>JAJJMB010017331.1:1131323-1278739 GCA_023531105.1 Papaver atlanticum
ATTAGAATCACTTTAAAGAAGAATATTGCATGAATATTGATTAGAGTTTATCAATTAATTGGTCAATGGTGGAATCCAGAGTCTCGGTATTTTCTCATTATTATTGAAATTTTTTTAATTAATTTTCAAAAATCCTTCACAAGTTCGAGCAACGAATCTTTTTACCACTACAACTACAAAACACATCAGTTATAGATAGTGGTACAATGTGATTCGATTCTCGAACTTGTGAAGGATAACTTTAGACTTAAATTCAAAACTAAAATAGAAAACTCACTAATAATTATAGCAAACACTGACAAAGTTGATATCAATATTAAAAGAATATTGAGGCTAAGATTCCACTATTTTCCAAGTTCAAAGTGATTTAATCCAGTATTTATATTCATGCAATTTTCTCGTTCAATTTGATTCTAAACTATTGCAACATGTAGATTTTCAAAATAACAAGTGTAAATCCGAAGCATAGAACATCAAAAACCTAGGTCCAAGAATACTCTATCAAAAGAAGTAACAATTGCTTCACAAAAATCATTCAAATAATTTTCAATCAAGGAAAAAAATCATAAAATAATTGCAATAAAATAGATAAAATAGAATATACCACTTTTTGTTGGAAAAATAGCTTCTTCTACTGCCTCAGCAATGGGGTTTAGCTCCTCATATTAATCACTTGCTCAAAATACATGTTTGTTGCTCAAAAGCTGATTAAAAGAGTGAAAAGGTATAAAGCAGTGTGTTTTGTAACATATATAATTGTTACAAAACTACTGTTACAGAGAACCCTTAACACAGAACTGTTGCGAACTCGATTAATTGTTGGAAAAATTGTTACAAAAGGCTTTGAATTTGAAAGAATAGGTCACGGATTCTGTGACCTTCTTCTTCTGTTGTTCTCTGGTTGTTCTTCTTCCTCTCGCCTGTGTCTCTGCAACTTGATTGTTTTCTCTATGTAATGCTTCTAAACCTCCCCAAAGTGAACATAACCCTTCCATGACTCTCAGCAACTCTATATATAGCCAACAGGTCCCAAAAATCTCGAGTAAAATCCGAGATTTTTTTCTTTTTTTCTTTTCCCAAAAGTTACGGGATTTCTTCTCTGCCAATCTTGTTTACGCGGCCTGTGAGTTGTAAAACTTCCCAAAACTGAAAGATACGAATCCCATAGAGTAGATCTTTCTTTCACATCACCTAACTTCCACAAATATAGCCAAGACACTTCCACACATAACCACTGCCCTGTTTTACCGTGAAACTCTACTTCTCTGCTTTGTCGACAGCACATCCCAATTTTATCGATACAAACACACGTACCATCTCGACTATGTTCTAACAGGTCCGGCCCAAAGAAAAACAGCGATTGAATCTCCACCGTAATATCCCAAAAGAGTCCAAACATCGTGATAAACTATCCTCCCCTGTTCAGCCCAAACTCCATGCAGCGTCCTTTATTTTCGAAACTAGAAGACCTACCAACCCTGTTTAGTCATAACAGGGTGGTACCAATCCAAGGCAGCCATTAAATCTGGCTGAAACTCGATCAAATCTCGCCTGCAAATCACGCTGCAAAACTGAATTTTGAAGTTAGTTTTTCCCGCCAAAATCCGTCCAATTCCGCGAAGAAGATAAGAGTCGCCCCTATCCAAAGTAGGGGTGCGAATAGCAGCTGTCCTGGGGGTGCCCTGGAGGTGCCCCTTATCCAAACTGTGGGTGCCAATAACAATTCCTCAAGGTGCTTTAGACAACTTTTCGAGCCGATTTTTCCAAAAATGTTTATTGGCCAAAAATACCTACACACACATAAAACACCATAATAAGTACAAAAATGAGCCCCAACAATATATAGAATCAAGACAATTTAGACACAAAAATGTGTCTATCAAATACCCCCAAACTTAGTATTTGCTAATCCTCGAGCAAATAGAAAATAAAATCCTAACTCACTGTCGCAGGCATCGCGATTGCACTTAGCATGTGCAACAAGCCTTTGAACCCCAAGGTGGCCCTAGTGGCCGATTTATAGTCTCGGGAGGGTTTACAAGAGGTGTACCCACAAAACCTTTACTCTAGACCCTAACTATCTACGCAGAACCTTGGAAGGCACTAAAAAATCTCCTTGGTTGGCATACTCTCATTGACTACAAGAGGAAGTACCCTGATGCGAAATTCCAATTGATGTGCACGAGTTTGCACTCTAGCATACTAAAATTCATATATTAGTGACATAGCTCTACTCAGATAGTCGCACTATGGACATCAATATCCGGAGTCAACAAATCACATGGATAGATTAAGAGATGGATATAGAAAAACATAGATGGTTTTGATGTTGACTAGGTGAACGGTGTTTCTCATATATGTCTGAAGGCCACTGCCAAAATGAACCTATCCTAATGGACTGAGATACTGGTCTGACTAATATCAACACAACTGGCATATACAAGGGAACCAGTAGTCGATAATCCTAATTCTAGATCAACTCGTCTGGCATATACAAGGGAACCAGCGGTCGATTTATTGAACACACATTTATTTATTTTTATTTATTTATTTATTTTTATTTTTTTTAAGAACTAACAACATGATTAGATCTTGTGGATCCAAGCGCATGCTTCTTTTCAGCAGATTACATGGTAATTCCTGTGGATCCTGCATTCCACGCTTGTTTAGGCGACGGAGACAGGGAGAACACACACATATTGCTATCCAAGTGTTAATATTTATTCCGATTGGTCTAATTGGTCTGTTTCTTTTTTTTTTTTCTTTTTTTTTTTTGTTGTTGTTGTTGTTTTGTTTTGTATCTCAATCACTCTATTTCACCCTAGCAGTGGTAACAACTTGAATCGTGAGCCCCATCTAATCACTTAGAGAAACATATTTTAAAAAGAAAATAAAATAAAAACAGAAGTGAAAAGGACTCAACGAGATATGGCAAAACTATCATGTTATTTCTAACACCTGAGCTCTGTGCTTTTATGAATAGACTCTTATAGATGTTTCCATCTATTCAGATTGGTTCCTCAACTCCTACAACCAAGATGCTTACATCCACTTAGATTGGTTAGTGCCATCCTAGCATAAATTTCTAGGCTCTGGAGTTTATTTATTGCAACAAAAAGGTAACAAAAAGTTTCTACCCTACCCCAAACTTAAATCTAACATTGTCCTCAATGTTTCTAATTAAAGAACAATACCAAAAGTATAAGTAACACGAGGATTTAGTAAAGAGAGAAGTCGGAAAGATAGTACCTGGGTGAAATATAACCAAAAACCTACAAAAATAATATACAACATACAAAACCGCCTCGATGGTCAATCAAGGTAAACAGGGTCCTCCAGAGGGACCTCCTAAACATCACATGTAGGAAAAGGCTCTAAAAAGGGCTTCAATCTCTGACCGTTAACCTTTGAACAACTACTACCATCTGATGTCTCAATCTCAACAGCGCCATGAGGAAAAATAGTACGGACCACAAAAGGACCGGTCCACCGAAAGCGCAACTTCCCGGGGAATAAATGCAAACGAGTGTCATACATAAGAACTTTTTGACCTGGAGAAAATGACTTTCGTAAAATATTCTTATCATGTATAAGTTTCATTTTGTTCTTATACTCCTTAGCACTGTCGTATGCATCTATACGAATCTCGTCCAACTCATTGAGATGGAGCTTTCTGTGAGCTCCTTCCTTGTCAAGTGAAAAGTTTAGCTGCTTAATAGACCAATAGGGTCTATGCTC
The DNA here is from genome assembly GCA_023531105.1 of Papaver atlanticum. NCBI lineage: Eukaryota > Viridiplantae > Streptophyta > Magnoliopsida > Ranunculales > Papaveraceae > Papaver > Papaver atlanticum. Next base: position 1,135,062 of record JAJJMB010017331.1, read on the forward strand.
TAACTCAACAGGCAGGTGACATGCCTTGCCAAATACTAAACGATAAGGTGACATTCTAATGGGTGTCTTAAACGCAGTACGGTAAGCCCATAAGGCATCAGTAAGCCTCAACGACCAGTCTTTCCTATTAGGATTAACTGTTTTCTCTAAAATACGCTTAATTTCCCTATTGGAAACCTCTACCTGACCACTAGTCTGTGGGTGATACGGGGTAGCTACTTTATGGGTAATACCATATTGTTTCATTAAAAGAGCAAACGGTCTATTACAAAAGTGTGAACCTCCATCACTAATTATAGCTCGCGGCGTACCAAAACGTGTAAGTATATTCTCTTTCAAAAACTGGACTACGACCCTGTGGTCATTTGTTCTACACGGAACCGCCTCAACCCACTTAAACACATAGTCTACAGTGACAAGTATGTAAAGATAACCAAAGAATTAGGAAATGGACCCATAAAATCAATGGCCCACACATCAAAGACCTCAATCACTAAAATAGGGTTCAAAGGCATCATATTTCTACGGGAAATGGTTCTTAACCTCTGGCAACGCTCACAAGAAATACAATGACTATGGGAGTCTGTAAACAACGAAGGCCAATAAAATCCACACTGCAATATCTTAGCAGTAGTCTTCTTAGCACTAAAATGACCCCCACATGCATGTTCATGACAAAAGGAGATAATACTAGACTGGTCAAAAGAAATGCTTAACCTCGGCTAAAAACCTAGAACGATCTTGTTTACCCCAATGTTGAGGCATTCGACCAGTAACAAGATAATTCACTATATTTGCATACCAAGGTGATTGGGAAACAGAGAACAATTGTTCATCAGGAAAGCTATCCCTTATAGGAAGGGAATCATTAGGGGAACTAACAACTGGCATAGACAAGTGGTATGCTACTACATTTTCTGCACCCTTTTTGTCTCTAATGTATGGACAAAATTCTTGTAATAAAAGGATCCATCTAATCAATCTAGGTTTGGTATCCTTCTTAGACAAAAGGTATTTTAAAGCAGCATGATCAGTATAAATTACGATTTTAGAACCTAATAGGTAGGATCTAAACTTATCCAAGGCAAACACGATGGCTAACAGTTCCTTCTCGGTAGTTGTATAGTTCATTTGGGCATCATTCAGAGTTTTGCTAGCATAGTAAATCACATGAAGTAATTTGTTTTCTCGCTGACCTAGCACAACGCCTATAGCATAATCTGAAGCATCACACATAATCTCAAAGGGTAGGTTCCAGTTAGGTGCCTGTACTATCGGGGCGGTAGTGAGTAAATTCTTAAGCTTCTCAAAAGCCTCTAAACAAGCATCATCAAAGACAAACTTAACATCTTTTGCAAGCAAATTGCAAAGAGGTCTAGAAATCAAGCTAAAATCCTTAATAAATCGACGGTAAAAACCTGCATGCCCTAGGAATGACCTAATATCTTTTACGGTTTTTGGGACCTGTAAAGTCTTAATAAGGTCAACTTTGGCTTTGTCTACCTCTATACCCTTTGAAGAAATGATGTTCCCTAACACAATTCCTGATTTAACCATGAAATGGCATTTTTCCCAATTAAGCACTCAATTCTTTTCCTTACACCTAGTCAACACTAATGTCAAATGATGCAAGCACTCATCGAAATATGAACCAAACACTTAAAAATCATCTATAAAGACCTCTAAAAACCGTTCTACCATATCAGAAAATATGCTCATCATACAACGCTGAAAAGTTGCAGGGGCATTACATAGCCCGAAAGGCATGCTCTATACGCTAAGGTACCAAAGGGACAGGTAAAAGTGGGTTTTTCTTGGTCTTCTGGGGCAATAACGATATGATTATATCCGGAGTAGCCATCTAAGAAGCAATAATGACTATGTCCAGCTAATCGCTCTAGCATTTGGTCGATAAAAGGAAGGGGAAAGTGATCCTTCCTTGTGACCTTGTTCAATTTCCTATAGTCAATACATACACGCCATCCCGTGGTCACTCGGGTTGGGATTAACTCATTATTATCATTCTGGACTATAGTGATACCTGATTTCTTGGGGACAACCTGAACGGGGCTGACCCACTTACTGTCTGAAATTGGGTAGATAATACCTGCATCTAACAACTTAAGCACCTATTTTCGAACTACTTCTTTCATGTTAGGGTTTAGTCGATGTTGCATCTCCCTAGAAGGTTTGGAGTCTTCCTCTAAATGAATCTGATGCATACACACAGTAGGACTTATACCTTTAATATCTGCTATAGTCCACCCTAAAGCTTCCTTATTATCTTGAAGTACATTCACTAGCCTACTTTCCTGATCACTATCCAAATCGGAAGCTACAATCACAGGTAAAGTCTCGGATGGGCCTAAAACCATTTTTTAGGGTGTCTAGTAGTGGTTTAAGGTCCAACTTAGGAGGCTCTTCTAAAGAAGGAATTAAGGTAGTCTCAGAAGCTGGTAATTGTTCGAACCTAGCTTTCCATCTATCAGTGTCTAACACAGGGGTAGAATCTAATAGAGCATTCACTTCTTCAATAGTGCTATCGTCGTCAAAATCTAAACCAAAATGGGATAGACAACTTTCTAATGGGTCTTCAGACAAAATGTTTGGTAATGACTCCTGAACTAAGGCTTCTATCATGTTCACCTCTTCAACACATGTGTCATCTAGCTCATAAGGTAGCTTACTGACATTAAAAATGTTCATCTCCATAGTCATATTACCAAAAGATAAATTCATCACACCATTTCGACAGTTAATGATCGCATTAGACGTAGCTAAAAATGGGCGACCTAAAATCACAGGTATCTGGTTCTATGGGTCGGGGACAGGTTGGGTATCTAGCACAACAAAATCCACTGGATAAATAAACTTGTCGACCTCAATGAGAACATCCTCGATAACACCTCGAGGAATTTTAACGGACCTATCAGCTAACTGCAGTGTCATCTGAGTAGGTTTCATTTCACCAAGTCCTAGCTGTAAGTTCACATGGTACGGTAGTAAGTGATGTCGTTTTATAGTTGTAGTGGTAAAAAGGTTCGTTGCTCGAACTTGTGAAGGATTTTCGAAAATTAAATAGAATTGTTTTGACAATAATAAGAAAATACCGAGACTTTGGATTCCACCATTGACCAATTAATTGATAAACTCTAATCAATATTCATGCAATATTCTTCTTTAAAGTGATTCTAATATTTGCCTCTAATAGATTTTTGAAGTAATAATTGTAAGCACGAAGCATGAAACATCAAAAGTATTAAAACTAAGCATGTCCCATCAAAACACTTCACAACTACTCAATTAAAACCAATTTTTCTTTTAAGTTCTATGCAAATAATCATGTAAAATAATTGCAATAAATAATTAAAATAGAATTATACCACTTTTCATGGAACAATGGCTTCCTCCGTCGCCTCGGCTAAGGGGTTTAGCTCCTCATATTAATCACTTGCTCAAAATACATATTTGGTGTTCAAAAGTTGATTAAAAGAGTGAAAAGTGCTAAGCAGCGGATTCTGTAGTTGCTGAAGGTCTAAAACAGAAGTCCGAGTCGTTGCTGAAGAGCTTCGGTGACTGAAGGAAGATGCGACCGTACCTCGTTGTCACTGAAAATAAGTCTGCCTCTGCGACTGACTCTGAGGGTCTAATGTTCTTCGTCTTCTTCTTCGCAGCAGCAGCAGCAGGAAAGTTCTGAACTCGACTCTGTTGATTTTTTTCTCGCTTCTCTATAGCTCTAAACTTCTCCAAACTCCCCCAAATTGTTCGTCCCTCTAAATATGACTCGAATCAACCTATATATATCCACCAAACCCCAAAATCACTCGAGTTAATCCAAATATTTTCGTTCTTTTTCAACCGCACGTTACGGGATTTTAATCTTCTTTTTATGCGTCAACTTGGTTTCCAAACTCTCTTAAACTCTCCCAGGACTGAATAAGGACTCCATACACTCCTATCTTGCCGTAATCTCTTCACAAATTCTTTTGTAAACCGAAAATAACTCAAATTGTGAATTCTCCCTGTTTTGCTCCAACACGGATTTCTATCCCTGTTTAATCGATTCTACAGCTCATACCATACTTGTTTATCCTTAACAGAGTTAACCCAACGAAAATCAGCCATTGAATCTCCTTAAAAATCATCCAAAATTCGAAACAGAAATTCTGTTTTTCTGACAAAATTTTCCCGCCAAAATCTGTTTTGAAAATTTGAGAAGAAATGTGACCTCCCCCTATCCAGTGCCGGTCTGTGCTTAGCAGCTGCTTGGAAATGGGTTACCCCTTATCCAAAATGAGAGTCCGAATAGCAAGTGTCCTCCCATGAGCCTTTAGCAACTTTTCGAGCCAATTTTCCCAAAAATGTTTATTCCCCAAAAATACCTACAAAGGGATAAAATACCAACATTAGTACAAAAATGGGTACTAAAAATATACACAATAGAGATGAAAATAGACACATAAATGCGTCTATCAGTAAGTTCACACTAGCTCCTAATTCAAGTAAAGCTTTTTCTACCCGGAAGTTACCTATTGTGCAAGCAATGGTAAGGGAACCTGGGTCTTTGTACTTTGGAGTTGTGGTGTTCTGAATGATTGAACTTACATGACTAGCTAAAAAGGCTTTCTTATGGACGCTAAGTTTTCGCTTTCGCGTACACATATCCTTAAGGAACTTGGCATAAGATGGAATTTTCCTAATTGCATGTAATAAAGGAAGGTTTATGGTAACTTGCTTAAAAACCTCCAATATGTCATTAAAGTTTGATTCCTTCTTTGTTGGTACCCAATAGCTGGGGAAATGGGCTCTAGGCATAGAATCAGACCTCTCAGGAACAGAATTGACATCATCAAAAACTTTATCATCCCCATCAGCTAGTGGTGGTCCTGAGGGGTGAGATCCTGAGGGGTGAACTACAGTATGTTCACTATCGGGCATGGTTACCTTATTGTCTACAACTCTACCACTCCTAAGGGTTCTAATAGCATTCAATTGATTCGATGGTTTTGCACCTAATTCATGAACTCCTCTAGGGTTGGGTTGTGTTTGACTAGGAAACTTACCTTTTTCTCTCAAAGACTCATTTATCAGATCAACCTGGGTTTTAAACTCGGAAATAACCTGACTGTTTTCTCATCCTATCCTGTTACTAGCTTGTAGACTCTGTTCTACAGATAACTGAAACTTCGCAGTTTGTTGAGTTAACAAGGTGAGAGACTCCTCTAAACTTAAGATTTTCTTATCTGACTGATTCTGAAACTGAGCTGGTCCTAAAGGATTCTTAGTATATCCAAAACCTGGGGGAGCATTAGAATTACTAAACTGACCTTGACTCTGGCCCTTAGACCAAGAAAGGTTCGGATGGTTTCTCCAACCAGGATTATAGGTTTTTGAATATGGGTCAAACTTTTGACGGTTATCAAATCTAGCGTTATTATAAAGAGCATTGGCTTGCTCTTCATTATTCTGGACTTCCCAAAAAGGCTCCACTCTACCACTAGTGTGACCCACTTCTAAAGCTTCTATCCTTTTCGATATAGCAGCAATTTTGGCATCTGATTCATAGCCTCCTTCTACCCTATTAACGTTTCCTCTGCCTAGAAGAATTGTTTTCTGGGGTTCCCTATTATTTTCCCACTGTTGGGTCTTTTCGGCGATGTCATTCAAAAATGTCATCGCCGCATCAACTGTTTGGTTTTCAAAACCACCTGTACACAGAGATTCTACCATGGTTGTTGTGGAATAATCTAAACCCTCATAAAGGATCTGAACTAGCCTAACCTTTTCTAAACCATGATGAGGACATTGTGTTAACAAATCATTGAACCTTTCCAAATACCTATACAAAGATTCTCCCTCCTGTTGAGAAAACGTGCAGATTTGCGTCCTAATAGACGATGTTTTGTGCCTAGGGAACTTGTTCAAAAAGGCAGATGTAAGTTGTTCATATGTTTCAATTGACCCGGAAGCCAAACTATATAGCCACGATTTGGCTTTATCTTTCAGGGGAAAAGGGAATAACCTAAGTTTCAGAGCATCATCATCAAGGTCTCTAATTTTTAGGGTACTACAAATTTCTTCAAAATCCCTAACATGGAAATAGGGGTTTTCATTTTCTTTCCCTAAAAAGATTGGGAGCATCTGTAAGGTCCAAGGTTTAAGTTCATAATTTGCTTCCGTGTAAGCTAACCTGATACATGAGGGATGAGTAGTCCTAGTCGGATTCAACAAACCTTTCAAAGTTGTCATTTCTGGCGCTATCGGAGCAATAGGGATTCTCTCCTCAGTAAAAGACGGACGTTCCAAACTAGATTTTCCGAAAATCGGACTTTCTAAATTAAGGTAATCGAGATTCTTAGAACTAATAAATCGTCCTAGAGCGTCTCTTCTACGTTCAGGCATACAAAAGAAATTTCCTAAATTGGAAGGGTAAGCAATCACAAATCAAGGCCGACTCAACCAAATCAAACCTATTGATTTCTTGCAAACAAAAAGCATGATGGCTCCACTTAGATTGTTTCTAGACCAGCTTCTACTCTTCCAAGAGGCAACTAGGTAAAATTTTAGCAAACCTCGTAGGACGATCCGAATAAAGTAAGTTGAAGAGAAGTATTAGAAGCTCAGAGGAGCTTTGATACCCCCACCTCTTTGGCAACGCTTCCCTGGGTTACAAGGCGGCTCTAATCGACTTCCAGTAATCTTCATGAACTTTGAGCTAGGCTAACAAGATACCCAATACTGTCCTTTTGAACGACTTTCCTATAAGCTTGTTACCTTATTGGTCTCGTTCTAGTCAAAATTTTAAGGCTTAGGTTCTCGTAGGTTACGTGTTCCTAAGGCGGGCAAGAAGAGAACGATGATGAAATCCAAACCCTTATCTTGTATGGACAGGCCTTTCCCTTTGCTAGAAAAATAAATGTCTGTATTCAGTCCTCAACATATAAGCATACGAAGGAGTCCAATAACTCGCTAACAGGGGATTCGCGAGTGTTCAGAATCTTACCTCCCGTTCCAGACGGGGAATGAATCGGTTGTAGTCGACTCGGGCCACTGACTCCTATGTTAGTGTACGAATCCAAGGTGCAGAGACAATATCGTAATTGTCCTCCTTCTCTGCAAACATATTATATTTAAAAGTACCCTTCCGTAGAGTAAAAATAAAAATAATGTCCCAAAGTCCAAAGTGTCCAAAAAGAAGAAAAAAATTACAAAAATAAATAAAACCTTATACAATTTTTTTCTAAAAATAAACAAAACCCTAAAAAATAAAAATAACTAAAATAAAATTGTCTTCTTTTTCGTTCTTTTTGCTTTAATCTTTAGCTCCAAGTCTTTATGAAATCACCAAACTCCTTGGCTCAATTGTCTTTATGATCCAGAACCTGTAGACAAAAGATAAATACCCAAAAACGTAAAATAGAACAAAAATCAAAAAAAGAAAAAAAAGAAAAATAAACCTAAAAAGAAAAATAAAAATAAACCTAAAAAGAAAAAGAAAAATAAATCTAAAACCCTAAAAACAAGTCTGCGTCGGCGGCATCAAAAATTGATGTGGTTATAGATAGTGGTAAAAAGTGATTCGATTCTCGAACTTGTGAAGGATAACTTTAGACTTAAATTCAAAACTAAAATAGAAAACTCACTAATAATTATAGCAAACACTGACAAAGTTGATATCAATATTAAAAGAACACTGAGGCAAAGATTCCACTTTTTTCCAAGTTAAAAGTGATTTAATCCAATATTTATATTCATGCAATTTTCTCGTTCAATTTGATTCTAAACTATTGCAACAAGTAGATTTTCAAAATAACAAGTGTAAATCCGAAGCATAGAACATCAAAAACCTAGGTCCAAGAATGCTCTATCACAAGAAATAACAATTGCTTAACAAAAATCATTCAAACAATTTTCAATAAAGGCAAATAATCATAAAATAATTGCAATAAAATAGATAAAATAGAATATACCACTTTTTGTTGGAAAAATAGCTTCCTCTACCGCCTCAGCAATGGGGTTTAGCTTCTCATATTAATCACTTGCTCAAAATACATGTTTGTTGCTCAAAAGTTGATTAAAAGAGTGAAAAGGTATAAAGCAGTGTGTTTTGTAACAGATATAATTGTTACAGAATTACTGTTACAGAGAACCCTTAACACAGAACTGTTGCGAACTCGATTAATTGTTGGAAAAATTGTTACAAAAGGCTTTGAATTTTAAAAGAATAGGTCACGGATTCTGTGACCTTCTTCTTCTGTTGTTCTCTGGTTGTTCTTCTTCCTCTCGCCTGTGTCTCTGCAACTTGATTGTTTTCTCTCTGCAATGCTTCTAAACCTCCCCAAAGTGAACGTAAACCTTCCATGACTCTCAGCAACTCTATATATAGCCAACAGGTCCCAAAAATCTCGAGTAAAATCCGAGAATATTTTCTTTTTTTCTTTTCCAAAAAGTCACGGGATTTCTTCTCTGTCAATCTTGTTTACGCGGCCTGTGAGTTGTAAAACTTCCCAAAACTGAAAGATACGAATCCCATAGAATAAATCCTTCCTTCACAGCACCTAACTTCCACAAATATAGCCAAGACACTTCCACACATAACCACTGCCCTGTTTTACCGTGAAACTCTACTTCTCTGCTTTGTCGACAGCACATCCCAATTTTATCGATACAAACACACGTACCATCTCGACTACGTTCTAACAGGTCCGGCCCAATGAAATACAGCAATTGAATCTCCACCGGAATATCCCAAAAGAGTCCAAACATCATGATAAACTATCCTCCCCTGTTCATCCCAAACTCCATGCAGCGTCCTTTATTTTCGAAACTAGAAGACCTACCAACCCTGTTTAGTCGTAACAGGGTGGTACCAATCCAAGGCAGCCATTAAATCTGGCTGAAACTCGATCAAATCTCGCCAGCAAATCACGCTGCAAAATTGAATTTTGAATTCAGTTTTTTCCCGCCAAAATCCGTCCAATTCCGTGAAGAAGAAAAGAGTCGCCCCCTATCCAGAGTAGGGGTGCGAATAGCAGCTGTCCTGGGGGGTGCCATGGAGGTGCCCCTTATCCAAACTGTGGGTGCCAATAACAATTCCTCAGGGTGCTTTAGACAACTTTTCGAGCCGATTTTTCCAAAAATGTTTATTGGCCAAAAATACCTACACACACATAAAACACCATAATAAGTACAAAAATGAGCCCCAACAATATATTGAATCGAGACAATTTAGACACAAAAATGTGTCTATCAATTGTTAGAGCACTGCTCGGTCGAACTCGCAAGCGTTGCTATCTTAAGCTTGTTTGTCAATGTTAGTGATCAAAACTATAAGTCTTGATTTCTATTCTACTTATAGTGATGTCTCGGACTAGGATAGATTGTGTAGTTGAGCATTAGGCTTCACGAGGTTCATCAAACTGAAGACGAATAACTACTAAGGTGAGCTTGTGGAACTTCATCAACAAAAAGTATGTGGAGACTAAAACTTATCTATCAATTGGAAATTCTATTTCTACTCTATCTCCTATATTGAGACAAAGGTCGTTTATGGTTTTCGATTATACAAATTTAAGATTTCGAGCTGAGATTAACTCGCTTACATATTTCTCGGAATATATGTTGGTAAGCTTTCACTTCAACTAAGTTCATCTTAAATTCTCGACGAAAGTCAAAAGATGATCATGTGAAAATCGCCGAGTAATATCTTAAATGGCTTGTGTGATACAATCATTTGATGTAGGCTTAGAATGTTTCGTTATGATTATTTCAATATCTTGAAAATTGCTTTGATGCTAATAGTATGTGGAAACGGCTATTGCCATCCTCTAAAAATGTTTCAATGATTGAAATAGAATTTAGAATACTTAACCATCATTGGATTATAAACGGCTATTGTCATCCTCTAAGGTATAGGTCCGGGAATTTCTGCTGGGTTTTGGAACTGTACTTAAGTATGCGTGCCCGTTCGCATACTGGCGAACCCAAACTCAGACTGGCTACTTAAGTATGCGTACCCATTTGCATACTTGAGTGGTTAAAGTTCTAGAAATGGTTTGTTCATGAACTAATACATTTATATATTAAGGAATGCATTCTTTGCAAACCGTGGCTATAATGTTAATAAATTGATTCGAGTGAATCAAACCAATTTTGCTTCGATTGTGTTCTTGTATACTTCTATGAGAATATAGCAATTGAACAACTCTTTAACTAGTTTCATTTGAGTCATTTGAACTAGTTGTGGTTAAGATGAATATAAAAATTAAACAGCTCTTTAACTAGTTTCATTTGAGACAGATTTATCTATTCCAATAGACTTTTCTGTGTGAGACAGATTTGCTTATCAAGTCTTCGACTTTGGGTCGGAGCAACTCTTAGTTGTGGGTGAGATCAGCTAAAGGAATCAAGTACGTAGTATCCTGCTGGGATCAAAGACGTAAAGAGCGCAACTGTACCTTGAATAATTGTGAGATTGATTAGGGTTCAACTACAGTCCAATCCGAAGTTCATTGGTAGTAGGCTAGTGTCTGTAGCGGCTTAATACAATGTGGTGTTCAAATCTGGACTAGGTCCCTGGGTTTTTCTGCATTTGCGGTTTCCTCGTTAACAAAACTCTGGTGTCTGTGTTATTTCTTTTCCGCATTATATTTTGTTATATAATTGAAATATCACAGGTTGTGCATTGAATCGATCAATTAGGAAATCCAACCTTTGGTTGTTGATTGAAATTAATTGATCCTTGAACATTGGTCTTTGGTACCGTTCTAGTTATTTCTCTTATATTCAATCGGGCTCGAAAATTCCTATTTGATGATTGCAGATTGAATTGATAGATAAAGATATAAAACTCTTTGATATACTTTTCTCTAGATTGAGTCTAACTGTCTAGTTGATTCTATTGAGAGTATATTGGAGTTTGTCTATTCAGATTGCCAAACGAAATATTGGGTGTGGTTGTTGTACCCCGCATTTTCAATCTTCAACAACTATGATGCTGAGTTGAACACATTTAGAATCATTGGAGCTACAAAATTTATTTATTTTGTAATCCATATGTATTGATAGTTTTATCACTAAAATTGACAAACGGGGAGATTGTTAGAGCACTGCTCGGTTGAACTCGCAAGCGTTGCTATCTCAAGCTTGTTTGTCAAGTTTAGTTGTCAAAATTATAAGTCTTGATTTCTAGTCTACTTATAGCTAAGTCTCGGATTAGAATAGTAAGTGTAGTTGAGCTTTAGACTTCACGGCGTTCATCGAATGAAGACGAAGAACTACTCAAGGGAACTTGTGGAACTTCATCAATAAAAGGTATGTGGAGACTTGAACTCATCTATCACTCAAAAGTCTATCTACTCTATCTCGTATTTGAGACAAAAAGTCGTATTGCTATATAGACTTCAATTATACACATTTGGTATTTCGAGCCGAGTTTATCTCGCTTATCTATTTCTTGAAATATGTGTTGGTAAGATTTCGCTTTAACCAAGTTCATCTTTTTTTCTTGATGAAATTCAAAAGATGATCATGTGAAAATCGCCTTGTAACATCTTACATGATTTGTATGGGACAGTCATTTGATGTAGACTCGGAATGTTTCGTGTTGATCATTCGATCACTTGAAAATTGCTTTGAAGCTAATAGTTTATGTGAGATAGCTATTGTCGTCTTCCAAGAATGTTTCAATGATTGAAATGAGGGTTTAGAACATGTAACCATGTTTGGATATAAACATAGTGTGTATTCACATTTGTGTAAAGTCCAAAACCGGGAACCATGGTATGCGTATCCGTATGCGTACTGGTTAGTTGTTGGAAGTCCGGGAACTAAGTATGCGTACACGTACGCGTACTGGCGAAAGTTCAAGTCCCGTGAATTTCTGCTGGAGTTTGGAAGTGTGAAGTGCTATGCGTACCCGTACTCGTACTGGCGTGACCAAACTCAGTCCGGCTACTTAGGTATGCGTACCCGTTTGCATACTTAAGTAGGTTATGTTCTAAAATCGGTTCGTTCATGAACTAATACATTGATATAATAAGGAATGCAATCTTTTGCAAACCGTGGCTATAATGTTCATGAAATGATTCGAGTGAATCAAAATTGATTTTGCTTCAATTGTGTCTTGTATACTTCTATGAGAATATAAACAATTGAACAACTCTCTAACTAGTTTCATTTGAGTCATTTGAACTAGTTATGATAAAGATGAATAAGGTTGATATGAAAGTGCTCATATGGCTAACCATTGGTTAAATATTGTTGAACCAACTAAGTGTACACGTTTAGGTATAGGTTACCTTTATCTAAATGTTGGTACATTTCATTTGTGTATAACAAGCTAAGTTCGATCTAACGGTTGAAAGATATTATCTTGAATCTAATCAGGTTTTCATCTAACGGTGAATATTGAATGCTTTGTTACTAAGGTAACATTGATTGCAAACCCTGATTTGAAGACTATATAAAGGAGAACTCTAGCAACTGGGAAACCTAATCCCCACACCTCCTGTGTGATACTAGTTGCGACTGGAGTCGATTCTCCTTTAACTTAGATTTTTCACGAAATCCTGTAGGTTAAAGACTTGAAGACTTCATTAGGATTGTGAAGCCCGACCCAACTATTTTATCTGTAGTTGCGTGTTCTGATCTTGTTGTTTTCTATCGTGATTAAGTACTATCTTCTTTAAGATTTTCTCAAGATTTATTCTCCGATAGGCAAGATTGAAAAGTAGTCACAAACATCTTCGTCTCATCGTTTGTGATTCCACAATATCTTGTTTCGTTAATCGATTAAGATTATTGTGAGGTGATTGATAATACTAGGTTGTTCTTCGGGAATATAAGTCCAGTTTATCAATTGGTTCATGTTCACCTTGATTTATCAAAAAACGGGACAAAACTCATAGGTATATCTGTGGGAGACATTTATCTATTCAATAGACTTTTCTATGTGAGACAGATTTGTTTATCAATCCTTCGAATTTGGGTCTTAGCAACTCTTAGTTGTGGGTGAGATCAGCTAAGGGAATCAAGTGCGCAGAATCCAGCGTGGTTCAAGAGGCGTAAGGAACGCAACTGTACTTTGATCAGTGTGAGATTGATTAGGGCTCAACTACATTTCAGTCCGAAGTTAGCTTAGTAGTAGGCTAGTGTCTGTAGCGGCTTAATACAGTGTGGTATTCAAATCTGGACGAGGTTTTTATGCATTTGCGGTTTCCTCGTTAACAAAATTTCTGTTGTCTGTGTTATTTCTTTTCCGCATTATATTTGTTTATATAATTGAAATATCACAGGTTGTGCGTAAGTTCAATCAATTAGAGAATCCAACCTTTGGTTGTTGATTATATTGATTGACACTTGAACATTGGTCTTTGGTACCGTTCAAGTTGTTTCACATAATAATCAGGCTCACGGTTTTCTATCTATTTGATTTGTTGATTACATTGTGAAAGAGAGATATGAACTCTTTGATATATTTCTTGATTGAGCTCACTTTATTAGTTGGTGCTCTCAGAATTATATTAGAGTTAGTCCATAGATTACTAAGCGAAATATTGGGTGTGGTTGTTGTACCCCGCTTTTTCAAATACTATGACATTGTATAAAAATGATTGAGAGCAATTGTTTTCTCATTGTTATGGCTAAGGATCTTCAACAACTATGATGCTGAGTTGAACACGTTCAGAATCACTAGAGTACTTGGAAGTGATTAAGATTTCGAGTAATGTTGAAGAACCAAGGAAATCAAGCATTTGGATGAGAAGCTACAAAGTTTATTTATTTTGTAATCCATATGTATTGATAGTTTTGTCACTAAAATTGACAAAGGGGGAGATTTTTAGAGCACTGCTCGGTTGAACTTGCAAGCGTTGCTATCTCAAGCTTGTTTGTCAAGTTTAGTTGTCAAAACTATAAGTCTTGATTTCTAGTCTACTTATAGCTATGTCTCGGATTAGGATAGAATGAGTAGTTAAGCTTTAGACTTCACGGCGTTCATCGATTGAAGACGAAGAGGGGAGCTTGTGGAACTTCATCAACAAAAGGTATGTGAAGACTTGAACTCATCTATCACTTAGAAGTCTATTTCTATTCTATCTCCTATTAAGACAAAAGTCGTATAGCTATATAGACTTTACTTTATACACATTTGATATTTTGAGCTGAGTTTAAATAGCTTACATATTTCTCGAAATATGTGTTGGTAAGCTTTCGCTTTAACCAATTTCATCTTTTTGACGAAAGTAAAAATATGATCATGTGAAAATCACCTGGTAACATCTTATATGATTTGTGTGAGATAGTCATTTGATGTAGACTCGGAATGTTCCGGATTGATCGTTTGATCACTTGAAAATTGCTTTGAAGCTAATTGTTTGTGTGAGACAGCTATTCCCGTTTTCTAAGAATGTTTCAATGATTAAAATGGAGTTTAGAACGATTATCCATTGATTGGATATAGCACAATATGCGTACTTGTATGCTAACTGTTGTAGATATATTCCAAGTCCGGGAACTTAAAATGCATACCCGTATGCATACTGGTTTAAATAGTTGAAGTGTGGGAACTCAGTATGCATACCCGTATGCGTACCGGCATAACAGTTCAAGTCCGGGAATTCAAATGAGTTTGGTCGTGAACGACAGTATGCGTACCCGTTCGCCCGTTTGCATACTTGAGTGGGTTATGTTCTAAAATCGGTTTTTCATGAACAAATATATTTAGTTAATAAGGAATGCAATCTTTTGCAAACCGTGGATATAATGTTCATGAATTGATTCGAGTGAATCAAAATTGATTTAGCTTCAATTGTTTCTTGTATACTTCTATGAGAATATAAACAATTGAACAACTCCATAACTAGTTTCATTTGAGTCATTTGAACTAGTTTTGATTAAGATGAATAAGGTTGATATGAAAGTGTTCATATGGATAACTTCGGTTAACTATTGTTGAGCCAACAAGGTGTACACGTTTAGGTATGGTTACCCATATCTAAATGAAGTCACATTTCATTTGTGTGTAACAAGCTAAGTTCGATATAACGGTTAAAAGATATTAGCTTGAATCTAATCAGGTTTTCATCTAACGGTGAATATTGAATGCTTTGTTACCAAGGTAACATTGGTTACAAACCCTGATTTGAAGACTATATAAGGGAGAACTCTAGCAACTGGGAAACCTAATCCCCACACCTTCTGTGTGATACTAGTTGCGACTAGAGTCGATTCTCCTTTAACCTAGGTTTTTCTAAAACCATTATAGGTTAACGACTTAAAGACTTCATTGGGATTGTGAAGACAGATCCAACTATTTTCTCTATAGTTGCGTGTTCTGATCTTACTTCGTTCTATCGTATTGAGTATTATCTTCTCTAAGATTTGCTCGAGATTTAATCTCCGATAGGTAAGATAAAAAGAAGTCACAAACATCTTCGTCTCATCATTTGTGATTCCACAATATCTTGTTTCGCTTCCATACAATTAAGATTATTGTGAGGTGATTGATATTACTAGGCTGTTCTTCGGGAATATAAGTCTGGTGTATCAATTGGTTCATGTTCACCTTGATTTATCAAAAGACGGAAAAAAAAACTCGTATGTATTTCTGTGGGAGACAGATTTATCTATTCAATAGACTTTTCTATGTGAGACTGATTTTTTTTATCAAGTCTTCGACTTTGGGTCATAGTAACTCTTAATTGTGTGTGAGATCATCTAAGGGAATCAAGTGCGTAGAGTCCTGCTGGGATTCAGAGGCGTAAGGAACGCGAATGTACCTTAATCAGTGTGAGATTGGTTAGGGCTCAACTATATTCCAATCCGAAGTTAACTTGTAGTAGGATAGAGAATGTAGCGGCTTAATACAGCGTGGTGTTCAAATCTGGACTAGGTCCCGGGGTTTTTCTGCAGTTTTTATTTCCTCGTTAACAAAATTTTGGTGTCTGTGTTATTTCTTTTCCGCATTATATTTTCTATATAATTGAAATATCACAGGTTGTGCGTAGTTTAATCAATTAGATAATCTAACCTTTGGTTGTTGATATAAATTGATTAGCGCTTGAACATTGGTCTTTGGTACCGTTCAAGTTGTTTCCCATAATAATCAGGCTCGCGGATTCTATCTGTTTGATTTGCTTATTACATTGAGAAACAGAGATATAACTCTTAGATGTATTTCCATTGATTCAGTCTGACTGTCTAGTTGATTCTCTTGGAATTATATTGGAGTTTGTCCATACAGATTGCCGAAACAAAATATTGGGTGTGGTTGTTGTACCCCCGCTTTTTCAGTAACAAGATTAGGATTCACCCCATCTATATATAGCTTGAGTTGGGGAAAGTAACAGGTTGATTAAGCCTTGTGTTTTGTATTATATTGGGTTAGTTTTTTTTTAAATCGTGTAAAATCTGCTTAACAGAATGCTACTGATGTTTAAAGTATTCCAACTTGTTGAGGAAACTCCAATTGTTAATACCATCATAGCAGGTTATTTTCTGCGTACTTGGATCCAAATAATGTTTGAAGAATCCTATTCTTTTACGTTATTTACCACTGTGACTAAGGTAGAAATTCTTTCTTGTGCTTTGAATCTTTTTCATTGAGCTAAGAAAGAGTATATTCACACTGTGTGATCTTCATGGTTCTGGATTTTACCCTTATACTTCAGTTGTCACATAAGTTAAGTTGAGCATCCTTCTTAATCTTCAGTCTCGTTCTCGAACGGGTATGTGATATCATCTAGACTTCCTTTTAGAATTATTCTAGATAAGGAATCCTGCTTCTCATGAGTCACGGTATCGGTACGGGTACAAGCCCAATAAGAAGTTTTAAAGGTTACGGTTTGCGTACCTTCCTTCTTCTCTTCTTCGTTCGTGAGCGTAAACGAGTTGTGTTTAGGGTCTCCGTACTGGCTCCATTAAAATCATAATTGGAGGTCTAAGAAGTGCGAAGTTGATTATCATCTACAAAGGAGCTCATCAAGTAAGATTCCCTCCTTATTATTTCTCTCAATTTTCTATTTTGAGTTCACATGGAAAGATTCAATAGTGTTGGTGAGAATTCAAAAAGGTTGTCTAAGAACCTTGCTTCATCCACTCTTACGGGTAAGAGTATACCAAGTGACCAAGACTCTATTAGAATTGTATTTATCAATAATTCTAGTAGTAAGACCTTTGAAAAGATTTCTTCTAGTGAAATTCATCCTAGAGAATAAATTGGTAAAGGAAAGTGGTCATAAAGAAGATTTAGTGTGTTTGAGAAATATAATCTTCGTAACATCTTCAATGGTCTTGGTGAAGGATTTGACAATCTTATAAGAATCTTTTATGCTAATATCCATGATGTTAATCTTGATAATTTGGTATTCAAGACTATGATAAATAGGAAAAAGATTCTAGTTGATAGAGAGTTAATTTCAAAGATTACCGAAATTCCTTTGGGAAATTTTTTTCTTCCTAGACCAAAAGGAGAAAGTCCATATTGTGAAACCATTTCCTATGGTCTTTGTCGCAAGAATTTTGATTGGATAGAAGGAATAATTTCTTACCCAAGATCTTAGTATTGATTTGAGGATCTTCGGAAAACTTGGCATTTCTAATCTTTGTCCTTCCACGATCAAGAACTCTGAGTGGAGTTGTGAATTTGTGGAGTTGGTCTATTTCCTTGAAATGGATGCTCAAGGTCTTGATATTTGTGGATTTATCATTCTTCAAATGGTCTCGATGATGTCATTCAACAAGAAGTTAGCCTTTCCATGCTTAATTGGGAAAATATGTAGTGCACATTCCATTGATCCCATTGGCAACTCTATTGGAACTCCCAAACTGGTTCGTCCAAGTATTATCAAACGTATGAAGATGAATTTCTGTAAAAGACAAAGATGTGATACTCTTGACGGTTCTTGTGATCGTACCACCTTGGGTCCTCTTCAACAAATTCACAAGGGTGTTTTTAAGGTCAATTCCAAGGTAAAATGTATGCAAAAACAATTATGTGTGATTGCTACAAAATTTCCCGAAATTAAGGACGAAATGGATAAAGTTCAAGCCTCTTGGATGGATTCCGATGATGATAAAGATGATGCTTAGTTTTTTTCTTTATCTCTTGTCATCATTTTGTCTAGGAAACTTCTTATAAGAATTTATTCTTATATTTAAGAAGGATAACTAGGGCTTGGTATAGCAATTATTGTGATTACACATAGCTATTTTCAACGATTTTCATCTTGCAACGTTTCTAGATTTATTTATTTAAATTCTAAGTTATTTGGAAGATGATCTTGCAGTATTTAATCTTATTGGTTTTATATATTGCAAATGTCTTATGAGATATATATGTGTTTACGTTCGTGAACTGTGCTTATCTCATAGATGCCCAAAAGTTAAGTCTATTATGTCATTATGCAAAGATTGATAAAAGATAGAATGAACTTTTTGAGAAAATTTTGCAGTATTGATCTTTCCCTGATCCACTTTTATGTGAAAGTACTGTATCGCTCCGTAAGTTTTCTTATGTTGAGTGTTTCCGATTAAGTTAATCAATAAGTTCTTCTTGTGTTTAATTTATTCGAGTTTACTGGATACAAATCCATGTGATTTGTTAACGTCCAAAGCAATCCTTCTTTTCTCGTTAAAGTAAGGTCGGTCATGTATTTCTCTTGGGAATGACATCAAATGGGGGAGAGTTCTTAAATGAACTTGTGCTTAATTGCCATATCTTTTTGGGGAGAGCGGTTGTGGAATTTTGTAGGAGTTAACTTGTATCTTTATAAACTCCTTGATGAATACACTAAGTTTCGACTATGTGAAATCATCAAAACAAAGTTGATATGTTCTCTTTTAGTCATGAATTATATTTTTTTGAGAATTTCATTATGATCCCATAGTTTTCGTACCTTTTCCAATTTATATTGACAAAAGGGGGGAGAATTATTTGGTAGTTAACACTACATACATATGGTTTACGGATCATTATGTAAGGGGGAGTGATTTTAATTATAAGATGGAAGTATTGACTAAGGGGGAGTGATACATATCACCATAATATTATTTCAAAGTTGTGATGCAATTCGACTTTGATTCTGTATAATAATACTATGACATTGTATAACAATATTTGAGAACTTTCATTTTCATATTGTTATGGCTACGGATCTTCAACAACAATGATGCTGAGTTGAACACATTCAGAATCGATGGAGAACTTGAAGTAACGAAGAATTCAAGGAAGTTGAAGAGCTAAGGAAATCAAGCATGATGGATCAGAAGCTATAAAGTTTATTTATTTTTTAATCCATATGTATTGATAGTTTTGTCATTAAAATTGACAAAGGAGGAGATTGTTAGAGCACTGCTCGGTCGAACTCGCAAGCGTTGCTATCTCAAGCTTGTTTGTCAAGTTTAGTTGATCAAAACTATATACTTGATTTCTAGTCTACTTATAGCTATGTCTCGGATTAGGATAGAAGTGTGTAGTTGAGCTTTATACTTCACGGCGTTCACCAATTGAAGAAGAAGGTTTACTTAAGATCTTGGAGAACTTCATCAACAAAAGGTATGTGGAGACTAAAACTTATCTATCACTCATAAGTGTATTCTATTCTATCTTCTAAAGAGACTAAGTCGTATAGCTATATAGACTTTTACATTATACACATTTGATATTTCGAGCCGAGTTTATCTCGCTTATCTAATTCTCGAAATATGTGTTGGAAGCTTTTACCTTTAGCTAAGTTCATCGTATTCTTGATGAGTTTAGTTGGATACAATGTATTTGTTGGAAACTAAATATTAAGTCAAAAGATGATCATGTGAAAATTACCTTGAACATCTTATATGATTTGTGTGAGACAATCATTTGATGTCAACTTGGGAAGTTTCGTATTGATCGATTAATCACTTGAAAATTACTTGAAGCTAGTGGTATGTGTAAGATTACCATTGTTGTCTTCCAAGGATGTTTCAATGATTAAATGAGAGTTTTAGAACAACTACCATGTCTGGATATATTACAGGTTGTATACTTTGTATACTAACTATGTAAGTCTAGTTCAGGTCCGGAACTATTGTTCGCGAACTCTGTTTGCGAACTGGTTTACCTGTGAAAGGGTTCAGAGCTTTTGTTCGCGTATCATGTTTGTGAACAGACTAGAAAATGCCAAGTCCGGAGCCGGTGGTCACGTACCATGTTTGCGAAGAGATGGACAAAGCCAAAGTCCGGAACTCTTTTTCGCGTACTCAGTTTGCGAACAGAGTGGTTAAGTTCTAAAATCGGTAAAGTGTGATTTTCATACTCATGAACTCAGGTTCGTTTGCGAACTAAAGTCCCTGGAACTTTAATGTATTAAGGTATGTGAACTAGTTTTAGAAACCGTGGCATTATGTTCATGAATTGGTTCTTGTATAAGTACTTAATTTGTAAAATTACAAA
This sequence comes from Papaver atlanticum, assembly GCA_023531105.1. Classification (NCBI taxonomy): domain Eukaryota; kingdom Viridiplantae; phylum Streptophyta; class Magnoliopsida; order Ranunculales; family Papaveraceae; genus Papaver; species Papaver atlanticum. The sequence continues at coordinate 1,155,493 of JAJJMB010017331.1, forward strand.
CCAAACTGATTTTGCTTCAAATGGTTCATATACATGTTCCTATAAGATGATGAACATTTGAACAAGTCTCTTGAAACACATTTAGATTCATTTGATTATCTATCATGATTGATTGATCATCATATTTGATCTAGAAGTGTTAGATGAATATGGTTAAGTTATAAGTGCTAATATGGCTAACTTCGGTTAACTATTATTGAGCCAACAAGTATACACGTTTGGATACGGTTTATTTATATCTAAATATAGGTATATTTCATTTGTGTGTATCATGATAATACCATATAACGGTGGAGATTGATTTCTTAGTTTCTAAGCAGGCTTAGCTTGAATCTTAAATCAGGAGTTCATCTAACGGTGAATATTGAATGCTTTGTTACTAAGCTATCTTAGATTTTATTGTAAGCAACCCTGATTTGAAAGGCTATATAAGGGAGAACTCTAGCATCTGGGAAACCTAATCCCGACACTTCTGTGTGTCCTAGTTGAAAACTAAAGTCGATTCTCCTTTAACCTAGGTTTTCCAAAACCATTATTAGGTTAACGACTTGAAGACTTCATTTGGGATTCGTGAAGCCAGATCCAACTATTTTCTTTGTAGTTGTGTATTCTAATTTTACATTTTCTATCATATTGAGTTTTATCTTCTCTAAGATTTACTCGAGATTTATCTCCGATAGGTAAGATATAAAAAGTAATCACAACAGTTCTTCGTCTCAGACTCTTGTGATTCCGCGATAAATTTTTATGTCAATCAGTTGGGTTATTGTGAGGTGACTGATATTTCTAGGATGCTCTTCGGGAGTATAAGTCCGGGGTATTAGTTGAGTTTCCTGTTCACCTTGATTTATTATAAGACGGAAACAAAACCAAGAATAGACTTATCATTGGGAGACAGATTTGTTCATAAGTCTTCGACTTTGGGTTGTAGCAACTCTTAGTTGTGGGTGATATCAGCCAAGGGAATCAAGTGCGTAAAGTCCTGCTGGGATTAAAGAGACGTGAGGAACTCGACTGTACCTTAATCGGTGTGAGACTTGGTCAGGGCTCAACTACATTCCATTCCGAAATTAACTTGTAGTAGGCTAGAGTCTATAGCGGCTTAATACAGTGTGGTGTTCAAATCTGGACTAGGCCCATGGTTTTTCTTCATTTGCGGTTTCCTCGTTAACAAAATCTCTGGTGTCTGTGTTATTTCTTTTTCGCATTCTATTTGTTTATATAATTGAAATGTCACAGGTTGTGCGTAGTTCAATCACAGTTGATAAATCCGACCTTGTTTGTTGGATAGAACTTGATTGACACTTGGGCATTGGTCTTTGGTACCGTCCAAGTTATTCTCACATCAATCAGGCTCACGGATTTCTATCTGTTCGATTTTCTTATTGTATTGAGAAAGAGATAAAGCTCTTTGATATATTTCTTGATTGAATCTCGCTTTTAAGTTGGTACTCTCGGAATTATATTGGAGTTTAGTCCATACAGATTGCCGAACAAAATATTGGGTGTGATCTTTATACCCCGCGTTTTCAAGGTGCCCATCGATTAACCTTGTATCCATTATAAAGTCCTTCTAATTCTATCTTCCTCATTACCCAGGAATAACCTTGTGAGCATAGTATGTACAGATAAGGCGAAAGAGGGAAGCCTTGCCGGATCCCCTGCTACTATTGAAAAATCCATGTGTATCTCCATTAACCAGCACCGAGAACGAGGCAATTAAAACACAAGACATTATAAGTTGTAGTGAGTTTCCACAGATTCCAATAACTGCAAAATAGTCCTTAAAAAACTCTATTCCGCTCTATCATAGGCCCTGCTCATGTCTAATTTAAGTGCAAAGGCACCTGGGATAGAGTTAGACTTATTCATAGCATGGATTAGTTCCTTATCTACTACAATATTATCGATAATCTGCTGACCAGGTACAAATGCCGACTGACTACTAAAAATAAAATTTGAGAGATGAGTTCGTAGCCTATTAGCTAAAAAAATTGCAATAAACTTATAAAGGACATTACACAAAGCTATGGGGCGAAAGTCACTATGCAGAGAGGGTTGTTTTACCTTTGGAATGAGAAAAAAGTGAGTGTGGTTAAGACCCAAAGGAATTGCAGCACCACTGAAGGAAGTCTGTACCATCTTGACAACGTCACTCCCTACAACCTCCCAAGAATATTTATAGAAGCATACTGGATAACCTTCAGGTCCAGGAGACCCCATTGGGGCCATATTTTTTAGAACATCACATATCTCCTTATGTGAACGAATGGCAGACAAGGCCATGTTCTCATCAAGAGTCAGCGAAGTAGACGAACACAAAACATTAATATATGGGAATATGGTGTCGGCCTCTTTCATAAATATAGCAGAGAAGTGGGACACCGGCTTAGCTTTTATCAATTCTGCATCAGAGGTCCACTGATCATTAATCATCATTGCATGAATTGAATTTTTCTTATGCGTGTGGAGAACCAAAAGATGGAAAGATCTTGTACTTTTGTCACAGTTGGGTGACCATTTGGATTTGGCTCGTTGCGGGTAGAATATTTTTTGTTGGTCCTCTAACGTTTTAATTCTGGAGATGATATTAAGCTAATCATGTCTAGTATCACGACTGCCTACCACTTCTTGCAACTTACCAAGTTCTTGTTTGAGTTCCTCAATTTCCCTCGAAAAGTTTGCAAAAGTATTCTTACTCCACTTCATAAAAGACTTACCCAGCTGACTTAACTTAGAGAAAATGTTTCCATCCGCAACTTCCCAAGAATTAGTAAGGATATCCTGATAGCTTGGATGTTCACTCCAATAAAGTTCATACCTAAACCGAGGTGGTTTCCTTTTAGGCCTCCTAGTGGTGTTAAGAGGAATTGGCGAATGATCACTGCTTAATCTTGATAGTGTGAGCACAACCGTATCTTGATAAATGGTCCACCAAGTAGTATCACATAGCACACGATCTAGCCTTTCATGGATAGGTTCATTATTAGTCATACTGCTACGCCAGGTAAATGCTGGACCAATTGAACCCATATCAACCACATTTCTGTCTTGGATAAAAGCCTTGAATTACCTTTTAGCGTAATTCAAATTTTCCGCCCCTCCTTGCTTTTCCCTGATGTTAGAGATAGAGTTGAAGTCACCAATTATGCAATAAGGAGATGATATCGAAGCTGCTAGATTAGAGAACTCTCGCCAGAATTGGTTTCTGTCATCCTGTTGAGGTGGACCATAAGTACAAAGTAACTGCCATTCAGGAACACAAAAAGCTTCTGCCAAGACCTCCACTTTTTCCCACGGCCGGCACAAATTCATAGTATCGAAAACGAAGAGAATCAAATAACGAAACAGATTTTGATGTAGATAACCTTGTCTCAGAGAGGAAAACTATAGTTGGAGTACACGCTTTTAGGAATAAGCGAAGTTTTCGAATTGTTGGACCATTCCCTAAGCCACGAAAATTCCACGAGAACACTAACATTGAGATTGTGTCTCGTTATGGACAGCCGCCAAGTCCTTCAAGTTGCTTCGAGTTGCAATTTTGTTGTTACTGTCACAGTCCATTGGTGTAGGACCTCTCTTCCTACCAATGGGTATAAGTGCAGTTTGATCATCATAATCCGTGGGAGTACGGGCTCTACGCTTCCAGGTATCTCTTGTTTTGTGATGTTTCTGGGAAGGGGAAGTTGGATTTTGGTATTTAAGGGAGTCGAGGGACAGTGGAAGTGGAGAGGAAATTAGGTGTGAGATGACATGGGAGGAGTTCTGAACTTGTGGATTAATGGAAATGGGCATAGGCATAGGGGATTTTTCTGGCTGAATGTGAATAGTGGACTGTTGAGTTTGCTCACCAGATTTTTGAATGAATAAGCTACTAGGTGGTGGGAACTCTCCCCTCTAGTTGTTCTTAGTGAAGCTTGACCTGGGAATGGATGTTGGTATAGGGTCCGTTGGAACAGAAGAGGGTTGGGTGTGAGCAGAGTGGATAGTGATTCCTATTCTTGAGGCAGTAGTGGACATGTGGTGAACGTGATTTGGGGGAACAGGTGAAGTGGTACCTATTTCGGAGGTAAAGGTTAACTGAATAGGGTTTGGAGTAGGAATAGGGGTAAAGTTTCTGGTGATGGACTGCGACAGAATAGATCTAGTGAAGCCGTTACAACCCCTCAGGCCGAGATTGTTGGAAGAAGATGATCCCCCAACATTGATCATGATTAATTACAGATGAAGTTTTGCAATCCAACCTTAATTGGTTTGAAGAAAGCTCTAATAGTATCATTATAATGAGCAACCCGTTTGTCAGTCATTTTGTCATGAAATTTATCTTCAGACTCTATGTTTGCTTCCTCAAAAACACGAGAAAGGATAGGACATTGACGCATAAGATGACCAAAGAACCCATTTCTCATAACGTACTTGAACCCTACATTCTTTCCTGGATGGGAGAGTGGCCTTTTTACCTGTCTAGGCAGAGATTTGGTTAGATCAATCTCAACGCGAAGCTTTGCAAATCTATCCCACTTAGCAACTTCTTCTTCATTGATTGAGAATGGATTTGCAAACTCCTTTTCAGCTTTCTCCACTACAATTAATTAGCTCATCATTGATTGACCAAGGCGTGAATCTCATAACTTGATTTTGATCACATCGATAATCAAACTGAACCATCTGAAAGATACAACTCCCTAATTGGCTTCCAAGACTTGCGCAGAACCTTGTATAAAACATCAAATGAGTAATCTCTACCATTGTTACAAGGCTATTGGGCCAGCGGTTGTTGATATCTGCTGAGTTGTTTTCTAATGTTACTTCTAGCTCAACATTATCATCCATAAGAGTGGACAGACGATTAAGAATTGCATCAAGATCAGGGGGATCTGAATTAGAAGATCCTGCCGCTAATTGAGCTACAGGGAACTACCCCAGGAAGGAAAAGAACAGACAAGAATCGAATTGAAAATAAGGAAGAAAGAAAGAATTAAAAGGTAGACGATAAGGTTACCAGGATGCTGAAAATAGATCTTGATAAAGTTATAGAGAGTGTCACCATCGAAGTGAAAACAAAATCACCAACAATGGTGAAGGAAATGGGATGCGATAATTATGGTGTGTCTCTCTCCTTGGATGGTTTCTGAATTTATTAAATATGAATCGTTAAAAATGAATAGGGCACATTAAAGGTTTTCCGATGGTTGTTGCACAGTGGAAACAAAAACTAGATATTCTCATTCCAATTTTTTCTTATGTTTAGGGGGGAAATTCATCTCCAATGGTGTTATTTTTTATCTTTTTTTGATTAAATGTAAATTTTACTTTTTTTAGAATTTTAAGATTTTTATTAAAGCTAAAAATGGTATTTAATATATTTGAATTAATTTTAGTTAAGCGAAAGCTTACTAGGATAGGTTCACATCCTCAAAGTGATGTCTACCAAAAATTAAGCCACGTCATCTTCATATTGATTTAAGAAGTTGGAGTTGGAGAAGGATTTTAGGGAAAATGAATATATATCCTATGTGGATTTTGACATTTATTTTCACATAGATTCCATTGTTGACAATGGGAATTGTTAGAAAGGAATAAGTTGTATAAATAGGGAGGAGGTTTTGTATCAGAACTCAGCCGGTGCAAGCTATGGTAGTAGTTTAGGTTTTAATTTTATTCTAGGGTTGAGATGAAACCCCTAATTAATTAGAATCCTTTGGTTTGATTTACTTGTTCTCCATGAATATATATTGAAAAGCATGATTTAATCTATGAATTCATAGCAAATTACTTTCACCTTGTATGTCATGCATCCATGGTAGTTTGAGCAATCCTTTGTTATGTATTCAAGCTTTATGTAAACTGATTAGTTCAATTTGTGATTATCTATCCCTTCAACGGGTATATAATACTAGGGATTGACATATTTTGCTGAGGTTAAATTACCCATTTGTGCAAGTGATATATCACATCTTCAAGGTGATTTATCTCTGGTCGTATTGATGACCAAGCTGTAGAAGAAGCAAGCTTCAACGCTCCCCAAGACAACGGAGCCATCCCTACATTGACAAGCGTAGAAGCAGTTCCTAGAAAAGAGTATGGTTCTTGGGTATCCAACGAGGTTTCGCGCATGCATTTTTTTCTTATAGACTTTATTGATTTATGGGATGATTTTCCTGCCATATTAACCATTTTGCTTCACATCTTCTGGTTCATCACAAGGCTGAGTACTTATGGGTGAAGTTGATTCACTGAACCACATAGTATTGCCGGTCATGTCCCATGAAAATTTTAGGCGATTAAATGGGTGTGTGACACTTACACAGGATCACGGGGCAGTACCAATTACCGATGCCGCGGCCCATGGACCAAACGGTGTCCGATTTCTAACCCGGACTCTCTCTGTTTTTCTTCTTCTAAACTGAGTGAGGAACTTAATAAATTATGAGTATCGAGGGATCACAGATCGATTGGAAAAACAGAGATTAAAGTGGTTCGGCACTAACGCCTACGTCCACTGACAAACCCTTTAGGGGAAATTATATTGATGATCATCAGAACATTCTGAGATATGTACATTTACATTTGACACTCATATTTATAGATCTTAGAAGATAATATCATATCAAAATTATCTTTAACTATATAATGTATATCTAGAAATTAATTGCATAATATTTTAGAATTAACTTTTGACTTATTCTTCATTTCACCTGCCTTGATTGCACGGTCACTTGACTTGGTCTTCACTTCACATCCTTGACTGCACGGTATGGTTGCCTCGGTCCTTCTTTGCACCTCGGCTACTTGTATATAGATGTGATATATATTCTAATACTCCCCCTCAAGTTGGACATGTAGAGACACGTAGTGTGCAACTTGACCAATTAACACCATTTGCTGAACTTCAAAACTTGAACGCACCGTGTTGGTGTAACTCGAAAAATTGTTGGTGTATTAACGACTAGACTTGAACCGGCTTGTATTAAGAAACAAAAGTTCCGTTGACTGTGGTATTTGGTTAAGAGAGGGAAGCTGATGGGAAAAGAAAATGAGTTTGAAAAGGGATAAGGATTGATTTGACAATGGTTTATCGGAGAGAATTATTGATCATGGGTTTGAAATAACAGCTGAGTTGAAGCAGACAAAAAACTTGTTTTTAGGATCCACGCCCGATTACTTTCGTCCTCACTTTATCAATCATCTTTTCCAGTAAGAAGCAGTTGATGTAAAAACACAACTGTGCGAAGGAATTCGCTGGAGTAGCAGCAACCTTTTGTTGGATTACAACATGACAGATATCTTAGCTCACGTAAACTGGAGAGTCCTACACAAAAACACGGTGATGGACGTCTCACTGTCTAAGAGAATTTTCGTGAATGAAAAATAATTATGGAAAAAAGATCGAGAAGGATCTTTTGGACAAGAAAATATTTTGATGTATTTAACGTCCTGACAAGACGAACGAACACAAAATTGAGAATAGGTAAAAAATAGTTAATGAGTTCACGATGATCTGATACAGTGAACAAGAGATACCGGATTTGGCAGAATTACTGTCAAAATGGAAACAAGATTTTTTTATTTTTTTATTCATTTGGTATGATTATTATTTTCCGAAATAAGAATATTATGGAAAATAAAAGCCGAATGAATATCATTTTATGATATAAAGATCTTGCAGTGAATAATGACAATAAAGAAATTCACCACCTTAAATTCACCACCTTTAATGCCCCTAAATGTAGGGAGATATTTATGTTGCGTAAATACACCACGAATATGGAAAATATTTTTAGTATAGAAAAATGACGACATACTTTCTCATAGTACAGTTATGAAGCCAAAAATATCCGGGTAGGAGTACTATTTTTGGAGGTAAACTTAATTTCCATTTTCTACCCATATCCGAAATGATTATGGTGGTCCTTGACATTGAAGATAATAATCTTTCAAGATAATTAATTTGATTGTTCAAAAACAGATTAATTTGATTGATCAAAAAGACAATGCCGGATGAGCAAGGCATGGATTATAACAAAAGCAATCAACTGTATCCTTTACCATGCTAGAAGAAATACATGAAGAGAGACATAAATCTTAGAAAGCCAATTGACAATGGCAGTATTCAAATAAGAAACTAGCTAGACTAGCTAGTTAGCCTTGACGTCAAACAAACGATGTGCTGACAGAAAAATCATAAGAAATCCCGAATTCCTCTAATTTCGGAATTGAAGTTATTGAAGGCGATGTTGCCAGAAACCAATTAAGTGGTTAAACTTTACACAGCATGAATATTGGATTGCTGTTAGTTTGTAACAATGGTTATGCTTTGCGAATGAGTCGTCAGTGACTACCAAAGATGATCACTAGACCATAAAATGATCAGCTCATAGCAGCATGAATAATTTGACCTTGGATGAAGATCTAAAAGTATAATTTGACGTTAAATAATTGTCCATGGGGTAACCTTGAATACTAGTTAGATTATAACTCATTGAAAAAGAGTTCAAAGCAAATAAAAGAAACCATCTCTCTTGATCTTGTATCAGTTGGCTTGAGATACGAAAAAATAGAGAACAGAGGAACCATTTGCCATGAATCAAAGATGGCCCACTGTTAACACAAATATTTTTGAAGGGGATAGAAAGTTCACCAAAGTAATAGATTGGGAAGAATTATTGGATGATAACTCTTACGCTTAATTAACAAACTAAATAATCATCAATAGAGAAAAACAGATTACTATTGAAGATTAATGCAAGAAAAATTGATGAAATATAGCTGAAAAATAGAAAGTGGAAGCGATTTTAGCGGATCCCACCACTCTGATACCATAATAAATTATGAGTATCGAGGGATCACAAATCGATTGGAAAAACAGAGATTAAAGTGGTTCGGCTTAACGCCTACATCCACTGACAAACCCCTTGGGGTGAAATTATATTGATGATCATCAGAACATTCTGAGATAGGTACGTTTACATTTGACACTCACATTTATAGATCTAGGAAGATAATATCAATCAAAATTATCTTTAACTAGAGAATGTATATCTAGAAATTAATTGCAGAATATTCTAGAATTAACTTTTGACTTATTCTTCGTTTCACCTGTCTTGATTGCACGGTCACTTGACTTGGTCTTCGCTTCACATCTTGACTGCACGGTATGGTTGTCTGGGTCTTTCTTTGCACCCCGGCAACTTAGGATCAAAATATTTAAGGATTGGCATTTCCTTGATGAGGTTTTGGTAGGGTTTTCCGGAATTTAGTATACAGCGACCTTCGTGATGAAACAATTACTGGTAATTAAATCCCTAACTCTTTCGTATCTGAAATCCAATTTATCTTCAAGAGGTTCTTCTGATTAATTTCGATTAACTTTCCGCAGAAACGACTATTTCAAGTCTCTCAGAGTGATTTTCGTATACCTAATGGCCGGAATTCTATTCTGCGGATAATAGCTTTAGCAGCAGTAACTGCAACTGGAGCTGGGCTTATAGGGTTTGACAATGGCCGTGGAGATTTTAGTAAGTGTCTTCATATCCAAATTTGTATTTTATGTACTGGAATTGGTTTTACATTGATCAATTTAACCATTAACCGACACCATCCCACCACTACCAGTGCCGGAGCTGGAATTGGTTTCATGCTGGTTGCGCCACTGGCTAACCGCTGCCACCACAACCCCTGTCGTAAATGTATGTATATGGTGTTGGTGTTTGTGCTGGGGTTTGTTGGTGGAAGCTGGCTGGTGTTGTTGGTGGTGGCCGAGTGATGTTGGGCGGGATTTTGTGGTATTGCTGTTGGTGGTGGAATGGTGATGGAGATTTCCATAAGTCCCACTAAAGTAAAAAAATGATATCTAAATGGATTGGTATACACTCTTATTTTACAGAAACAAGAATATCAGCATCAATCTCTCCACAATTTGCATTCCCATGGTTAACTAAAGAAGAGTTATTACCTCTCGGAGGAGATGTTGCGCTGGATAAAACTTGGTGGAAATCAGGTATTCGGGTTTAGTAATATAGTTTGCTTGGTTTTAATCTACTTCGATTAAAATTTGACTAGATTCCTGTTTTATATTTGTAAAAATAGGGAATAGTTTTTCACGAATTAGTTCTGCTTGGTCTAATGGATTACCTGATATAAAGAAGGAAATGTCTGGTGAAGATGGAAAGGATGGTAGAAAAGGTTGTCATGGATGTTTAGGTAGAGACTCTATTGCTTCAGCAGCTGCTTTAGTTGGTCCTGCTGTTGTCAATATATCTGTATCACAAGGTCAGTATGTTCGGCTTACTATTGTGCAGATTACGTATCTTTGTTGTTGATCGACAAATCTAGTTTTACATATTGTAGGGATAAATTTTTGATTTTGGGTATCTTTATGTTTTCAAGGTTATCGAGGAATGACGTTGGGGAAGAGTATAGGATCAGGAACACTTATTGGGTCTGATGGTACAATCTTAACTTGTGCTCATGTTGTGGTAGACTTTCAAAGCACGAAAAAAGTCTCTAAAGGAAAGGTTCGCTTTTGATGGCCATTAGCATTTATTTGAGTTCAACTTAAGGTGTATAGATGTAGTCTTTTCGCTGATTGCTTGCATGCTTTACATTAATCTAGGATCGGTTATTTTTGTGCCCGTATGGTAATTTTTCTGAACCTCGTATTCAAATTATGTTTTTGGTTCTCTTGATTGTTTTCTACTTTATGTACCCCAGGTTGATGTTACCTTGCAAGATGGTCGAACATTTGAGGGTACTGTTGTGAATGCTGATCTTCATTCGGACATTGCCGTAGTTAAAATCAATTCTAAAACTCCTTTACCATCAGCAAAGCTCGGTTCGTCAATTAAGATGCGTCCAGGGGATTGGGTGGTAGCAATGGGCTGCCCACTCTCTTTACAAAATACTGTTACTGCTGGTATTGTGAGGTACAATATAAAATTCTTGAAAAAGTGATTAGGCATATCTCGTTATGAACATTTGTTTCCCCTATATATTTTTACACGCGTCTTGCTGGTTTCCACTTGGTATCTGGTGAAGCTGGTATACAAACGCTTAGAAATCATTAGGTGAATTACCAAATTTGAAGCAATCCATGTTGGACAGTGCCATCTGATATTACTTCTGGTTTTCTCATTGTCTTTTTGTTTAGTTGCGTTGATCGTAAAAGTAGTGATCTGGGTCTTGGAGGGATACGGAGAGAGTATTTACAGACTGATTGCGCAATTAATCAGGTATAAAGCTCTTATACCTTGACAATTCTTCCTCCTTTAACCTTCGTAACATGTGATTTTATCATCTTAGATTCTTATTTAATGCCGTATCGTTCCATACCCTTATTCTTTTATAGGGAAACTCTGGGGGACCACTTGTCAATCTTGACGGAGAAGTTGTTGGGGTCAATATTATGAAGGTATTTGCTGCTGATGGTTTGAGCTTTGCTGTGCCAATCGATGCCGTCTCTAAAATTATAGAGCACTTCAAGAAAAATGGGTATGTTTTTTTTTCCCTGACTTTATCATTATACCCTTCTCAACAGTTTGGGATAACAAAAGAAGTTCTAAATTCTCATATGTTAGGACGATTTCTCAATCTTTAGTTGCAATCACTTCTTTTAATTAGCTCTGTCAGAATGGATATAATCCATTGCAGAGGATCAACCTAATGAAGGAGTTGAGTTATAACATGGCTATGAGGTTTGTCTAATATTGTATTCTAATATTATGTAGGAGAGTTGTCCGGCCTTGGCTTGGGTTGAAAATGCTTGATTTGAATGATATGATTGTAGCTCAGCTCAAGGAAAGAGATATTTCGTTTCCAAATGTTAGTAAGGGTGTGCTTGTACCGATGGTGAGTTTTATTTCTCTCTTTTCTTCTTTCGTCGTTCTTCCGTTTCTTTCATTTGAATCAAATGCATTCTGCAAAGGCCCATCAAACGTTTCACTGTCTTATTACTAAGGAAGCATGATTGTCCACCTTCTTAATCTGACTTTAAGATTTTTAACATCCAACCAGGTAACACCAGGTTCTCCCGGTGACCGTGCTGGATTTTGCCCCGGTGATATTGTCGTTGAGTTCAATGACATCCCTGTTGCAAGCATCACAGAGGTGTGTCTGCTAGTCGCTATATCTTTTTGTCAAAGATGCTTCCTCTGATTAGCCACATGTAAAATCAAGCATCCATCCTCTCACAAGAAAGTTAGGGTGTGTATCCTACATGTAATCTGCATTTGACACCACAGATGTGCATAGCATTGCCTAATCTTTTAGTTTACCACATGATATACCTCCATATAGTTCGTTAGTTATTCAATATGGGAGCCATATCACCATTTCACGAGAATTCAGGATGTTTCTTTCAGTTTTGGAAGGTGAAGTCTGCTTTATAAAAAACTATCAGAGAGAGAGAGAGATGGTTGTAGTTTATGACTGATTTAGAATTTCATTCTGCAGATTATCGACGCTATGGGGGACAAGGTCGGAAAGCCCTTGAAAGTGGTTGTGAAGAGAGGGAACAATAAGGTAGTGAATTTGAATGTGGTTCCTGAGGAGGCTAATCCGGACTCTTGATAATAACCTTTTCTGTATTTACTTGTTTTCTGAAGACGCCTGTCAGCCAGCAGTCCTTTTAATATTTAATGTGTTATGCTGAAGATGGTCTGCCCTTGGGTCATTGTATATATGTTAGTTATGTAACCGTTAATGGCTTCTGATTCAGGGATCAAAACTTTGATAGGAAGTTATTACAGTAGACCCTCTATAAGAGGAAATTGTTATCAAACAGTCGAGAAGATGAAGTTGAAGTGCAGGCAAGCTAAGACCGCTAAAACCGCCAGGGACACAAACTTGACGATAAGCAAAATATCATATGCAAATCTGCTTACTTGGTGATACATCCATAATAAGCAAATCGGGTTTTATTTGCATACCATGTAGCCTACAATAAACCTACGGAACAAAATTTCACTTGTTCTTTATTTTAATTTTTTGCGCCAACAAATGGCACCCATTTCGTCCATAGTTCAGGTGAGAGGTTTCCTAGAAGATCCCCATTTTCACCAATTTCCTCTATGGATAGAATAGAGCTGAGATTGGATCTTGTTGATGGATGGCGGTTGGATTAGTAGTGGGGATTAGCAGTGGGGATAGCCTAGCTGTGCCGTATCAAGGTTCTTTTTTATATTTTTATTTATTTTTGGTAAACTGGCAACTACAGCAGGGGCATTAAAAAAAATTTGTTGGCTTGATATCTTAGCACTCTGAGTTGTCAACGATGCAATAAGCAGATTGGCATAGTGACAAGATGCACATGCGGTGAAACTTAAGTCAAAGATCCAGCAGGTGTTGCCCCTTCTCTCAATTCTAGCTCCGCTTCTAAGTAGGCGCCACACTTTTTTGATGGACGAGATGTTTACAAGCGAAAATTATGTTGTCATCTTAAAAATATGAGCACCAGGAGAGGCGCTTTGTGAACAGAAAATATGAACAATATAACAAGAGGAGGATATGCACCTCCTCATCAGCAGTTGGACAAGCAACAACCACAATCAGCAACGGAGAACATGGACTAAGGATGTTTTCTTTGCAGAAGGTGACCAAAATTGTTCTGCAAAGACAGCAAAGATGGTTCTGCAGCTTCTAGGTATTTTAAGGAAGCACTAGCAGGTACACTTGAGATGGCTGCCACAGTATTTGAAACTTTGGGTTTGTAAACATTGGCAGGGGCCGCGCGGACGCGTTCCCCCTCAGGAACAAATTATGACGTAGACTCTCCCTCAATGGGGAGATCTTAGGCGAGCGCCCTTCCAAAGTGCAATGGAAGTCACCAACCTAGGCCATGATCCTTCATGATCAACCATAGACCCCGTCCAGGTAAGTATGTCTTCAAGTCACATTTGATGCTTCTCTTATAGGCTCGTTCTCGTTGTCTGTTTTCCTGTGTGACAGATGTGGTACTAATGTATCTACAGAATATGTGCTGTTTCCTTTAGAACTGGTAACTACTGGAAAATACACTCTATGGAATGAGTTGCTTATAACTGTGACGGTGTTAAAGGCGCTAGGTTTACACTCGGACAATATTCTGGTGCTTGATACTGAATCGGAATGACATGGTCTAACATCATTTCCTAAATATTTAGTAGCAGGACAGATCTAATTCGTCAAAAAGGAAGAAAAAAGAATCCCTATTGACTAGTTAATAACTTACACTCCGTGATGGGGAGAATTCTGTAAACATTGAAAAACTAGTCTTTGCAGATCTGTTACCGTTTTTCTGCGAACAGTAACTTGAGGAGATTACTGTTTACAAAATTGCTATTGGCTAGTTTACAAAATTATGTCGGGTTCTAACATTCCAGTTCTCTGCAAAGACGGCCGATAGTTTACTATGTCTTGAACAGTTTTATCCAAGTTAATCTAAGCCATTGTTAACAAGGGCACTCGTTAGCTGTAGCTGTAATTGCACTCACCAAGAATTAGCTGTAACTGATCAAAATGTTTTTCTTAGTTTTGGAGGGGGTTTTGCAGTAGTGCAACGCAAAGGCGACTCTCGAGAACCCCAGCAGCAAGCTACTGTGATGGGAACTCCCCCATGAAAAAAATTAAAACCATTGGGAATAAAATCTTGGGTTAAGTGGCAAAATGCCCCAAAATCGGGTGTCACCTTGTGAAAATGCCCCATTCTGTTAGTTTAAACTTATATCAAACTTAATGCAGTTCCATCATCCCAACCATTCTTCTCAAGTTTCCTCTTCCAAAATTCCTAGACATTACGAATTCAGTTGCAGTAATAGCCCAACTGCTGCACACATGAGCAACACCAGCAGCAGTAAGCACAAGAAACAACACCGCGGTAACTTTTCATTTTCAGAAGAGGATATGACCTCAGTTAATGCCGTGCAGAAAATATTTGAAATGTTGAATAACCAAGTAATGACGGAAAACGGTAGCTCCACAGTGCCTTCACCATATTTACCTGGGTTAGGATTTGGGCGTAGTCCAATGGTTAGAAAATTGAGAGTAACGGATTCTCCATTTCCGTTAAGAGATAATGTTTTCGATGATGA
The DNA here is from genome assembly GCA_023531105.1 of Papaver atlanticum. Taxonomy (NCBI): domain Eukaryota; kingdom Viridiplantae; phylum Streptophyta; class Magnoliopsida; order Ranunculales; family Papaveraceae; genus Papaver; species Papaver atlanticum. The sequence goes on from JAJJMB010017331.1 coordinate 1,170,558, forward strand.
AATTGAGTGTTACGTAGATGAAGATGCTGAAGAGTTTATTGAAAGATTTTATGCTCAACCGTGACGAACTTGGTAAACCTTTCATCGGTCAAACCGAAAGCAAAAACAACGCCGTTTTCTGAGCGATGCAGCCAATAAAGAACTCCATTAGCAAACACGCCAATCCCTTTTTCCAAATGCAAGTCAAGTATTCCCACATATTTCTCCATCCATTCCCGCTACCGAGAGTGTACACGTGAACGATTCCCATTCGATCGCCAGAGTCTCTCTTAGACGCATGCACCCTAACAACTTTGTACTCGTTGGTGGAAGGACTGTAACCAAATCCAGTCCACTCATTTAAATCTTTGAATTCTGGAAGGATGACATACTCTCTGGTGATTGGATTACAGATAAAAACAGGGGTTTCAGGATTCTGATTTGTTCCACCTTGGAAGCAAATCAGCCCATTACTTGCACCAACAAACCGATATTTCTCAAATGGAAGTTTTAAATCCATTTTTATTTCTTTGTTGAAGGGTGTCGCATCATCATACTCAGTATAGATAAATTCTTTGAAATCTGGGTGATTAGAAAAGAAAAGAAAACTTAACTTACCAGAATCAAGATGATACTGCTCTTGGTACTTCAAGTGCTTTCGGGAGAAGGTTGGATTACGAACAAGGTTTCTCCAATTTCGACATACTAATTTACACTCCAAAACGGATTAACGGATTCTGTCGGTAACCTGCTCAATATAATATATGTAGTATGACATCAAATGGGAGCATGTCGAACCTCCCCATTGTGAAACCCTTAGTAGAGATGTTAACATCACACTCCACGAAGATTTTCTTCCCAATGGTTTTGGTCTTACACCTTATCCCACTTGCAGTGTAACCCATGACTGTTTCTCCTCTTTAGTAAAAGAAGGAAGAATAGTTCGCTTTGCGCAACCGCACGGCTGCGTGAATCATTCAGTGGAGTGGAGTGGTGGTTATGTACAACGCATTTTGAGTACAGTTTTGCTTCCTAAACCGTGTGGAACTAATCCATTTCACTTCAAGTCTCAACTGAGACTTGCATCATCGCTGTCTATACCAACTAAAGAAGGGAGAATGGGCTTAATAAATTTTGCTCATTTGGTAAGGAGATGGAAGGAAAGGTTACCTTCGAAAATTACTATAATAAAAAACTGTAGACTATAAGTGTAGACCTGTCGATCTTTTTTCATTTGAATGAACTAGTATCTACATCATCAATTTCTTCTATCATGAAGTTCTAGCATTCAGTTGATGTTTTTTTCTTGGTTGTTTGTTTCAATTTGTTTATGCTGGCTAAATTGGAATGTTAAAGTAAAAATTTCAAAGGGATGGAATGAGAACGAACTATTCATACATACGGATTCAACCCAAATTGTAATCAAGATGATAACTAGTCATGTTATCGGAGCACAAGGCTCAAAATTTTAGACTTGTTGCGGCTCCAGCAGCTTCGATTTGCTTCTTCACCAGCTTCATCTGCAGGGAAGAAATGGGCAGACGAACTATATGGGCCCACTACAGACTTAAAGTCCAAAATTATCACATAGTCGAGTTGCATGGGGTTTGAACTACAGACTAAAAGCAATCACACAGCACGAACACAATCGCAATGTTTTTCATAGTTTTGGTGGGGGTGTGCCTGGCCTTTGCAGTAGTGCAACGCAAAGGCGACACTCAAGAACCCCAGCAGCAAGCTACTGTGATGGAAACTCCCCCATGAAAAAAATTAATTTAATATCGTGTGAGCCGATGGCTCACATATCAGATATTAAACTGATAAGAACAGATACTACACTTGATCTTAGCCAAAAGGCCGAGAAAGGTATGCTTCTCTAGGTTGCAGAATCCAGCTTTTATAGGTTGCAGAATTTATACTATGTTACAACTTGACCCATGTGGGACAATATCCAGAACACTAACCCCAGTATCAGAGTTTACAAATATTCAGCGACTAACTGGTGCAAGTAATAACATAAAGAAACGTTCAGGGTCCAAGAGAAGAGCTTCAGCTGCTCAAACAACTTACCAGTTATATTTGAACAAGAGAGGAACTACAACTTCTCTCTGCAGCTATATGAAGATCTTAAAATCCAATTCCGCGCAGCCACACCAAGAACATTGGATGGAGATTTTATTTAACCAGCGAATCAAGGTGCTAGTTTCGATAGTCTATCATAGTTTGGAATGCCTGGAAAACAAACTAGGCATTACACTACCAAAACAAAAGTGTATTTGCAAAGTTTGGCCAACAAAATTGAAAGAACGCGCAGAACAAAGTTTGTTTAATTCAAGTTCAACAAGAGCTATCATCACTTTTTCTTGATGCTGTACGATCGAAACGTATAATAATAATATCTTTGCAAGTCAGCTGAAAACGGCTAAAAGTAAGCATACCATATACATGTACTGCATACGGTTGTATCTGCCCAGTCAATTGGGTCTGATGGCTTATGGAGTGAAATATACTGGCATTTATAGAACATAAGAGATATAGCAGTTTGCTTGGGCATCTTCATGTTGATTCAAAAGCGGATTGATCTCTCATAACAGTCGTAGCACCTGTCAACAGAAACGAAACCCATTAAAATGACACAATCTAGTAGTGTACACTAAGCAGCGCAGAAGCAAAGACACAACAACCAATAGGGAGAAATCGGATGCTAGTCAGGTCTTTAAAGTCCTTTAAAAGAAAACACATATGTATGTTTTATATGCAGCCTGCACCAAATGATTGGGTAAGTAAGCAGCCGTTTTCCATTTGTCAAATATTCAGGAAAAATAAACTAATAATGTAACTATCCAATTCATAGCATTTATACCAACATTTCATAGTGCATATAATCCCTTCTCAAGTCCTTTTTCTCTGAATATATTATACATTTCGATGGGAATAGCCAATTTTCACCAACCATCAAAGTTAAGAATCTTATAGGCAGATGCAAAGATCCTAATAATCATCAGAATTTAATAGCTGAGTGGCACACCACAAAATGACTCACTCAACTTACAATAATAATCAGCTGGGCTCTTCGAAGGGTGTCGCCATTGGAACTTGTAAATCCATACACAGTTGGTACTCTAAACGACTGAAATGTTGGTCTTCATTGAACAAAACCAAGCTGAAAAGCATCTCTTGAATTGTGAAAACATAATGACCGGATTGAAAAGTGCGTGATGGCTAGCTGACCACACAAACAAACCTTAGGGGGGCTTTACAAGTACAACCGTTAGAATGCAATTTGCCTTTGCAATCAACCTTGTTTCACTGCCAAGGCTTTGTAAAATATGTTTTAAGAACTCCACGGCAACAGTCCAAGGACTAGAATGTCCTCAGCATAGAGGCATGAGACTAAAAGTTGTTCCTAAGAAAACAAACAAACAAAAAAAGATGGCTACAGAATTAAAGACTGACAACAAACACGGCATTACTTGAAAAAGGAATATCAGTTTGTCGACTTCTTTGCTATTATGCATGTCTTTTCCATCCTATTAGGATTAGGAAATAAGTGAAAAACCTGAGGATAATTACCTAATATTAAAGTTTTAATGAAAGAATTGATGTCTGGCAGAAAGCAATTAAATCCAAACAGGGACTGATACATGAAGATTTGCAACATGGATGGAAACCTTTTTAACACAAACTATTTTGTATTTGCCAATGACACCTGAGAGTTGAGTGACAAACTAGCCATGATTTAGCTGTAGTGCAGCTTAACATTGTTAGAAAGCAGCACAATGCACATACAGAGATCTCGCTCTCCATGTTCAGAGAAGGAACTAGAGTTCTGTGATTAGGTGATGCCAAAGTCTGATAACATAAATATATCATGATAGGGTACTAGTGGTTCCTACCTATGTATCAGCAAATTCCCTTATTCTAAACTCTTCGTACCAGTATTTAGCTATTAACCTACTACTATACACTCAATAATGTATTGTGTGTAAATCTTGAGTGGTTTCTCTTATTTCTTTCCTTCTATACAGATTCTTCTACTATTAATTTCTGAATTCCTCTGAACTACAGCATTTTTGCAGATCGAGACATGGAGGGTACAAAATGAACTTGACATACCTCTTCTTTTGCAGAATCTTTCGAAGAAACTTTATCTTGATTTTCTGTGTTTTCTTCAGCAATGAATGAATCGTATAATTCAATGATACCTTGTTTAGTTTTATGATTCTTCTTGACACCATTTCCATTCTTCTTGACACCATTTCCACCTGAGAAATGGGTTCTTCCCATAATTGAAGGTGAATTAATTAGGGTTAGAATTAGATAGAACTTGCTTGAATCACAGAGATGCAGAGAGAAGGGTTAGGGTTTAAGAGATGAACAAAAAATATTAGCTGAAACTCTGGATTTATGATCTTTTTAGCTATCAGGCTGAGTCTTCACAGGACCTTCACAGACTCAGAGAGGGAAGTGAGAGAACAGTGGCTCCTTTTTTTTTTTTGAATGATGGGGATTACTTTGTTATATGAATGTCCACCCTAAATTTTAAGGGGTGTCCTAAAAAATTAGGGAAGACTAATCTATCCTTATCCTAATTAAGGTTATAACTAATCCTAATAACCCACTAATTTAACCACTACCCACTAATCTAACCCCCTAAATTAAACAAAAAATCAGTTTCAAAACCCTTTTTTTTTCTTTTATTCTTCATCTTTATCTTCTTCTTCTCCTCTTCTTCGTATACATCAACGTTAATCGTCGATTCGAAAAAAAATCATCGTCGATTAATCAATTTTTATAAACAATGAGTTCTAAGCAAACACCAAGAATTCCAGGATTGAGTCCGGGTCTGGCTAATATAGCGAATCGCCCAAATCAATTTGAAGTTGATAAACAACTTCAAGCATCCAACATCAACCAAGAAGTCCGATTCGAGTAAAATGAAAATCCGCAGGTAATTTCCTTCATACCCATTCCTTTTAATCGTATTTTGTTGAAGAAATCGATTATAAATCATCAAAAACCATTGAAAATGGTCGTTACAGTATAGATTTCGGCTAGGAGAAATTTTGAAAACCCTAGATTTTGGTAACCGAACTTTCAATATGAAGAACAGTTCGGCCAATTAGGAATTTTTTGGTAACCGAACTATGTAGTTTGGTAAGCTCGCAAAAAAAAAACGTAACCGAACTCCTTCTTTATATGAAAATTTTGAGTTCGGTTTAGTCGATAAATTTATATAGGTAACCGAACTTTGATAAAATATAGTTCGGTTACTTCGCAGTTTCTATGTGGTAACCGAACTTTGATCTATCAACACCAAACTTGTAGTTCGATGACTTCGCAACTTATACCAGATAACCGAACTTTAGTCTGTTAACATTTTGTATTTGATGTAATCCCATGTTCAATTTTATTTGATAAGACAATATTCTGTTTAGCTAATAATGTGGTTTTCATTCATTAGGAACAAAGGAAAAAAATCGAATCCCCACCTAGCCGAAGATTTGAGAACTCCCACCCCTCGCGGTAGAATACATTTGGATTTCCGAAACCGTGGTACTAAAAATGCTAAACATGGAGGGGGATCGTTACAGGAAGTCAATCAAGAGGTGATGGAGAATACAATTGATAATGTTATTGAAGAAGAGAATGATGATGAAGAAGAGCAAGGAAATGAAGACCAAGTAAATGAAGAGGTTGAACACAAAGAGAACACGTTGAAAATGTAGAGGAAGAAAAACAAGGACAGGGCAGAGAAGGACAAGGACAAGAGGAAGAGAAGGATGAGGAAGAAGAGGATGAAGAGGAAGAAGAGGGGGGAGAGGATGAAGAGGGGGAAGAGGAATAAGAGGAGGAAGAGCAAGAAGAGCAAGAAATTGTTCCTGTTAAAGAGAAAAAGAAGCCGAAGCCGCCTTGTGATAGATACTCACACATTCCCCCTGATAATTTGTGTTTGCCACCAGTGAACCCAACTTATGGTACTCCAAATGATGGAGGGGCCACACTGTTTGGCTACAAACACTCATGGGTTGCGAAGATCTATGCGACAAAGGTATTCTTTAAGTTCATTCTTAACTAACAAAACGATTTTTTTTTGGGACATGTTTCGTCAAGTATTAATAGTGTTATGTTATTTTCGTAGGATCATAATGATGCAGTTCGTCTTATTCGTCGTCAAAAGGCGTCCAAATGGGATCTTTCTTTGGAGTGTGAAGAGTTTCAAGCGAAGGTTAAAGAATGTGTGTTATGGAGAGCTATTGAGTACGCACATGTGGATTTTGACGTTATTGCCGTATCCGCATTTTTCGAGAGGCATTATCCCGAGACATATACAATGCATCTTCCATTTGGCGAGATGGGAATTACTCCCGATGATTGCTCGAGAATCACCGGCTTACCAGTGGAAGGTAAATGTCTTCGAGAAGGCTACAACCCCTTGATGCATTATGAAGCTCTTGAAGAATTGGCTCTAAAATGTCTAGGATGGGATGCAAAAAAGGCTCAATGTGAGTTTAGAAGTTCTGTGAGGTCCCCTAAACGTGGCGATGAGTATAATCCAAAAGAGGAAAATAGAACATTGAAGAAGATGGTGACGAAATTCAAGTTGGTAAAGTTGAAGGCAACATTTGGAGGGACAAGAAAGAAGGTGGAGAAAGGAAAGTTGGTGATTGTCCAGGAGACCCTTAGGCATCATGTCACCGCTTATTGGTTATATCAGCTAGGAACTATCATTTTCCCCGACACTTCTGGAAATAGGGTGGATGCACATTATCTACAGCTTTTGGAGAATCTCGATGAGATTAACAAATACTCTTGGGCCACTGGGGTGCTTGCTTTTGTTCTTGGAGATATGAGCAAAGGGTCGAGGATTAAGACAACTCAAATTGGAGGTTACTTAACTCTTATTCAGGTGACCTTTTACATTGTTAGTTAGCAAATTTTTCGCTTAAATTTTCTCCTTCCAAATCAATTTTCATTTATGTGGTTAATATTTTCGTATTTTCGCATAGGTTTGGATTTTTGACCACTTCCCTTCATTTGGATTGGCTAGGGAAAAGACACATTATCTCTATGACGAACCTACAGCAGGAAAATGGTTGTTTTCGGACGCACAAAAGAAGTCTAAAGAAGAGCAGTTGACTTCGTTGAGGGAGAAATTTGATAAACTTACGATGAACGATGTGGTATTTCACCCATACGCCGTACCCGATGATGTCCCTGTAGATGAAGAAGATCTGAATGGTTTCTCTACCGTCTCGGCTTACTATGGACCAATTTGGTATCCTAATGGCTACACAATATATAATCCAAGGAGAATACTAAGACAACTTTGTTGTGTCCAAATGGATCCCGACGTGGAGAATGAAAATTTCAATTTGCTGGTTCAAGGAACAAAGAACACCGAGAAATATTTTGTTCCAAAACATGAACCAACTCCTACGGTAGGACATTGGAATGCACTTGGTAACTACTACTTACCTTTAGGTGATTGTGTACCTTGTGGTTGAGATGTAAATGCATGTGATGAAGATTATATTGAGTTTTATCAAGAAATTAGTCACCCTTTTGTGATAAATAGAGAACAACAAGCTAAGACTGATAAGGCGAAGGCGAAGGAAAAGGAGAGGGAGGCTAAGAGAGATCAGAAGGAGATGCCTATTTGTAGAGAATAAGCAAAAATGTTATGGGATAATGTGGTAAGAAAATGTCTTCTCTTATACTTCCTTGTTGTTTGAAAGTATTGAAAATATATTTACTTATGCTTAAAATTGGAATCAGGTGAAGAAGGGTACGAAATTGTTGAAGAAATGGATGGCTAAAATCCGTAGTGGAGAGCCGATGTCGAATAAGGAACAAACCTACTACTACGGCAAGTGGGAGGGTCTTATAACTAAAAAAATGATAGACCCAAGTAGGTCTAAGCAATTGAAGAGGGGTCGACAACAAGGAGAATGTTCAAGTCGCGCCGTGGAGGAAACCGGTTGAGTAGATGAAACCCAAAGTGATGAGGAAGTTCAACCTAAAACTCGTGGTAAACAAGAAAGTGGTAAAAGGGTTCGTCGTCGTGGTCGTTAGTGATTTCGTATGGTTTTAGTTTCAAAAAACATCTTAGTTATGGATTTCGTATGGTTTAATTTCGCATGTTTGTGTGTTTTAAACAATTAGTTAAGGATTTCGTAGTTTGGTATGTATAACAACTTTTATATTTGTTTTAGAACCTTGTTTGTGTTTTTAATTTTAATTGGGTTTGTGTTTTCAATTTTATATGGATGAAATTTTGAATACAGGATATTTTTCGGCAACCTGAAATTTTAACATAGCTAATCGAACTTAAAGTTCGCTAACCTGTGACAAATTAATGGTCACCAAACTGTTTTTTCGGCGAACAGCTAAATCCTACCAGGTTGCCGAAGACAGAGATCGGTTACCTCGCAACATTTTCACTGGTTGCCGAACTCTTCTCTGAAGACTTAAATAAAACAGTTAAATCCTACCAGTTTGTGACTGAGACTTCAAATAAAAGTTCGGTTACCTAAATTTTTTCCTTGTAACCGAACTTTCTAGTTCGGTTAGCAAAGTATAATCTACCAGGTTGCCGAACCTGTCTTTGGAGACTCAAAATTTTGCTTTAGCACTAGTTGGAAAATTCATTCTCTTGATGCAAAAATCACAAAACTACACTCTTAGGTTTGTTTTAGAGTGGTTTGTGTATCATATATATGTTCAGTTTGTGACTGAGCCTTCAAATAAAAGTTCGGTTACCTCATTATTTACCATGTAACCGAAGTTTGTAGTTCGGTTGGCTCGCAAATTTTTATTTTCTAACCGAACTTTGTATTTTAAAATTACAATGTTCTTTATCTGACACAAAACAGGTTTTCGGCAACCTGAAATATTTGCGCAGGCAACCGAACTTAAGTTCAGCAATCTCGATAATCATATGTGCTAACCGAACTATTATCTGTCAACTCAATAAAATACATTAACTCGATAATGAATACCACACTTCAAAAAATATAGTATTAGATTGATAAGCATACTTAGTTCCATTACATGTGTCATTTAATCATCCTCAAGTGAAATTTGACCTTCATGTACAATTTCGTCCGATTTCTTCAAAGCTTTCGACATCTCCATGTTATGCTCATACATAATACACCAACCCCACATTATATCGGGGGTTAAATGCAGGCCAATAAGAGTTTCCGGATATTGGAGGCAGTGGAAAATCGGGTTTTAAACGAAGGCCTATAAAGTGGTTGTTGTTAGTCAATGCCATCACACATCTCCTTCGTTTGAGTTGCTCGACACATACGGTTGTTTTCGGGGTGAAGGTGAAACTAGCATACTTTGAGAAATAATGAACCACATAATTAAATGCCTCGGCGATTAAGTGTCCACATATCGGCATGCTCATCCAATAATCCGTTGTGATCGGATGGCCCCCATGAAGACGACGTTGATACTTAACAAATTGCTCATTGAGACTACCCACCCCATCGCACAACATTTTCTTGTAAAATGCCGGATTCTCTAGTACGGTTCTACCCATTTCGTTATCACCAAACTCCTCTCCGGCTTCTTCTCCCTTTGGAGGAGGGATGAAACTTAGATGCTTCCAATATGGATCAATGTCGCTTAAAGGGATTACGCCATGCTCGTAGTTGATTATCATATGGCGACAAGGGAGTCCCATAGACTTCTTCATGTTACATACACACACCTCATACCTCTTGGTTTCCCACTTATCAATCAACTCGACTTCTATAATCAACAACTTCATACATTGCCGAGATACGTTGTAATGGATTCCCTTGAACAATGGGTGGTCGGCATATTTTCCGGTCATTTTGAATATACGGCTTTTTTGGAACTTCTCTTTAATTCTATCAATGTCGCGCTTGAAGTAATTTTCCATAACATTCCACACGGTTACGAAATTATCAATACATCCAAAGAGATTCTTCTTCAACCGATGGTGAGCCGACTCTACTAAACTTGTCGCTTGATTTCCCAAGTGTTTATATTGGTTGGTATAGGCATTAACAAACCTCTCTTTGTGTGGTTCCAACCATTGGCGAAGAACATACGATACAACACCGGGATAATCGGGAGTATCCCAATGGGCGATAAACTCCGCAAGATTTAGATGATACTCTTCCTCGGTAAGAGACCAACACAATGATTCCCATTCACCGTTGAAATCAACCCATTTAGCGTAATTTAGATCGTATTTTTTTTCAACTTCCTCTTTTGCATCCGCTCGTTCATGTTCCGGTAGCATCTTAATCTCTTCATATCCTTTTTTATTGGGTGGACAAATTATTGGCTTGCACCTATTTATCAAATTACACTATATATGGAACGTACAAAGCATATTATGTGCTAATGGAAACACTACCTCTATTTCATTCATCAATGCGACTTCATTGTCGGTGACTATAACCCCGGGAATATCATCACCTCGGAAGATTGCCTTAACTTGTTGTAGTGCCCAAATGTAACTAGGTTCTTTCTTGTCCCTTAAGAAACAAAACGCCACGGTAAACGGTGACTGCGTCGAAGTACGCCCAACAATATTCAACAATGGCATCTCGTACTTGTTCTTCTTATATGTACAATCCATTATGAGAACTTCATGAAAGCATTGAGCCAATTGAACACTCGTTGGATGCGCAATGAAGAGTTGTGTTATCTCTCTGTCCGAATCCACATCCTTTTGAACCGCGTAGTCTTTCTCTTTGGCAAAAAAAAAACAATTGTTGCATCACTTGTCTATCTCTCAATTCCTTCTTTCTAATTGTCACAATTGCATTACAAATGGTGGACAAAGATGAGTGGTTATCCTTGTTATCCTCCTTTAGTATTTGGATCATTTGAATCGGTGAAAGACCCATTTTCCTCATTTTAGCTACCTTGTCCATCTCTTCAGGAGTTAGCTTGGCCGCCATGAAATGTCCTTCAAGATGCTCCGGACGAGGGTGGTTATGACAACCTTGTAGAGAACCCATCCACCCAATTCTTCATTGTAATTAAATGCAAGCTTGAATGGGCATTTAATCTTCTTTGAGAAAGTCTTGTTCTTCCTATTTGTCTTTCCTTTATAAACATAACCCTTCCTCTTGTGGCTTTTATCGGGATCACCGCTTCTCTCACAAACCATTTCAAAGCGGGGTTTGCTTTCTCTCCCATTCAATACTAATACGCACATGTCTTTTAGTGCATGTTGTCTAGCCCAACTCTTTGCCTCTAAAGGACTTTTGAATACCAAGTCATTCATGTAGTGATGGGACGTGTCATCGTACAAAATATCAACAGGGGTAGGTTGATTTTCCATTGGTTCTATTGGATCAGATGCAACCTACGAGTAATAGCACAACGTCAATACCAACTAAAAATAAGAAATACTTAAATTTTCGGAAATGTAAAAATAATATACGATCCTGCCGAACAAAAAGTTCGGTTATGAAAAAAAAATTGCGAGCTTGCCGAACTTGTTCTTTGGAATTTTCTATGGTATAGTTCGGCAACATAATTACTACACTCGACTAAACCGAAATACAAAGTTCGGTTAGTTATTCGATGAACGTGATTTGCGAGCTTGCAGAACATAAACTTCGGTAACAAAGGGACTAAACTCGACTAAACCGAACTATTAACTGTATACTCTATAAAATTAGTTCGGCTACGTTTTCTGGAAAAAGATAACCGAACTCTCAAAAACCTCCATTAAACAGAGTTCGGTTACCTGCGTATGCTGAAATGAGTAACCGAACTGCACATACAGGAGAGTTCGGCTACCTGTTTTGCAGAATTGCTAACCGAACTACTTTCACCTAGACGGAATTTCTTCCTGAAATTTACGATTTGGCCAATTTTTTGCACAATTCAAGCTACATTAACTAAATTTGAGACATACCTGAGTACCCATAACTTCATCTTCTGGTTGTGGCTGATAAAATTCATCATTTGGGTCGTTAGGTTGAGTTTGGGGTAAATAGTTTTCATCATCTAACAAATAACTCATATCCGGATCATTAGAAATATTGACAAATATATTAGGAGATGAAGGAGGTTCTGATTCTGAGGAGGAGGTATCATCACATGAATCACTCATATCATATTTACTAAACAGAAAATAAGATTTTTTGGGTTCTTCCCTCTTTTTGTTCATCTTTTTTTCTTCTTCTTCTTCTTCTCTCTCAATAATTCTGATTCTAACAAAACTATCCTATTAATAACTCACTAATCACTAACTAATCAGTAATTAATCATTACACTAACACTAACTAATCAATAAACTAACTAATTTAATTACCAAGGGTAAATTTGTTATTAAAAAAATTTAGATAAGGGGTGACCCAAAATTACTTCAAATGTCCTACCAAAAATGAAAGAGTAGTCCCCCACCTATTTTGAGTAGTCCCCAAAACATCATTCTTTTTTTTACTTGGAGACTTGGAATTGATCTGGTGTTATAAGGCCCGTTCCTATGCACATGCCAAAAAAAGAACTGGTTTGGGCATACCAAGTGGCATGGCATACCAATTGTGCCACTATGGAAAAATCACTGAGCGACGGACATTCTAGCGAGCGATATTCATAATATCTCTAGCGATATTCATAATATCTCCAGCGATATTTAGAATATCGCTGGCGTCATACTTTCCAACGCGCGTTATAAATAATATCGCTGGCGTTATTAAGATTATCGACCAGTAGTATTCTGCAACGGCTATTTCCCCCTGCTGATTCCTATATACGTCCTTGTACTTCTCCAGGTTACTCACACATACTTTTACATATATTTCACCAATTTCTTTTTCTATATTCTCAATTTTAAATTTCATAATCATCAATGGCGAGATCCAATGAAGAAAGGAATGTTCTTATGAATCGGTTCAGATTACATCAAGAAATGTATCGTATGAGGTTGCAAGAACTTTACGATGAGGAAGCTGAAGATAATAAACTAATCGACACTTTGATGCTTGTACATACGGGCCAAATACCTAGAGTTCCAAAGCCCAAAGAAGTATTATTAAGAAGATATACGTAACGAGGGAGGGAATTTTACCACCAAAAGCTGATGCACGATTATTTTCTTCCAAATTGTGTCTACTCTGATCAAAATTTCAAGGTCGATTCCGCATGCCTTGTCATCTGGCGAAAAACATTATTGAAGAGCTTTGTCAAGTAGAACCTCAATTTAATTATTAGTTTGATGCACTGAATATTAGAGGTTATAGTCCTGAACAAAAAGTTACTTCGGCTTTAAGGATTCTAGGTTATGGCACTCCAACGGATGCGAACGATGAGTACCTTCGTATGGGTAAAAAAACTTCATTCAGTTACCTTTAATTGTTTTGTGAAGTAATGATTAATCATTTTGGTCCAACATATTTACGAAAACCAACCGAGGAAGATGTTAGACAAATATTAATGGAGAATGAGGAAAGGGGATTCCCATAAATGCTAGGTAGTCTCGATTGTACGCATTAGGAATGGCAAGGATGCCCTGTTTATTGGGCCGGTCAATATAAGGGTCATTATCCAAAACCAACAGTTATCCTTGAAGCTGCTGCTTCTTATGATTGTTGGATATGGCACGCTTTTTTTGGTCTTCCGGGTTCACAAAATGATATTAATGTTTTGCACAAGTCGCCTCTGTTTGAAAATCTGATGTATGGAATTTCTCCCCAAGTCTTCATGATCAACGGCCATCAGTACACTCATGGCTATTATCTTGCGGATGGTATCTACTCAAAATGGTCCACCTTGGTTCAATGCTGCCGTCATCCTCCTGCCGGTGCATTGGGCCATTCATACCGGCATTTTAACGATGCGCAAATGGCATTGAAGAAGGATGTGGAACGCACTTTTGGAATTTTGAAGAGGAAGTTCGCTATCATTTGTGGCCCATATCGTGGGTTGAGTCCTCGTGAAATGCACAAGACTATGCTCAGTTGCATAATTCTTCATAACATGGTAATTCAGGAAACCCGTCATGATTCTGATTGGACTAACTATGAAGATGAAGATTTGAGGCCGGAGATTCAACCACAAAGAGGCGTCCCTGCAAGGAATTATGCCCAAATGACTAATTACATTCAGAACCGAAATTTGTATGACAGTTTAAGAGATGATCTGAGATTGAATCTTTGGGGAGAGCATGGAAGACAATGATTAAGTTATGTATTTTTATTTATTTTTTTAAGTTATTTATTTTTTATCTTTAGGTTATTTATTTTTTTAAGTTATTTATTTTTTATCTTGGGTTATTTATTTTTTTAAGCTATTTATTTTATTTTTATTTTTTTGGTAAATACCTATATTCATTGTATAAGTTTTTAAAACTTATTATTTTATTAAGTTTTTTTCCTTTTTAACTTATTTATTTTATTAAGTTATGTATTTTATTTTAAGTTAATGAGCAAAACTTATTAAAATAGACATTTCAAATTAATCAACTTCAACTTTTCATTTCAAACTAATATTAAGTGGAATGCAATAACAACATTTCAAATTAAAATGCAATACTTCAAATTAAAACTTAAAATAATACATCAATTATATAGAGGTTCTATTATATCAAACTCATCATCAGTTTCATCCTCATCATCATCACCATTGGGTTGGTTGTTGGTAAATCCAGCTTGTTGTTCAATCTGTGCTTGAATCCTGTCAAATTCGATTTGCCACAAATATTTTTACAGGGCGTTCATAATTGAAGTGTTAGCTTGATGTATGTTATGTTTGTCATAGTCAAACCCAAATTTTTCTTGAGAAAGACGACTCTTCTTACTCTCCCTGTTTTGAAATTTCCTCTCAACTGCTCTTTGCTTCTCGACGGTATTTTGATGTTCCATAAACTCCGCCATGTTAAATCTACTAGAACTCCCTCCTTCTTGAGCTAAATTTCTAGTCAGTCTTGCATTGTTCCTCCCTGGAAGTTTTCTCTTACCATCATCATAATTATTGAAAACTAAGTTGGCATTTGGGTTTGTTGGGGTATCGGGTGAATAATTTGATGGACCTGGTGAAAATGGCGAAGAATTTGGTGCTGAGGGAGAAGAATTATATGGTGACCTTTCAGGTACTTGTTGATTACTTGCTAAGAAATCTGGATTATATTTGTTCAACGCCTTCAAAATATGATAACAACTTTCGTAAGCGAACTGTTTACCATGTTTTCGCTGCCAATCTGTATGAACCTGTATTTCAAAATCAACGTCCACCTAACCACTCTCCTTGCCTCGTATCTTGGCTTGCATTATCAATGCAACATAAACGGCTACTTCCCTGTTGATTACAATGAAGTGTTCTGCCAATCCTTTTAGATCACGAGAAGTGATGTTCATGGTTTGTTCTTCATATTTATGAAATATATTTTCCCACATGGTGTTACCATGTTGTTGTGCACCATCGATACAATCTTGGGTAAAAAAAACATAATTACGACAAATGCATTCATCTTCTAACATGTTGTATTTTGCACCACGAACTCTGGTTTTTTTTACCTTTGCCTTGACTTTGAGATTGGGAATCCATATTACAAGAAATAAATAATCGTAGAGAATGAGTGATTGTTTTAGATTTGAATAAGATTGAGAGACTGATTGAGAAATTCTAGAGAGATTTGGAAATTCTGGTGTGAGTTGCAATTGGTTTGAAATTGGGTATTTATAGTGGGGGGAAATTGTAGTCTTTGGATGAGGAACTACTTAGCGATGATCAAATCAGAGAGCGATGTAATGACCATCGCTGGCGTTCAAATGACCAGCGGGCGATGCTATGACCAACGAGCGATCGAAACTCTATCGCTCGCTGGAAACTCCATTGTGTGTGCCTATATGTTATTTCTGACATATAGGCATACATGTGTTGGCTGTTTGGCATACCCGTAGTGGGTGCATATATGCTAAATATCAGATTTTTGCATGTGCATAGGAATCGTCCGGCCTATTCCTATGCACATGCACAAAAAAAACTGGTTTGGCATACCAAGTGGTATGGAAAACCAATTGCGTCACTATGGGAAAACCAATGAGCGACGGACATTCTAGCGAGCGATATTCATAATATCGCTGGCGTCATACTTCCCAACGTGCGTTATAAATAATATCGCTGGCGTTATTAAGATTATCGACCAGTAGTATTTTGCAACGGCTATTTCCCTTTGCTGATTCCTATATATACGCCCTTGTACTTCTCCAGGTTACTCACACATATTTGTAAATATATTTCACCAATTTCTTTTTCTATATTCTCAATTTTAAATTTCATAATCATCAATGGCGAGATCCAATGAAGAAAGGAATGTTATTATGAATCGGTTCAGATTACATCAAGAAATGTATCGTAGGAGGTTGCAAGAACTTTACGATGAGGAAGCTGAAGATAATAAACTAATCGACACTTTGATGCTTGTACATACGGGCCAAATACCTAGAGTTCCAGAGCCCAAAGAAGTATTATCAAGAAGATATACGTATCGAGTGAGGGAATTTTACCACCAAAAGCTGATGCACTATTATTTTCTTCCAAATTGTGTGTACTCTGATCAAAATTTTCAAGGTCGATTCTGCATGCCTCGTCATCTAGTGAAAAAGATTATTGAAGAGCTTTGTCGAGTAGAACCTCAATTTAATTATCAGTTTGATGCACTGTATATTAAAGGTCATAGTCCTGAACAAAAAGTTACTTCGGCTTTAAGGATTCTAGGTTATGGCACTCCAACGGATGCGAACGATGAGTACCTTCGTATGGGTAAAAAAACTTCATTCACTTACTGATATCGTTTTATAGTTGTAGTGGTAAAAAGGTTCGTTGCTCGAACTTGTGAAGGATTTTCGAAAATTAAATAGAATTGTTTTGACAATAATAAGAAAATACCGAGACTTTGGATTCCACCATTGACCAATTAATTGATAAACTCTAATCAATATTCATGCAATATTCTTCTTTAAAGTGATTCTAATATTTGCCTCTAAAAGATTTTTGAAGTAATAATTGTAAGCACGAAGCATGAAACATCAAAAGTATTAAAACTAAGCATGTCCCATCAAAACACTTCACAACTACTCAATAAAAACCAATTTTTCTTTTAAGTTCTATGCAAATAATCATGTAAAATAATTGCAATAAATAATTAAAATAGAATTATACCACTTTTCATGGAACAATGGCTTCCTCCGTCGCCTCGGCTAAGGGGTTTAGCTCCTCATATTAATCACTTGCTCAAAATACATATTTGGTGTTCAAAAGTTGATTAAAAGAGTGAAAAGTGCTAAGCAGCGGATTCTGTAGTTACTGAAGGTCTAAAACAGAAGTCCGAGTTGTTGCTGAAGAGCTTCTGTGACTGCAGGAAGATGCGACCGTAACTCGTTGTCACTGAAAATAAGTCTGCCTCTACGACTGACTCTGAGGGTCTAATGTTCTTCGTCTTCTTCTTCGCAGCAGCAGCAGGAAAGTTTCTGAACTCGACTCTGTTGATTTTTTTCTCGCTTCTCTATAGCTCTAAACTTCTCCAAACTCCCCCAAATTGTTCGTACCCCTAAATATGACTCGAATCAACCTATATATATCCACCAAACCCCAAAATCACTCGAGTTAATCCAAATATTTTCGTTCTTTTTCAACCGCACGTTACGGGATTTTAATCTTCTTTTTACGCGTCAACTTGGTTTCCAAACTCTCTTAAACTCTCCCAAGACTGAATAAGGACTCCATACACTCCTATCTTGCCGTAAACTCTTCACAAATTCTTTTGTAAACCGAAAATAACTCAAATTGTGAATTCTCCCTGTTTTGCTCCAACACGGATTTCTATCCCTGTTTAATCGATTCTACAGCTCATACCATACTTGTTTATCCTTAACAGAGTTAACCCAATGAAAATCAGCCATTGAATCGCCTTAAAAATCATCCAAAATTCGATCAGAAAATTCTGTTTTATGTAAAAGTTTTTCCCGCCAAAATCTGTTTTGAAAATTTGAGAAGAAATGTGACCTCCCCCTATCCAGTGCCGGTCTGTGCTTAGAAGCTGCTTGGAAATGGGTTACCCCTTATCCAAAATGAGAGTCCGAATAGCAAGTGTCCTCCCAGGAGCCTTTAGCAACTTTTCGAGCCAATTTTGCCGTAAAAGCCTATTTCTCCTAAAACACCTACAAAGGGATAAAATAACAAAATTAGTACAAAAATGGGTACTAACAATATATACAATAGAGATGAAAATAGACACATAAATGCGTCTATCACTTACCTTTCATTGTTTTGTGAGGTAATGATTAATCATTTTGGTCCAACATATTTACGAAAACCAACCAAGGAAGATGTTAGACAAATATTGACGGAGAATGAGGAAAGGGGATTCCCAGGAATGCTAGGTAGTCTCGAGTGTATGCATTGGGAATGGCAAGGATGCCCTGTTTATTGGGCCGGTCAATAATAAAGGTCATTATCCAAAACCAACAGTTATCCTTGAAGTTGTTGTTTCTTATGATTGTTGGATATGGCACGCTTTTTTTGGTCTTCCGGGTTCACAAAATGATATTAATGTTTTGCACAAGTCGCCTCTGTTTGAAGATATGAAGTATGGAATTTCTCCCCAAGTCCGTTTCATGATCAACGACCATCAGTACACTCATGGCTATTATCTTGCGGATGGTATCTACCCAAAATGGTCCACCTTGGTTCAATGCTACCGTCAGCCTCCTGCCGGTGCATTGGGCCGTTCATACCGGCATATTAACGATGCTCAAATGGCATTGAGGAAGGATATGGAACGCGCTTTTAGAATTTTGAAGAAGAAGTTCGCTATCATTTGTGACCCATATCGTGGGTTGAGTCCTCGTGAAATGCACAAGACTATGCTCAGTTGCATAATTCTTCATAACATGGTAATTCAGGAAACCCGTCGTGATTCTGATTGGACTAACTATGAAGATGATGATTTGAGGCCGGAGATTCAACCACAAAGAGACGTCCCTGCAAGGAATTATTCCCAAATGACTAATTACATTCAGAACCGAAATTTGTATGACAGTTTAAGAGATGACCTGAGATTGAATCTTTGGGAAGAACATGGAAGACAATGATTAAGTTATGTATTTTTATTTATTTTTTTAAGTTATTTATTTTATTAAGTTATGTATTTTATTTTAAGTTAATGAGAAAGACTTATTAAAATAGTCATTTTAAATTAATCAACTTCAACTTTTCATTTCAAACTAATATTAAGTGGAATGCAATAACAACATATCAAATTAAAATGCAATACTTCAAATTAAAACTTAAAATAATATATCAATTATTTAGAGGTTCTATTATATCAAACTCATCATCAGTTCCATTATCATCATCATCACCACTGGGTTGGTTGTTGGTAAATCCAGCTTGTTGTTCAATCTGTGCTTGAATCCTGCCAAATTCGATTTTCCACAAATGTTTCTGTTAGGCGTTCATAATTGAAGTGTTAGCTTGAAGGATGTTATGCTTGTCATAGTCAAACCCAAATTTTTATTGAGAAAGATGACTCTTCTTACTCTCCCTGTTTTGAAATTTCCTCTCAACTGCTCTTTGTTTCTCGACGGTTTTTTGATAATCCATAAACTCCGCCATGTTAAATCCACTAGAACTCCCTCCTTCTTGAGCTAATTTTCTAGCCAGTCTTGCATTGTTCCTCCCTGGAAATTTTCTCTTACTATCATCATAATTACTGAAAACTAAGTCGGCATTTGGGTTTGTTGGGGTATCTAGTGAAGAATTTGATGGACCTGGTGAAAATGGTGAAGAATTTGGTGTTGAGGGTGAAGAATTATATGGTGACCTTTCAGGTACTTGTTGATTACTTGCTAAGAAATCTGGATTATATTTGTTCAACACCTTCAAAATATGATAACAACTTTCGTAAGCGAACTGTTTACTATGTTTTCGCTGCCAATCTGTACGAACCTGTCTTTCAAAATCAACATCCACCTGACCACTCTCATTGCCTCCTCTCTTGGCTTGCATTATCAATGCAACATAAGTTGTTACTTCCCTGTTGATTACAATGAAGTTTTCTGTCAGTCCTTTTGGATCACGAGAATTGATGTTCATGGTTTGTTCTTCATATTTACGAAACATATTTTCCCACATGGTGTTACCATGTTGTTGTGCACCATCGATACAATCTTGGGTAAAAAATAAATAATTACGACAAATGCTTAAATCTTCTATCATGTTGTATTTTGCACCACGAACTCTGGCTTTTTTTCCTTTGCCTTAACTTTGAGATTGGGAATCCATTTGATAGACGCATTTATGTGTCTATTTTCATCTCTATTGTGTATATTGTTAGTACCCATTTTTGTACTTATTATGGTGTTTTATGTGTTTGTAGGTATTTTTGGGCAATAAACATTTTTGGAAAAATCGGCTCGAAAAGTTGTCTAAAGGCACCCAAGGGACATTTGTTATTCGGAATCCAGCAGCGGATAAGGGCACCCCCTTCTCCTTCGCGTTCAAAAACAAAAAAAGGCGGGAAAATTATGTTTATCCATGGCAGATTTTCAATCAGATTTTTGGAGTCATTTCAGAGAGACTAAAGGGATGGAATTGATTGGGATCATTCCTAGGACCCATATAAACGTGGTATGGTCTTTGGTTTTGACCAGAATTGGCTAGAATTCAAGTGTAGAGCAAAACATGAGTGATATTCCCGTAAGATATTTTCAGAATTTTTGGTAATTTTGGGAAGTTTTCTTGTGGCTTATGCGTGCCTAAATTATTATGGGACGTGAAGGAATGCTCCTGGTGTGTGCAGCACGAGATTAGACGCGTAATTAATCAAAAAATGGAAATTATTCTTTTCCATGCATGGGAGTAAATGAGAATTATTTTGTGTAATTGACGCGTGATTTTTAGGATTTTGGTGTATAAATAGAGTCACAAGGTTCCATAGAAGGGGTGTCGAGAGTTTGGGGCCGATAGGAGAGCTCAGGAGGCGTGAATCAAGAGTTTTCAGAATTCTGTTGTTGTTGCTGCTGCTGCTCGTGAAGAACAGGGAAACAGCGACGGTTTCTTCAACTGGTTGTAACAGTTTCTTCAACTGGTTTGCAACATTTATCTTCGTTGTAACAGTTTCTTCAACTGGTTTGCAACATTTATCTTCATTGTAACAGTTTCTTCATCCTCTTCTGCAACATTTATCTTCAGATTTGTAACGATTATCTTCATCATAACAGTTGAGAGTTGAAACAGTCAGTCTGTAACGCACCTGTGTTGTTGCAGATTTCCTGTTTCATTATTTTCTCTTCTTGTAAACACTTTTTGAGCCATGAATACATATTTTGAGTGTGTTTTTGACATGATGAGTTAAACCCCAACACTGGGACGACGGAGGAGGCCGGACTTCATACATGGGTAAATTTATTTTTATTCTTTTTATGACTTTTGCATTAAAATTAATTGAAATATGATTTGATTAAATTGGTTGTCATTTGATTAGATGGGTCATGCTTAGCTTAGGTGATTTGATGTCCCATGCTTAACATTTACAATCAATGTTTTGAGAATCTACCTTGGCAAAAATAGAGTCCATGTTTATATTTCTTGAGCTAAAATTGTTGAGAATAAATAAGTGAACCTTATGTTATAAAGATTGGCTAAATCCTTAGTCCCAGTACCTCTCGCCCATTGTTAATAGTCTTTGTATATATTTATTTAGTATTTTTAAAAACTTTAATCTCTACGAATCTGAGTGAACGACAACCTCATTTCTTACCACTATCTAAAATCACATCAATATTACAAGAAATAAATAATTGTAGAGAAGGAGTGATTGTTTTAGATTTGAATAAGATAGAGAGATTGATTGAGAAATTCTGGTGTGAGTTGAAATTGGTTTGAAATTGGGTATTTATAGTGGGGGAAAATAGTAGATGTTGGATGAGGAACTACTTAGGGATGATCAAATCAGCGAGCGATGTAATGACCATCGCTAGCATTCGAATGACCAGCGAGCGATGCTATGACCAACGAGCGATCGAAACTTTATCGCTCACTGGAAACTCCATCGTGTATGTTATTTCTGACATATAGGCATACACGTTTGGCAGTTTGGCATACCCATAGTGGGTGCATATATGTCAAATATCATATTTTGGCATGTGCATAGGAATAGACCAAGCTGTAGTGCCGTACACTATTTTATTTTATTTTATTTATTTATTTTATTTATTTATTTATTTATTTATTTATTTTGGCCAACCATAATTTATTCAAATTAATTATTAATTAATTAATAAAAATAAAGATATTATTTAAATAATAATAATAATAACTGACAAGTTTACAATTTTTTTGTAGGTAGCCTAGTATCAAGCTGCGCACCAATACCTTTTTGAATAGCAACGCCTAATCTATGAAAGAGGGAAAAGCCTGACCTACGAGTAGCATCATGACTAGCTAGGCAGTTCTTAAGATGCTTCAGAAATAGAATCATATCGTCACCAAGTACACCTAGAGTTGAAAAGGCCAATACCCCAAAACCGTAACCATGTGAAGTACATTGATCAAGGTATAATAATAATTAACTAATTAATTAATTAATTAATAATATGATTTCAAGTAAATTTCCTCTGTTGTGGTTAAAAGCTGAACAAAGCTCTCTCCCTAGAGCTTCTGGCCCCAAAAGAGAGTATTTCGACCAATAGGAACCTCCAGTTTTTTCACACCACCAGTATTTCCACCAGAAACACCACCGTATTCCAGTTTTTACACACCACAAAGATTTCCAAAAGAGATTTGCGTGTATATCATCACAGATAATTTTACCTCTGCAACTAAACCCAAATCATCGATAGTTAACCAAAATGGTGGTAGGAAATGTAATATCAATGTCAATCCAACGCCAACTATATTGGTCTCTCATAACCTATGTTGCTCTCTGATCACCGAATCACCAATGGTGAACTAGAATGGTAGAAGGAGACATACTGCAAATGTCAATCCTACGCAGTCTAAATCAATAGACCAACCACGTTATAATTGATACTTAGGTATTAACATACTCAGCAAGAAAAGAAATCCACATAAACAACAACAAATATCTCTCGATCAAGTTATTTCTAGGGTTTTTCTTCCCCACATAAAAGATATTTTAGGCTGATGTTGGTCTCAACATCGTTTGATTTTTTGGCTTCTAGGGTTTTATACTTCTCTTATGTTAACAAGAAGACGATATATCAGGATGATTTGGTCTTTGTTCACATTAACAGTTATCTAGGGTTTTTTCATGATATCTTGCAGGTACTTTTTTTACTGATTTGATCTGAATTACTCAAGTTATTAGGTATATTAGGGTTCAATCGGTCTAGAGTTTTTTGGTACAGCGATTAGGGTTTTTCAGCACAATGCACATACAGAAAGCAGCACAATGCACATACAGGGATCTCGCTCTCGATGTTCAGAGAAGGAACTAGAGTTCTGTGATTAGGTGATGCCAAAGTCTGATAACATAAATATATCCTGATATGGTACTAGTGGTTCCTACCTATGTATCAGCAAATTCCCTTATTCTAAACTCTTTGTACCAGAATTTAGCTATTAACCTACTACGATACACTCAATAATGTATTTTGTGTATTGAGGCATGAACTTCTGCTTGGTTCCACGAAAAGCAAACATCATGTAACATCTAACAAATCGGGAACACAAATTCAATAAGCATGCATTATAGATTTGTCGATGACTAGCGTACTTCAAACATCCATGTTACAGAAAAAACTACAGATATATAAAAATAGGAAAATTGGGGATATGCCCCAAAATTGGTTGTCATCTTCTAAGAGTAAAATAGAAGACATACCCAGAACCGAGGTATTTTTTTATGCACCCCAGCTTATTGGTGTTGATGATGGTGATGTTGTTAATACTATATATGTTTCGTTGGGTGTTGGGATTGCTGGTATTGTTGTTGTGGTATTGGTGATGTTGTTGGTGTTGTCGTGGGGTTGCTGGTGATGCTGTTGGGTTTGGTGATGACGTTGTTGTTGTTGTTGGTTAGTGATGGCATTACCAGCCTAGCCTCTGCAAAAAAAGATTAAATTGTTTGGCCACTATAGGACCCAACCCAGTGTATATCTCTCGCCATCCTTTTGTAAGAACAGAACTGAAGGGAGAGATAAGAAATCGGATGGAGACGAACACATTGTATAACGATTATTACAATTCACATCCAATTTCTTTTGACAAAAGACATTTCTACTTCAACAAACACACTCAGCACATCTTTCTTCAAGTTGGTTTTTGTTAATTTTGTGGAGCAATGGAACTCATCATTTCTTTCCTCCCACATCCATTTCTATCAACAATGTTTGTTAATCGTTTGGATTCCTATATTATTACTACTACCTGGGGCTGAGGATTCTCCCAATTTCCCCCAATTAGATTAGTTTTGTTGTCTCAAAAAAAAACTTTCTAAACTTCTCATCTTAGCAAGATTCAGAGAGGGAGAAATTGATTAAGTCTCAAAACCATCTTGAGTGGTTTCTCTTCTTTCTTTCCTTCTATACAGATTCTACTACTATTACTTTCTGAATTCATCTTTCAGATAAAGACATGGAGGATGTAATGAACTTGACATACCTCTTCATCTCTTCTTTTGCTGAATCTTTAGAAGAAATTCTACTACTATTAGGGTTATAATTAGATAGAACTTGCTTGAATCACAGAGATGCAGAGAGAGAAGGGTTAGGTTTTAAGAGATGAACAAAAATTATTAGCTAAAACCCTGGATTATGAACTTTTTAGCTGAGTCTTCACAGGACCTTCACAGACTCAGAGAGGAAACTGAAGAGAATACAGTGGCTCCCTTTTTCATGTTCTTTTACTTGGAAACGATGTGCGTATGACTAGTCTCATGTTATAAGGACGGACCAAGATGTACACTATTTTATTTTATTTTATTTATTTATTTATTTTGGTCGATCAACAAATTTTAATTTATTCAAATCAAAATTATGATTATATGATCGCTTACAAAAATAACAAAAACATCAAAGTACAAGATAATCAAAATCCTAATGCAAATGAAGATATCAATCAAAAGTAAGCCGCAAATAGAAAGAGCCATAAACTACAAGAAAGTTGCAGAAGACAATTAACATATATTCTTTCATTGCGAAACTACCAGGTCAGTACGACACTATTTCTTAAGTTACTATAATCTATAATGGGTATTCCATGATTGCGTGAGAAGTAATATTTGGCAATGGAGAAAGGAAAAATGCAAAAAATAATTCTATTAGGTCAAGAATTCAGGATATAATCCATTTTCTATTTCATGGACTGTGTGGATAGAACGAAATGCAAGAGTTTTCAATTGGAAGTACAAGGATCTGGATTCGATCATTGACAGTGTTAAGACTTACATTTATAATTGGTGTGTGGGAACTAATATCTTCGATGGTTTTCAAATATATACAATTCTACACAATTGGGATGTTGTCATGAGACAATTGTAATTTTTTCTCATTTTATTTGCTCTTTATCGAGCTCATTTTTGTACTTTTTTTTTCCAACTCTATCACTATCTTGCTGGTGAGTTGATTTTTTCAATATAATCGCTCTCTTTGAGTAATTGGGATGCTGTCATGAGATAATTGTAATTTTTTCTCATTTTATTTGCTCTTTATCGAGATCATTTTTGTACCTTTTTTTTTCCAACTCTATCACTATCCTGGTAGTGAGTTGATTTTTTCAATATAATCACCCTTTTTGAGTAAAAATAAATAAATAATAAACTGGAAAGATATTTGATTTTTGCAAATATAATAGGGAAGGATGATGGCGTAATCTGGAATCCATTCCTACCATTTAATCTGATTTTCTTCTTCTTTAATAAGAGATGCTACTCAGTGTAGTCAAAATCGCTCTCCAAGGCCGATTACTTGCCGAGTAATCGCTACAGGCTATATAACCGAAGTGATTTTCGATTCTAATACATTTCCGATTTTTAGCAATTAAGGCGGACAATTTTGCCGGTTTATACCAATATTTGAGCAAAACGAGTTAATGATTTTTCCGAGTTGACCTTACATGCACTAAAATCAGAAAAGAACATTTTTGTAACCCCTAAGATGGGAGTTATCAAGTAGAAAAACCTCTAAATACATGACAAATACGTTCAATATAACAATATAACACACTTAATTACACATGATAGTGTTAAAATTTTAATTAGGTACAATCACGACTTAGGAAAAGCAATATATAAGTCTCTAATAAACAGATTACGAGTATTAGACCGAGTTTTGGCGATTTATAAGTCCGAACTTATTGCTCCTCTCTCCAAGCTCCCCAACCAAGTAAGACCGAGAACGATTTCGACTACTTTGAATTGCTACTACAAGAAAGGAATAATTTGCCCAAAATCTTGTATATCCAAATGAAATTTAATTCTACGTTCATACATAGATAGAAAAGTTATAATTCTTATGTTGAGTCATATCGCACTAATTATTCTCTTGTTCGTAACTGGTGTTGATGGTGGTTTTCAGTTCAAGGCTAAAATTGTAAAACTCTGTATTTAATGTGCCGTCATTCTGCAAAAAAAAGAAGCCACCTAAAAGTGATGAGTGCCCAGGCCTCTTTACTTACACATGTATTGAGTAATTCAGTATATTTATATGAAATTTATCTAGAATGGTGCATGAAGCAACAATCCCAAATATTCTATAAATTTTAACCTCTCGCCTGCATTATTCATTAATGTATGGCTTATTGAGTATTTTCCTATGCTATGTTCCCCGGCTGAACTCTTAATATTGATATGACATGATGATTAGTGTTCACTCGCAGCTGAGTAGCATGAATTTCCCGAAGTATCAAGATTAAGGTCTGCATGAAAGTACTCAGTCAGAAGACGCGCTGACTGCTCTTTGAGAATAAAATTAAGAATTTTGTGTCAACACACAGAATTCACCAAATTTGACCAATTTTGTGATAGCTCGCAAATTCAAATTTTAACCTAATTAATTTGCAAAAATTAGGTTTTTTGCGCCCTGCGCAATATCTCGAACCCCATTGGTCGAAAACTAAACCTAGGTGTTTTGGGGTAAAAACTGATTCTGCTGGTTTTGGTAAATTTGGGTGTGTTGATGAGAAACGAATCCAAACCCCAAACAAATGCACTGCACGGGAGTACTTTAGATTCGAGAGATCAATTTGTACAATCCTGGCCTAAACCAAGAAATGGTCGTTCCAGCCTTGCTTCGGTCACAAAATGAAGGAGAATGGTTGATCTTAGGGAGGGAAGGGAAGAAGGTGTTGAGATCAGAATGGTTAACTCTGAAGGTGTGGCTACTTTATGACTTGTATCAGAATATGGAACTGCCTTGCAGAATGTAAGCTATCAGTTCTTTGATGATTTTATGGATACCGTGTTGTTAACCAAAACTCTGTTGTTGGTTGAAATAGGTTGAAAACCTATTTATATCAGTCATAGTTGCACGCACTCTGATCTCATAGGAACTGGGAATAGTTGAGTGATGGAGGAGCGGGATCGTGCAGGATGGTGAAAACCACGTCTCCACTATGAGGGGAAGACTAGGTGGTTTCATCCCACTACTTCTCTATCATCACTAACTGCCCGCCTTTCCTGACACTTTCTTGTAATAGGCGTGTTGCACGCCGCACGCTGTAGACCGCCAGACCAATACCCTGATGAACATCCCCCAGTTTGTGACATGTTTGATGTCTCGAGTATTTTCGTGGAAAATATGCAGCAGGCTGCTGAATGGATCTTGTTTGCAAGACCTAGTTATTCTTACTAGAGCTGGCAAACAAGCCAAAACCCGCGGATAAACCCATACCCGGCCCGTGAAAACCTTAACCCGGCTTGGATGGGTAATAAACAAGCCGGGTTAGGGTTAAATAAATTGTGGCTTGTTAGTAAACGGGTTAACCCGTGCCCGGCCTGTAAACCCGCAGGTAAACCCGTAAACCTGTGTATAGTAATAATTAATAAATTACTTTTAATTTTCACCGTTGGATTATGTAGGACTAGGGTCAATACTTAATCATATCCCTACGTTAAAGATATAAAAACACTAAAACCCTAGCAGACAAATCTTTTCATTTCTTCTTCCTCTTTCTTTTCTTTTTTCTCCCCAGTCCCCACCATCTTCTCCTGTGGCTGCGGCTGCGCCTCCCTCCTCAGTCCTCACCACCTCCATCACTCCTGCTGTTGATTAAGTTTCTGCGGCTGCTAAGTTTCCTTCACAAGCTGGTATACATAATTTTCTCTTACTTTTTATGATTCTTTTGTTTGTATCATATTGAATCTGATTTTAGTGACAGCATATTGTAAAATTTAGGGTTCAACTCAAGGAGGTGATTAACAGTGGTGTCACTGGTGTGACTCAACTCAAGGAGGCGATTCAGATTTCAGACGCAAATAAAAAAGTAATTTAGGGTTCTTTGATTTCATAACTAATTACTGTAAAATTGATTATGAATAGAGGAATTAAAGGATGGGTTTTGATTTGGATGGATGTTTTGATTAGCGCTTAACTGATTTATGTGAGTGTGTTGAGATTTTATACGCAGCAAGCTCAAACTATGTGGTTTTAATTAGGGATTTGCTTATTTATGTGATTGTGTGTAGTACAAGCAATTGTCTCAAAGCCAGTAGCCATGATTCCATGAAAATGTTAGGTTTTATTTTAATTAGGGCTTGGCTACTGTTGGTTCTTTACATTTTCATTCATCTCTACTGATTGTATGCTTTGTTTGGTAACACCTAGTGACTAGTGTTACCTTGAAAGAACAAAGTGGGGGTTTATTTTGTGAAATTCCTTTCTTGCTGTTTCTTTGTTGAGTATCCAACTATCCATGACTGGGTTCTGGACCTTCTGGTTGTTAAGACTTGAACTGTGTTTGTTAAATTCAACAATGGAGCATAAAATGTTGATGTACTACATTCTTCAGGCTAGTTTCATGTATTCAAGATAATAATGTGTATGGTGGATAATGGGACATCTTCTTCTTGTGCTCTCCATTTGTGTATGAATTGTGATAATAATACTGTGAGTCTGTGACTATCAATTGAGTGGGATGCAAGTAAGTGATGTACTAATTTTTGAGTATGCGTAGGATGGGGCAGTGGAGGATGGGGAAGTAAGTTCTTATGCGTCTAATTAGTATGCGTACTTCTTCAATATAAAGCGGGGTAATTATGCAAATTTCATGTTTTTGACTTGAATCTTTTCTTTTGTTTGATATATTTTTGCTTGAAATTACAGATTCTTATTGAATAGTTGGAGCAACTCAAAGATAGACATGGAAAATGAGAATGTTTTTGGATAGAAAGTTATCACAGTGTCTCCAAATTTTGTATAGAAAAGAGATTGGAGATGTTTTTTGGACAGTTATCACTTTTTTTTATTAACCACAATATACATTTTGTGCAGGAAGTGGTTATTAATATCTTTATTGTTGGACTTGGTGATACAAAGTACAAACAATGGTATTACTACGGTCTCGAAGGTTATTTTTCTTTGTTGAAGATATCATGAACTAATGAAGTACTAAACTACTAATGATTAGTAATTTAGTATACTATGTAACTGTGTTCCTTTTATTATGCAAAACTATTGTCAATTTATTGTTAAGTTTCGAAGCTGCTACACTTCCCCCACTCACTTACCCCACTCCCTTCCCCCATTAGGTGGCATTGTTCTTAGCCCTTGACCCCTTGGATTGAGATTAGCAGTGGGTCCTATTATTATTGGATTTAACCAATGCATGCATGACACATAGGCGGGGGAAAGGAGTGGGGGTAAAGAGTGGGGGATATATATCATTTTCGGTTAAGTTTTGCAATTTTATGGATCCTTTCATTAAGTTTTTAAATTTTGGTGTGACACTGTGACTGTTGAATCATATCAAATGAATTAGATGAATGCTAGGTTGCAGAGAATGAGCTTTAAATTGCCAGAATGTGGCCAGAAATATACCAGAATTTAGATGGAACTCTGTCAAATCGGTTTCTGGCGAGTTGACTCAGCAGAAACCAGCTAACCCGTGAACTCTCAAGCTTTACCCGTAACGGGAGCGGGTTGAAGAAATGACCACTCGTGAAGAATATCAACCCGCAGGTTTTAGCCCGTGTTAACCCAAACCCGTGTAACCCGTAACAAGCCAGCCCCGGCTCGCCCGTTTTCCAGCTCTAATTCTGACCAATCACGCGCAAGCTAGGTGGCGGGTGGTCATGTGTGAGTAGCTGTCAGGAGCTATCTATGTACATTAAAGATGTGGTGATCGGTCCCTATAGGAGAATGGTGGCTGGTGATAGACGCATTTATGTGTCTATTTTCATCTCTATTGTGTATAATGTTAGTGCCCATTTTTGTACTTATTTTGGTATTTTATCCCTTTGTAGGTGTTTTTGGAGGAATAGGTTTTTGCGGCAAAATTGGCTCGAAAAGTTGATAAATGCAACCCAAGGGACGAGTGTTATGCGGACTCCAGCAACGGATAAGGGGCGACCATTGGATAAGGGGTAACCTTCCCCTTCAATTCAAATTGTGAATTTGGGCGGGAAACCAAAAACTTAAAAACGTGTTTCCTGGCAGATTTGGTGATGGATTTTTAGAGGTGTTTGAGGTCGATTAAACCTCTAATTTTCATAGGGTAGACTCCTTATGGGTCTAGGAATCTAACATGGGTGTTTAAACCGATTAAAATTGGCTCAATCGACGGGTTTTGATCTCAACAGCAAAATATGGAAAGTCACGTGTGTGACTTGTTTTAGGAAATTTTAGAGAGATTAAAGGCAAGATTTTCTTCCCAAAGCTTAATATATATCTAAGGAAGAGTTTAGAATCAAAAGGAAAGCCCAGATACGCGTGGAAATTCTAAAACAAGAAATTGCCGCAACTTTGCCGTGAAGAGAAAGAAAGAGATTTCGGAAGATTTTGGAGAGATTTAATCGCTCTTTTTGATATAAATAGATTGTTTGGGTCATATATAAGGGTTGTCGAGAGTTTGGGGGGCGGAGAAGGGCTGAGGAGGCGAGAATCAGAGGTTTACAGGCCGCTGCTGCTGCTGTTTTCTGCTGGTGCGGAGCTGAAGAACACGAAGAACATAAGACGCACATTGAACAGTCGCGAAGAACACGAAGAACATCGACCCACACATAACCGTCGCAGAAGCAGTCTTATATTATCGTTTATTAACAGCACTTCAGTTGTATCGGTGATTCTGTAACGCCATAAAAGCGTTGCAGATTCGCTGTATTATTATTTCTCTTCAATAAAAACACCTTTTGAGCCATGTTTCTATCTTTTGAGCATGTTTTTACCATGAGGAGCTAAACCCAAACACTGGGATGACGGAGGAAGACGAATATCATACTTGGGGTAATTTTATTAATTCTTTTTAAGACTTTTGCATTAATTTTAATTGAAATTATGATTTGAATTAATTGGTTGTCATTTAATTTGATGATGTATGCTTAGCTTAGGTGTTTTGATACATCATACTTAGGATTTACAATCAATGTTTTGAGAATCTACCTTGGCAAAAATAGAGTCCTTGTTTTTCTTGAGCTAAAACTGTCAAAGAATTAATAATTGAACCTTATGTTTTGAATTCGGTGGAATCCCGAATCCCAGTACCTCTCACCATTGTTTAATATTTTTGTATATATTTTTATTAAATTTAAAAACTCGAATCTTCACAAGTCCGAGTGAACGACAACCTTACTTACCACTTTAAAACCACATCAGCTGGTAGCCATTTTGTCATCCTATTGGTTGGCCCAAATTAAATCTAAACCGGTTAAGTTGGCTAGCCAAGTTGGATGGCTGAGATGATTTGCAGAAGTTTGTGCTAATTCATGAAATTTCGTAATCAGAAAATTCAGATGTGAGACCCTCACTAAAACTGTTGTAGAATTCTCATACGAACTCGGATTTTGACGATCCGCCCCTCCATTCTTATCATAAAAGAATTTCCTATCTTCTCACGAGGGAATATTTAGGTTTTGAGCTCGTTTAGGAGGTGAAAACAGCCCGACATTGAAAACTCAGGAAGAATTCAGGAGGAATTCCGTCAGTTTTCAGCCATGACCTAGCTCGCCTTTTAAGCTATATCTTTTAGCTCGTTAATACGATTGATGTGATTTTTTAGTATGTTATGATAGACATCCATACGAAACTTTTGGCATGTAGCTCATACTATTTTTTTTTACCAAATGCTCCCAGTTGTTCGTCCAATATTTGGGTGATCGTTTAGAAGCCATATGGGTAGGCTGTGGCGTGGCCGATTGTTCCTTATGGAAGAGGGGTGGCCGTTGATCATGGCCACAACTCATTATGGAAAAGGGGGTGGCCGTTGATCATGGCCACAACTCATTGTGGAAAAGGGGGTGGCCGTTGATCATGGCCATAGCTCGTTGGCTGCCTAAAATAAGGGTTAGGTCGGCCGATTCGTAGCCTTAGCATGGCGCGTTCATGGACCGCATAAAGTGGTAAAAATAACAACTAGCATAGTAGCGTAACGTCGCTATAATGGCGCAATGGCGTCTGCCAGTGGCATAGTGGCGTAGTGGCGCCTGCCAGTGGCATAGTGGCGTAACTGCGGCCACTATATCTTGGCATATTGGTGTTAGATCCAAATATGACTCAAAGATATTGGCTTCTAGTTGTTATATCAAACTTAATGCCTAGGTGGTATTATTTGACATGGGACGGCATAGTGGTCCCGGTCAAATTAGGGTTTGGCATGTCGAAACCCTAAGTGGAGCGTGCGGCTATATGGCCTCGGTATGGTGGCATGGTTGTGCTTGTCCGGTCGCGTCAGGAAGCGTCCAAGCTTGATAAATCGACTGGCCAAAACGTACGTCCGTGATCGTTTTAAGACTGACATGGGCCGTCTATATTAGATTCCTTAAGGAATTAGGCGCGTCGACCAACCAACTTCCAACTTTATTTAAAAGTGTGTGTAGCGCGTTTAAAGCGATTTGATTGGTCGATGGGAAAGGGGGCCGGCAAGCAGCAACATGGAGCGTGGCCAGTCGGCCACAGGTGGCGCCTGCTAAAGCCAATCGGTCGGCCAAGTGGCGCGGCCACGCCTCCTTTTGCCGCTGCTCTTACTTGCCGCAGTTCCTTTTTATTTCTTGTTTTCTGATTTTGGTAGGATATTGCTCCTACTAGCTCCATGATGGACCAATTTCCTAGTTTTCCTAGGTTTAGTTTCGACTAATAGGGTTTGAAATATCGCGTAGGACGCAAAAAACCTAATTTTGTAAATTAATAAAATTAGGTTAGAAAGATTGAATTTTGTAAGCTGACACAAAATCAATCAATTTCTGGTGAATTTTGTGTGTTCATACAAAATCACTAATTATGTTTCAGAGGGCATCATTACCTTGCGTGCCTCTAATTGAGTATTTCTATGCATATCTTAATCCTGACACTTCGGGAAATTCATGTTACTCAGTTGCGAGCGAACATTAATTGTCATGTCATGTCAACATCAAGAGTTCGGCTGGGGAACATAACATAGAATGAATACTCGGTAGGCTCCGGCATTAGTGAGTAATGCAGTTAGGAGCTTAAATACTCATTAGGCTCTATACTAGTGAACAATTCATCTAGGAGCTTGAGTTTCAATATGAAGAGAGACATAGGCACTCATCGGATTATGATATATTCTTCAAATTCCTTGCGGAATATAGACATATCAAGGTCTACTACTTCTGATGCCGGTCAGGTAGACAGACTTTTATAGTTTTCGCTCTATACTAAAAACCACCATCAACACTAGGCAAACTAGGAAATTAATCCAGGAGCTAATAGGACAAAGATTCTACTCAAAAGCAGAAAACAAAGAAATAAAGAGGAACTGCGGCAAGTAAAAGCAGCAACAAAGGGAGGCGTGGCTACGCCATTTGGCCGACCGATCTGCTCCAGCAGGCGCCGCCCGTGGCTGGTCGGCCACACTCCATGTTGCCGCTTGCCGGCCCCCTTTCCAATCAACCAATCAGATCACTTTAAATGTGCCACACGCACTTTTAATAAAGTTGGAAGTTGGCTGGTCGATACGCCTAAATTCCTAACGGAGTTTAATATAGGCTGCCCATGTTAGTCTTAAAACGATCACGGCCATACGTTTTGGCCACTCGATTTATCAAGTTTAGCCGCTCCCTAACGCGACCGGACAAGCATCATCAGGCACACCAGCGGACCCACTAATACTTCGACCAATCAAAGCCCTTCAACTCGCCAACAGAGCCACTAACCGATTGCCCAAAGTTAGATGGCTGCGCGACTTGCGAAACCCTAATTTCTGTTAAGCGCAAAATGATCTCGGCCTTCCAACTTCTCCACCCGAATTGACCGGCCTTGATTCAATTTTGATCGACGGACAAGGCGTGGATATGCGCACTAGCGGCCCGACTATAGCACTGGCCGGTCGAATAGTCTATAGCATGCCGCCAACACCAAAAACCGTTGACCCAAAATGGGTTGGCCACACGGCTTAAAAAACCTAAATTAAATCAATGGCATCCATTAAGTGCCGTAAGTCATCTCGGCCACGCAACTTCGCCAGTGGAATCTGCCGGCCTAACTCATATTCTAGGCATTCAACAAGATGTGGCCATGATCACTGGCCACCTCCCTTCCATAAAGAACAATCGGCCACGCCGCGGCCTGCCCATATGGCTCTTAAACGATCGCCCAAAGATGGATGGCCGAGCTTCTTGTAGGAGTCTTAAATAAATTAGCGGCAACCAATAACTACCTCAAATCATCTCATCCATCCAATTTGGCTAGCCAATTTAACCGGTCTAGATTTAACTTGGACCGACCAATAGGATGTCAAAATGGCTATCAACCATCACTCTCCTATAGGGACCGACCGGCCTACCTTTGGCATGCATAAATAGTTCCCAACAACTTCCTGAAAGTGGTCGGTCATGCTCTTTTTAAGACACTAGGTTCCGCGACCAACTAAGACAGGCTCAATATAACGATGCTTCACATGCATCGATTATTTTGAGCTGCTTGCTTAAAAGTGATGCTTTACATGCATCGAATACATACGATATTTTATGAGTATCGGCTTCACAAATAACTTAGTTATTTAACCTAATAGCGTCACATGCTATTCTTTGCGGCAAGTCTCGTGACTTGGCTCGTCACATATGACTACCCGCCACCTAGCTTGCGCGTGATTGGTCAGAATAATTAGGCAAGACCCACTCAGCAACTTGCTACATATTTTCTATAAAATACTCGAGACATCAAACATGTCACAAACTGGGGGATGTTCATCAGGGTATTGGTCTGGCGGTTTACAGCGTGCGGCGTGCAACACTCCCATTATGAGAAAGTGTCAGGAAAGGCGGACAGTTAATGGCAACATAGAAGTAGTGGGTGTAAACTGACTCGTCTTCCCTTGTAGTAAGACGTGGTTTTCTACATTTTCACACGACCCCACTTCTTCATCACTCAACTACTCCCACTTCCTATGAGATCAGGGTGCGTGCAACTATGACTGATATAAATAGGTTTGACCTATTTTGACTAACGACAACAGTTTTGGGTTATCAACACAGTATTAAAAAGAAAACATAAAAGAACTGATAGCTTACATTCCGCAAGCCGGTTCCATATTGTGATACAAGTCATAAAATAGGCACACCTTTAGAGTTAACCATTCTGATCTCAACACCTTCTTCGCTTCCCTTCCTTAGATCAACCCTTCTCCTTCATTTTGTGACCGAAGCAAGACTGGAACGACCATTTCTTGGTTTAGGCCAGGATTGTACAGATTGATCTCTCGAATCTAAAGTACTCCCGTGCAGTGCATTTATTTAGGGTTTAGATTCGTTTCTCGGCGGCACACCCAAATTTACCATTTCCAGAAGAATCAGTTTTTACCCCAAAATAATTTGCAACCACAGTGGGAGATCTTAGGTCTGGATTTTCATTTCAATCTTCCCAATTTCAAGATGGTGGATCTTAGGTATGGATCAGCAACAAATCCCGATGTTACTGGCGCCGACAACACCCCTGGTGTCAATATTCCTGCTAGTGACACCAATGTACCGCCTACCAGCATGATCAATGCATCTCGTGGCACTACATCCTCTACCACCAACACCAACGGCGCAGGAAGCATTCCCTCCGGTGTGACACCTCCTATCACCAGAGCCGCTGCCGCCTTTCCCAATGTTTCTTCGAGCGTAACGCCCCCAATTGTTACCAGAGCTACTACCACTCCTCCATCAGGATGATAGGCTGGAGGAGCCAGAAGAAGCAAACCCCCTATTACCATTGTTGATTTGATTGAAAGGCAAGAAGTTCTCGCTAAAGCTCAGGCAGACATGGCTACAACTAAAAAAGAGGTACTTATTTTCCTCAAGACACTAACGGAGCGGCTACCTCAAGAGTCACGCCAACCCCAGGTGGAGCCGACAAGGAGCACTTTTAACACCCCCGGTGCAAGCACTTCAGCAGGACGCGCCTTTATAGATGAAGAGGCTCGCATTGCTCCTGAACGTCCATTAGAAAGGAATCAGCAATCTAATTTCGTCACACGTGAGGATCTGGAACGACTTCTCCAAAATCGAGGCAAAGAAAACCCGGAGGGCATATACCAGCACCAACCTCCTTATCCTCCTGATGTGCAAAGAGTTCCTCTTCCGAGAGGATACTCTTCTCCTCAATTTTCCCTTTATAACGGGACCGGTAATGCTCGTGAACACATCTCTCGTTTTATGGAATCTTTAGGAGAACACGAATATAACCATGTCCTCCGCCTAAAATATTTTTCAAAGTCTCTAACCGGAAGGGCGTACACCTGGTACAACAACATTGCGCCAAACAACATATCCAACTGGTGTGAGATGGTTGCCGCTTTCTACAAAAAAAAATCTTCGTGTCTGAGCAAATCACTTTTTCAGACTTGGGAAGAATGTTTCAACGAAACAATGAACATCCAAATGATTTGTTTAAGAGATTCAGAATTCAGGCACTGGATTGTCATGATCCAAATGTTACTGAACACCAGTTGGTGGAGTCATGCATTAACGGTATGGTGCCCATCTATCGCGCTTTATTGGAGAACCTGCGTTTCCAAACATTCTCTGAACTTCATGAAGCTGCTAAGCGTTCGGCCACAATAGCACCGGCATTGTTGGAAAGGACCAGACTCGCCAGAAATGAAAATGTACACGAAACTCGAGGAAGTAGACGCCTCATCAACAAACAATGTAATATTGGACCCTCTGTAAGTGTAGTGGGTGAAGGAGGAAAGAGAAAAGCTCCAGTAGCGGAACAACAACCCAAGCGTGCGGCACCAGCGCATCAGACGGCTTCACCCCATAAAGTCGTGGCTAAGACTCCTGCGCAACAACAAGAAACTGGAGGATCTTCTCCAAACTTCCCGTTCCCGATCGAGGAAGTAATTGAACTCCTAGAAGCATGGATTCAAGATGATGCCATCAAACTACCTCATATCAGGCGCCCACCAACTGAGGAAGAAATGACAAATCCCAAATATTGTTGTTACCACAGGTTCGTCAATCATCTAACCAATAAATGCAACAAATTGAATCGTATTTTCAAAGAAAAGATAGATGCGGGAGAACTTCAACTAGGAACTGAGGGAGTTCACAGAGACCCTCTTCCAGTCAGAAGCTGCATGCTTTCTGGGGACTCTGCCCACAAAACCGTGCAATCCATGATGGAGCGTGTATGTGAAATTCTCTATTTCTCAAGGCGCAGTGTCAGGACATATTTGCAGATCTCAATCGTGTTGTGTCAGGCAAGCGGTTGTTTTCAGTCGGAGAAGCCACTCCCAAATCCCAACCTCTCTTAGAAGACACTGCTGGTAAATGCAACTGGGGACTGCTGACCACTGCCCACCTAAAGGGTGTCGAGTTCGACAGCACGCTAATTGACGCGGCCTGTGACTTCAAAATTGTTACCGTCAAGACTCTGAGAGCCGCAGGAATTTTAAAGCAGGAAGCTATTCACTGCCCAATTATAATCAAAAACCCAGAAGGAGAATGGAAAAATGCTTACGGATACATTAATCTCGAAATCAAGGTAGGAGATGCTCTAACACACGGCAAATTTCATATTGTTAAAGAATGCACAAATTATGATATGGTTCTGGGGCGCTCGTGGGTGCATAACAACAAAGCAAAGCTTGGAGTATGTCCCTTGCCAGTGTTTATACCTGAAAGGATTTCCAACAAGCCATTCAACCCTGAAGATTATCTGATGCCGTATCAACACCTCGCCAATGTGACGCAACGACCTGGAGAGAGTCCGGCGACGTTCGTCCGCAGATTCCGAACACAAGTAAGTCTTATCGAACAACCCTTTCTGCAACCAGTCGCTCCTCCTTTCATCAAGGCCTGGGGACTCGATCCGATCATCAACCCGGCTGTCACTAGGAGATGTGAATGGGATGCTGGGCCTTTCAAATATTTTATCAAAATTTTAGAAGCTGTCTTAGATAACGAACCTAAGAATCAAGTAGCTGTGCAACGCCCAAACCCGTTTCAAGTTGGAGATATGGTAGTGAAAGTTGCTGCTCAGCCTGCTCCGTCCGACTCCGCAGAAGGGAAAGACGAGCCATACCTAGTGGTAGAAGTTATTTTGGGAGGTTACTGCAAGATCATCAATGCTGACAAGCTAGAAGGCGTAGTAATACACGCCCGGTGGCTCAAACCTTTCAATACCTAAGATGTCATGCCGCCCTTTCATACAAAATTCCTTTTAGTGTTTCCTTTAGCAATTTCCCTTTTCATGCAATATTTGTAATTCCTCCAAAATGATTGCACTGCTTGCATTCATAATTAGGGTTTCAATTTATCAGTTAATCAAAGCATCATTTCCTTTAAAATAAAAAATTTACTCCTGAATCATCTCAAGGAAAAGTCTTGAGTAAACCCAAACCCTCACAAAATCATTACCCATTGATTTGAAACCAGAAAAAATCAAACCATGTAAGAGATATCTCATATCTTTCAAAAAAACAACGAAGAGGGAATATGTAAAGGAAAAGAAAGCACAAGATCGTCAAGCAGCAACACATTCTTTCTGGAGCAAGCATCTTTCGCAGAGCAACCAGATTCAACCTTCGCCTAACGAGATCCCTGAAAGAAATTTTGTTGTCTGCAGTTTTCCGGATTTTGGGAATCCCCTTCACGGAACCAAGAAGCAGCGAATTTGAAGTTAGCGCACATGACATTCCCGGGTTGTAACTACTTCTTTAGAAATAGCACGTCGAATCATATTACACGCGTCATTAATTGGAGATGAAGCCTCCTCACTTGACAAGCAATGCGTCCATGCTTCTACATACCTAGCCGGCACGCCACAAATATTCAAGAAGCATGTACTCTGCACCGGGGATTATCAAACAGAAGAATGGGAAGGACCCAAATTTTGCGATCAAGGTACTAAGCGTGGCTCTACCGTAACCCTACCGAAGAACGCTATAAGATATTGCAAAATTTTCTAAGGATTTGGATTTCTTAGTCGGGAGGTTTCATTCATTCATTCAACTGGAAACATAAAACCATCAAAGCAACATGAATGAAAGATTATATTTGATAAATCCCTGGATTCAGCCGCATGAAACAGAAAACTACTAAATGATAAAGGAGCATCCGCAAGCTACAAAAAAGATACTCATCTATAAAAGAAAATAACAAAGTGGGAAATCTAATCATCAGCATCAACACAGGGACCAACGGCGCCTTCACTGGAGTTCTCTTTGGAAGATGCTTCGACATCTCCTTCATAAGCCGCTCATACATCTTCTCCAGAAGCCTCCTCAACATCCTCTCCAAAAGCCGCTTCAATATCTCCCTTGGAAGCTCCACCAACATCCACTTCGGAAGCCACTTTAATATCTCCTCCAGAGGCCGGTACTATATGCTCTTCTACCCCGTCATCCTTTTCAGAAACTGCCCCAACAGTCTTCTGAAGATTTTGAAGATGTTCTGGTTCGTCCACGTCAGAATCGAGAATTATGACGCCGTTATGGATAGGGTAATCATGCTTATCCCCACCTGGAGGCTGCTTACTCAATCCTTCGTCGCTTTAGCCGAGCCTCGAATCTTTCATCCCTGGCACTCGTTGGTTGGGACGCTTCATCATGCCTCCACTTTTCTTCCATGCTAACTGAAGCCAGGAAAGATTAAACACACTCTCGAACGATACGCAACTGTGCGAGAGGCATACCCTGTATAGCACGACCAGCTTCACGAAATGGAGGATCTATTTTAGCTAATACCTCCTCGAATGCGGTAACCTTGGGTTTGTCGACTTCAAAACTCTTTTCCGGAGAATCAGAAGAATAATCATCACCAGGAGTTCCCATCAAATACTGCAGAAAAGCGTTGTAGTTATATCAACAATCGACGTAGTAAAAAAAAACTACAAGAGAATATGAAGCAACACCTGGAAAGAAGATGAGTGCAACTCTGTGATGATCGGTATGAAAAGAAAGACTCAAGTGCTCCCTTTTATATTCTACAAATTGGTAAGATCCGGGAAAAGAAAGGACTCTCTACCTGCCGTGTATAATGACTTTAGATACGGGATATCAACCGATTAGATGCTTATCTACCTGGGGAAAATTGACGTATGCTATGAGGACGATCACCGCGTGCTTGGATACTTTATTAAACGTGTCTTGCTCAAAGACCGAGTCGGCCTCTATCCTGGTAACATCTGTCTGCCTCGCCTCATAAGTTTTATCTTTATTTGTCACCATCTATTGCTTACCCCGCAACAATGTCACTGTTACGTACTAAGCAGGGGACTTAATGTTGATGGTGGTTTTCGGTTCAGGGCTAAAATTGTAAAACCCTGTATTTAATGTGCCATCATTCTGCAAAGAAATGGAGCCACTTAAAAGTAATGAGTGCCCAGGCCTCTTTACTTACAAACGTATTGAGCAATTCAGTATATTTATATGAAATTTATCTAGAATGGTGCATGAATCAACAATCCCAAATATTTTATAAATTTTAACCTCTCACCGGCATTATTCATTAATGTATGGATTATTGAGTATTTTCCTATGCTATGTTCCCCGGCTGAACTCTTAATATTGATATGACATGACGATTAGTGTTCACTCACAGCTAAGTAGCATGAATTTCCCGAAGTATCAAGATTAAGGTCTGCATGAAAGTACTCAGTCAGAAGACGCGCTGACTGCTCTTTGAGAATAATATTAAGAATTTTGTGTCAACACATAGAATTCACCAAATTTGACCAATTTTGTGACAGCTCGCAAAATTCAAATTTTAACCTAATTAATTTGCAAAAATTAGGTTTTTTGCGCCCTGCGCAATATCTCGAACCCCATTGGTCGAAAACTAAACCTAGGTGTTTTGGGGTAAAATGACATTAAATTACATTACATTCTTAATAAATCATCTTTATGGGAAAGTACATGTTTTGCGTCTGAAGAAGAATATGCGTGCAGCCGAGGATGCATCTTATTATGAGTTTTTGATCTGTATGCGATGGGGATGAACCTTGTGTTGCTACTAAGATGATAAAGGTTCGGGAAGAGATGGCCATACCACGGGTTAGTGATGATTCATGAATTTATAGACGTGATATTTCTAAACTGGGGGGGGGGGGGCGGTGAATTTTTATCTATACATTTTACCTATTTTGCAAAATTAGTATGTATTGACTAAAGGGGAGAGCATATCTCCGTAGTATTATGGTGCAATTGAATTTTAAGGAAGGTAACAATATTTCTGTATAACGAGTAATGAGTAGAGTGTGTTTACCTCATTCTATTAAAATCTCTAAATGAGCATCTCATAAGTTGTTATTGCTACGAATGTTCAGCAATAAAGTGTTGAACAAACATATGCAGAACATTAGAAGATTCAAGACGTGTGTTGAAGAACCAAGGAAATCAAGCATAGTGGACTGAGACAAAATGTTTATTTATTGTATCACTTGGGAATGTTTCAAACATCATAAAACAGAAATATGAACTTACTGATCTTTCTACTTAGGGTAGGTTGGAGAACCAGTTCGCAAACCATAAATATCTGAGATACAGAAGTACAGGAAGGTTGGCGAACCAGTTCGCAGACCGTAAGTTCAGGTGGGAACAGTCACGAACCCGGTTGGAGAACCATTGTGAACTGAAATTTATAAGTTGGATGAATAGGCTAGAAGTTGGAGAACCCGGCTCACGAACCATGGTCAACTGATTTCGGTAGTCTAGAAGGGTTGGCGAACCCGGTTCATGAACGTAGCACCCTGACTCGAGAACAAGCCCTACGGTTGACGAACCGTTGTACCAACTGTCCCGATAATGTTTAGAAGATGCTTAAACACTTATCATTTAAATATATTTAGCATTACTAGAACTCTTTATCTTTATCTTCTTCTATTTGTAACTTATATACCTTTGTTTTTCTAATTTAACAGGTTTACTTGTGTTTGAAAATTTTTGTACTAACTGACAAGAATTTACAACATAGATTGAGCCAACATATTACAGATGGAAATAAATAAATAGATAGATAGAATAATTGAATGAAATATTCATTCGATGGTATGTAAATCCTTGAAAAAAAAAATTCTTCCCATGACAGGGAATCTTGGTCAAAGGAAAGTGTTTCCTTCTTCATACATTGGTATCCCCCGTGATATGAACCAGCAGTATCAAGATGCAATGTCACTGGTGAAATAAATATGGGAAGCATGATTTGTTCATTACAATGACTTGCAACCTACTTTTGATGAAATGATGGCTAGCCTAAAACTGGTTCAATCTGCATCAGATAGACCTGATCTAACTACAAGGGTATTCAATGTATATCTTGAAGAGCTGAAGGTAGATCTTTTTACCAAGTTAATATTTGGCAGAGTAGCTGCCCATGTGCATGTTGTTAAGTTTCAAAAAAAGGGTCCACCTCATGTTCATATCTTAATTATTTTTAGGATGAAGACAAGTTACAAGGTCCCGATGTTCATGACATGATAGTGAGAGCAGAATTACACGAGTGTGTGAAAAAGTGGATGATTCACGACCCATGTGACAGTAAGTGCATCAGAGGTGGTAAATGTAAGAGAAACTTTTCAAAACAGTTTTCTGAGTGTATAGCTAAGGAAAAGATACATACCTTATTTACAGGAGACGTAATGATGGACGACGTATACGCAAGAGTGCAAGTTTTGAAGTGGACAATAGGATGATTATACATTATAACCCTTGATTATTACAGAAGTATGATTGCCGTATAAACGAATAAATTTTTAGAAGTGTGGAGAGTGTTAAATATGTTTATAAGTATGTGTACAAGGGTCCATATTATGTATCTTTTCAGGTGCATCCAAAATACCACGACGAGATAACAAGGTATAATAACACAAGATGGTTTTGTACTCAAGAGGAAATATGGAGGACCTTTAGCTTTGTTATTTAGGGGTATGAACTTCCGCCGATTATAGGCACATTGGGTAAGGAATTTGAGATTTCAAATGTAACTCAAGGAGAGTTATCAATTCTTATATTCGAAGAGGACCTACCGATTGTCCATAAGTTGAATGTGAAAAAGCGGGGGTATAACAACCACACCCAATATTTCGCTTAGCAATCTGTATGGACTAACTCCAATTTACTTTTAACAGAATCAACTAGACAGTCAGACTCAATCTTAAGAAAAGTATATCAAAGAGTTATATCTCAATTTCTCGATTCAATCCACACTCAAACAAATAGGAGTTTGCGAGCCTGATTGAATACAAGAGAAATAACTTGAAGGGTACCAAAGACCAATGTTCAAGGATCAATCAATTTCAATCAACAACCAAAGGTCGGATTTACCAATTGATCGATTCAACGCACAACCTGTGATATTTCAGTTATATAACAAAATATAATGCGGAAAAGAAATAACACAGACACAAGAAGTTTTGTTAACGAGGAAACCGCAAATGCAGGAAAAACCTCGGGACCTAGTCCAGATTTGAATACCACACTGTATTAAGCCGCTACAGACACTAGCCTACTACAAACAAACTTCGGTCTGGACTGTAGTTGAACCCCAATCAATCTCACACTTATTCAAAGTACAGTTGTGCTCCTTACGTCTCTGATCCCAGTAGGATACTACGCACTTGATTCCCTTAGCTGATCTCACCCACAATTAAGAGTTGCTACGACCCAAAGTTGAAGACTTTAATAAACAAATCCGTCTCACATAGAAAAGTCTACAGGAATAGATAAATCTGTCTTCCAATGAAATACCTACGAGTTTTGTTCCGTCTTTTGATAAATCAAGGTGAACAGGAACCA
This sequence comes from Papaver atlanticum, assembly GCA_023531105.1. Classification (NCBI taxonomy): domain Eukaryota; kingdom Viridiplantae; phylum Streptophyta; class Magnoliopsida; order Ranunculales; family Papaveraceae; genus Papaver; species Papaver atlanticum. The sequence continues at coordinate 1,214,898 of JAJJMB010017331.1, forward strand.
ATTGATAACCCGAACTTATATTCCCGAAGAATAGCCTAGAATTATCGATCACCTCACAATAATCTTAATCGACTAGCGAAACAAGATATTGTGGAATCACAAACGATTAGACGAAGATGTTTGTGACTAATTTTAATCTTACCTATTGGAGATAAATCTCAAGAAAATCTTAGCAAAGATAATACTCAAACACGGTAGAACAAGTAAGATTAGAACACGCAACTATAGAGAAAATAGTTGGGTCTAGCTTCACAATCCCAATGAAGTCTTTAAGTCGTTAACCTACAGGGTTTCGTGAAAAACCTAAGGTTAAAGGAGAATCGACTCTAGCTTATGCAACTAGTATCACACATGAAGTGTGGGGATTAAGGTTCCCAGTTGCTAGAGTTCTCCTTTATATAGTTTTCAAATCAGGGTTTGCAATCTAAGTTACCTTGGTAACAAAGCATTCAATATTCACCGTTAGATGAAAACCTGATTAGATTCAAGCTAATATCTTTCAACCGTTAGATCGAACTTAGCTTGTTATACACAAATGAAATGCACGTTCATTTAGGTTTGGGTGACCGTACCTAAACGTGTACACTTAGTTTGTAATACCCCGATATTCGGTAGTGATTGGCCAAATGGAATATAAGTAATGATTTGTCCTTTCCTAACACCGAGGCCTTTTCAGCACATTTGGCTCCAGAGTTGGCAGAAAACTCTGCAGTTAAGCGTGCTCGGGCGGGAGTAATCCAGGGATGGGTGACCTCTCGGGAAGTTTCTGCTGGATTACCGCAGCGATGCCCGTTGAAAATCCCACACTGCCGGATAATCGCAGTGGCTAAGCGGGAATAGTATCGATAGAGGGACGGGTCATTACAAATGGTATCAGAGCCGACAACGGGTCACCTGCCGAGGGTGGGAAGGTACGCTGGACGGGGTTGGTCCAGGTACTTCTCATGAGGGGCAAGGAACGTCGGAGATCTGGGCTTGTGAATGTATTCTGGAGCCGAGGACGGCTCAAACTTAAGGTGGTGGTATTGTAATACCCCGATATTCGGCAGTGATTGGCCGAATGGAATATAAGTAATGATTTGTCCTTTCCTAACACCGAGGCCTTTTCATCACAATTGGCTCCAGAGTGGCAGAAATCTCTGCAGTTAAGCGTGCTTGGGCGGGAGTAATCCAGGGATGGGTGACCTCCCGGGAAGTTGTTACCGGATTACCGATGCGATGCCCGTTGAAAACCCCACACTGCCGGATAACCGCAGTGGCTAAGTGGGGACAGTATCGGTGGAGGGACGGGTCATTACATAGTTGGTTCAACAATAGTTAACCAATGGTTAGCCATATGAGCACTTTCATATCAACCTTATTCATTTTCACCATAACTAGTTCAAGTGACTCAAATGAACTAGTAAGAGAGTTGTTCAATTGCTTAGATATCATAGAAGTATACAAGACACAATTGAAGAAAAATCGATTTTGATTCACTCGAATTAATTCATGAACATTATAGCCACGGTTTGCGAAGATTGCATTCCTTATTTTATAAATGTTTTAGTTCATGAACAAACCAATTTTAGAAAGTAACCTACCTAAGTATGCGAACAGGTATGCGTACTTAATTAACCGGATGAGTTTGTTTTTCACTTCCAAACTCCAGCAGAAATTCACGGATGTGAACTTTCCGCCAATATGCGTACGAGTACGCATACTTACCCGGATTTCCAACAACCACCAGTACGCGTACGGGTACGCATACTTTGGGTTCCCGGTTTTGGACTTTTACACAAATGTGAAAACACTCTATGTTTATATCCAAGGATGGTTACATTTTCTAAACTCTCATTTCAATCATCAAAACTTTCTTAGAGGATGTTATATAGTTGTTATTCAAGAACTATTTTTCATCAAAGCGATTTTCAAGTTATTGAAATATTCAACATGACTTTCGTCACGAGTAAAGATGAACTTGGCCAAAGCTAAAGCTTACCAACATATATTTCGAGAAATAGATAAGTGAGATAAAACTCGGCTCGAAATAGAAAATGTGTATAATCAAAGTCTATATAGCAATACGACTTTTGTCTCAAGATAGGAGATAGAATAGATAGACTTTTGAGTGATAGATAAGTTCAAGTCTCCACATACCTTTTTGTCGATGAAGTTCCACAAGTTCCTTGAGTAGTTCTTCGTCTTTGCATGATGAACGCCGTGGAGTCTAGAGATCAAATACACTTACTATCATAGTCCGAGACTTAGCTATAAGTAGACTAGAAATCAAGGATTATAGTTTTGGCAACTAAACTTGACAAACAAGCTTGAGATAGCAATGTTTGCGAGTTCGACCGATCAGTGCTCTAACAATCTCTCCCTTTGTCAATTTTAGTGACAAAACTATCAATACATATGGAATACAAAATAAATAAACTTTGTAGCTTCTCATCCAAATGCTTGATCTCCTTGGTTCTTCAACATTACTCGAAATCTTCGTCACTTCCAAGTACTCCAATGATTTCAAAGGTATTCAATTCAGCATTATCGTTGTTGAAGATCCGTAGCCATAACAATGAGAAAACAAAAGCTCTCAATCATTGTTATACAGTGTCATAGTATTATTACACAACATCAAAGTTCAATTGTGTCACAACTTCGACAACAATACTATGGTGATATGTATCACTCCCCCTTAGTCAATACTCCATCTCACATGGAAACTACTCCCCCTTACATAATAATCTGAAAACCATATGTATTTGTAGTGTGAACTACACATTAATTCTCCCCCTTTTTGTCAATAAAATTGGCAAATGTACAAAAATTAGTGGGATCCTAATGAAATTTCCATAAAGACACTTCATGAACAAAAGAAAAGCACATATCAACTTTTTTTGGATGCAATCATATAGCCGAAACTAAATGCATTCATCAAGGAGTTTATAAAGATACAAGATAACCCCTATAATATTCCACAGCCGCACTCCCCACAAAGATTTGTTAATTAAGCACAAGTTCAATTAAGAACTCGCCCCCATAAAATGTCATTCCCGAAAGAACAACAAGAGCGACCTTACTTTCACAAGAAAAGAAGGATTTCCTTGGACATTAACAAATCACATGAAACATGAATTTGTATCCAAAAATCTCAATTAAATTAACCACAAGAGAACCCATGATTAATTTATTCGGAAATGCTCACATAAGAGAACTTACGGAGCCGCACAGTATTTAACATAAAAAATATGGATCAGGGAAGATCAATACTGCGGAATAAACAAAGATTCATTCTATTCTTTATCACTATTTGCACAATGACATATAATAGACTTTAATCTTTGTAAAAAAAAGTTCATCATTTCTTTCATCAATATTTGCATAATGACATAAAAGGTTTAACTTTTGTTTGTCAAAAGTTTATTCAATCTTTTATCAATACTTGCATATCGACATATGAAAGACTTAACTTTTGACCACGTATGGGGCAATCACAGTTCACGGACGCAAACACACATATCCCATAACAAGTAGCAATATATGAAATCATAAAAATTAATTCTGCAAAATCATCTTCCAAATAAACTTTAGAATTTAAATAAATAAATCTAAAAACATTGCAAGATGAAAATCGTTGGAAATAGCTATGTGTACTCACAATAATGGCTATTCCAAAACCTAGTTATCCTTTTTAAAAACACAAGAATAAATTCTCATAAGAAGTTTCCTAGACATTATGACCTTTGAAATATTCTTTATCGTCCCCGAACTCCTTGTCGTCAACAGCCATTGGGACAGAAGGTTCATGAAGATAGGAGTTGATATCAACAAACCTTCTTGACTGATGCCGAACCAGGGCCTTATGAATTTCAAGAGTCCTAAACACAAAAGCCTTTATTTGCTGAATCTCCTTCCTTGTTTCCTTGGACTCTTCAAGAACATCAGAAAACTTCTGAGAATTTAAAGGAACAACTCTTGGCTTCCTCACATTCCTTCTTTTTCTTTTCAAAGTTGGAGGTAACGAAGATTTATCTTTTTTCCATCATGATTGATGGCTTAACAATCATATTGACATCTTTTCCATCCGTCGACATAATGGTTGGAGTATCCATTAGAGCGGAATTGTGAGAGGAAATCATAAGATAATCTCAACAAGCAGTCTTATGATAAAAAGAGTTTGAAGAAGGAAAAAGTAATGTAGGGTTACGGAACCTTTATACACTTAAAGGATTTACGTATGAACAACTAATACCCTAAAAAGGCAGAATTGCCTATTTTAACCCTCTTTTATTGAATAAACAGGAAAGTCTTTTCCAATATCAAAAAATATGAAAAGCGGCATGAAATTCCAAACTTTGCAATGCTCTCAGAGCAAACACATGAAAAACAAAGAAAATCAAAACACTCTAAAGAATTTTATTTTTCTAAAGCCTGAGGTGTGCAAAATCTTGTCTCTTTTGATCAGGCACATGAGACAAGATGCACAAACCAATACAAGTTAGATTGTGCTAGGGTGAACAATAATCTGTCCACCATATCCTTTTCGGAAGGAATTCATAGAGCCCCATTTAAGATAGTGTTTAGACCAAACATTTCTTTCTAATGATCTAGTCCTTTCTTTGGAAACTAACTTCTTTGAAGAAGAGATGCGTTTACATACGTCAACCGATTCCTGAACAATTTTGAGCTTGTTAGCTAATCGATTTGCTCTTCGTTGAAGTTTGTTGACATATCTTATCTTATGTTTGTACTTGAAACATTTTGATAACTCATGACCTCTGAGAGAACAATAAGGACATGTCAACCTGGAGGAAGGTTTATACATCTCATCTGTGCAGGCTGCTAGACATATGGTGGAACCTGCAAAATCAGAAAAAGAGTTTCCAGTAGAAGCAGGTAGGTCAATTTTTTCTTCCAGATTGGTTGGGATTTCTTATGAAAGAATATCAAGATTGATGTATGTATTGCTACAATTACCAAAATCAATATTTTCACAAAGAAGTGCAACACTTGACTTTTCGTCTTCATTAGAATCATAATTGTCAGACATTTCATCAAGAGTTGCAGCAAGACCTTTGTTCCCAGTGTATTTTTTACGATTTGGACACTCATTAGCAAAATGGCAAAAACCTTTACACTTAAAGCACTGAGGTATATCCTCGTCATCAGTTTCATCATTATCCCTGTTTTTTGGAGGAACACGATTATGGGGTTTAACTGATGACCTGGGTTTATCTCAAGAAAACTGTTTACTTCTCTTCAAAAGAAGGTCCCTAAACTGTCTTGTGATCAGGGAGACTGACTTGTCAAGATCTTCATCTGATGAATCAGCCACAGAAAGATCATCTTCAGAGATGCAAACACTTTTACTTTTATCAAGTAATTTAGTGTTCTTTTGTGCTTTGAAAGCGACATCCTTTTCGGATTTGGATGTATGCTCATGATCAAAGATCTTTAATTTCCCAACCAGAGTATTTCTGGAAAGAGTTGCGAGATTATTTCCTTCAACGATGGCATGCTTCTTAGAATCGTATCTAGATGGCAGAGATCTAAGAATCTTCATCACAATGTCCTTTTCAGGAATAGTCTTACCCAATGCAGAAGATGCATTAACAATTTCAAATACTTTGTGATTAGATTCATCAAATGAATCTTCATCTGCCATACAAAGGTTTTCCCAATCATAATTTAGGTTTTGAAGCCTAGCTTCTTTTTCACAGGTATTCCCTTCAAATACGGTTTCTAAGATATCCCGGGCTTCTTTATACTTTGTGCAGGTAGTCACATGATGCTGAAGATCTGGGGTAATGGCATGTATGATAGCATTTAAGCCGGCAGAATTTTGCTTTGCAGCAAGGATTTCTTCTGGACTATATCTACCAATATCCTTAGGTATAGATACATTGCCTTCTGTATTAACCGGAGGATCATAGCCATTAACAACACGTACCCATGTTTGAAAATCACGAGCTTGAAGAAAAGCACGCATAACAATTTTACACCACAAGTAGTTGAGCCATCAAAGACTGGTGGTACGTTTATGGAGATAGAATTTCTGTCTATAGAGTCAGATTGCTACAAACACAGACTTATGAGGTCTTGAACGTGTTTGCCTGCTCTGATACAAATTGAAAAAGCGAGGGTATAATAACCACACCCAATATTTCGCTTAGCAATCTGTATGGACTAACTCCAATTTACTTTTAAGAGAATCAACTAGACAGTCAGACTCAATCTTAAAAAAAGTATATCAAAGAGTTATATCTCAATTTCTCGATTCAATCAACACTCAAACAAATAGGAATTTGCGAGCCTGATTGAATACAAGAGAAATAATTTGAACGGTACCAAAGACCAATGTTCAAAGATCAATCAATTTCAATCAACGACCAAAGGTTGGATTTACCAATTGATCGATTCAACGCACAACCTGTGATATTTCAATTATATAACAAAATATAATGCGGAAAAGAAATAACACAGACACCAGAAGTTTTGTTAACGAGGAAACTGCAAATGCAGAAAACCCCCGGGACCTAGTCCAGATTTGAACACTATATTGTATTAAGCCGCTACAGACACTAGCCTACTACAAACAAACTTCGGTCTGGACTGTAGTTGAACCCCAATCAATCTAAAACTTATTCAAGGTACAGTTGCGCTCCTTACGTCTCTGATCCCAGCAGGATACTACACACTTGATTCCCTTAGCTGATCTCACCAACAACTAAGAGTTGCTACGACCCAAAGTCGAAGACTTTAATAAACAAATCCGTCTCACACACAAAAGTCTACAGGAATAGATAAATCTGTCTCCCACAGAAATACCTATGAGTTTTGTTCCGTCTTTTGATAAATCAAGGTGAACAGGAACCAATCGATAACCCGAACTTATATTCCCGAAGAACAGCCTAGAATTATCGATCACCTCACAATAATCTTAATCGACCTGCGAAACAAAATATTGTGGAATCACAAATGATGAGACGAAGATGTTTGTGACTACTTTTCTATCTGTCCTATCGGACATATAAATCTCAAGCCAATCTCACGATTGCACTCAATCATGATTGCACTCAATCACAATAGAAACAACAAGATTAGATCACGCAACTACAGAGAAAATAGTTGGGTCTGGCTTCACAATCCCAATGAAGTCTTTAAGTTGTTAACCTACAGGGTCTCGAGAGAAACCTACGGTTAAAGGAGAATCGACTCTAGTTTATGCAATTAGTATCACACAAGAGGTGTGGGGATTAGGTTTCCCAGTTGCTAGAGTTCTCCTTTATATAGTCTCCAAATCAGGGTTTGCAATCTAAGTTACCTTGGTAACAAAGCATTCAATATTCACCGTTAGATGAAAACCTGATTAGATTCAAGCTAATATCTTTTAACCGTTAGATCGAACTTAGCTTGTTATACACAAATGAAATGCACGTTCATTAAGGTTTTGGTAACCATACCTAAACGTGTACACTTAGTTTGTTCAACAATAGTTAACCAATGGTTAGCCATATGAGCACTTTCATATCAACCTTATTCATCTTCACCATAACTAGTTCAAGTGACTCAAATGAACTAGTTAGAGAGTTGTTCAATTGCTTAGATCTCATAGAAGTATACAAGACACAATTGAAGCAAAATCGATTTTGATTCACTCGAATCAATTCATGAACATTATAGCCACGGTTTGCAAATGTTACATTCCTTATTTTATAAATGTTTTAGTTCATGAACAAACCGATTTTAGAAAGTAACCTACCTAAGTATGTGAACAGGTACGCGTACTTAAGTAACCGGATGAGTTTGGTTTTCACTTCCAAACTCCAGCAGAAATTCACGGACGTGAACTTTCCGCCAGTATGCGTACAGGTACGCATACTTACCCGGATTTCCAACAACCGCCAGTACATGTACGGGTACGCATACTTTGGGTTCCCGGTTTTGGACTTTTATACAAATGTGAAAACACACTATGTTCATATCCAAAGATGGTTACATGTTCTAAACTCTCATTTCAATCATTGAAACTTTCTTAGAGGATGTTATATAATTGTTATTCACAAACTATTTTTCATCAAAGCGATTTTCAAGTTATTGAAATATTCAACATGACTTTCGTCACGAGTAAAGATGAACTTGGCCAAAGCGAAAGCTTACCAACACATATTTCGAGAAATAGAGAAGTGAGATAAACTCGGCTCGAAATAGCAAATGTGTATAATCGAAGACTATATAGCAATACGACTTTTGTTTCAAGATAGGAGATAGAATAGATAGACTTTTGAGTGATAGATAAGTTCAAGTCTCAACATACCTTTTTATCGATGAAGTTCCACAAGTTCCTTGAGTAGTTCTTCGTCTTTGCATGATGAACGCCATGGAGTTTAGAGCTCAACTACACTTACTATCCTAGTCCGAGACTTAGCTATAAGTAGACTAGAAATCAAGACTTATAGTTTTGGCAACTAAACTTGACAAACAAGCTTGAGATAACAACGCTTGCGAGTTCGACCGAGCAGTGCTCTAACAGAATGAAGACCAGTCTAGGGCACATGATACAATCATGGGAGCAATTGAGCGAAAGGAAACAATGTCTTCTTCATAGATGGTCCGGAAGGTACTGGGAAGACGTTTATGTATCGTACTATTTTTACAATTGTCAATAAAAATGATGGTATTTCCATAAACAACCACATCGGGAAATGATGCTACTATGCTACCCGGAGAGAGGACTGCACACTCAAGGTTTAAGCTTCCCATGACACCGAAAGCAACTTTATGTGTCATATGGATGTGCAATATGATGAAGCTAAACTTTTGGGGCATGCTACCATTCTTATGTGGGATGAAGCTACAATGATACATCGCTACTCTTTGGAGGCATTTTATTGGACGATGAGAGATATCACATAGATTGGTGAACCATTTGGTGGAAAGATTCTAATCATGGAAGGTGATTTACGCCAGGTTCTACCAATGATTCCAAGGAGTACAAGAGGACAAACAGTCGAGTGTGAATTATCCTCTGACTTCTTAACTGCAGGGGTTGTCTTAGCAGGGGCATTTTTTTAAGGATAAAGTAAATAGTTTTATATTGATATGTGATAGTTAAGACTTAATATTTCTTAAATTATGATAAATAACTTTCAAGCGAATGATTCGAAAATGATATTGAATTACATTACATTCTTAATAAATTATCTTTGTGGGAAAAAGTACATGTTTTTCATCTGAAGAAGAATATGGGTGCAGCCGAGGATGCATCTTATTATGAGTTTTTGATCTGTTTGCGATCGGGATGAACCTTTGCGTTGCTACTGAGATGATAAAGTTTCGAGAAGAGATGGTCATACCACGGGTTAGTGATAATTCATTAGTTTATAGATGTAATATTTCTAAACTTGGCGGAGGATGCCAAATATAGAGACTACATAGTCTAACGGGCGCTGATCACACCATTGAACGAGTAAATCAAGAAGCTTAATTAATGATTGAATACTTGGAATATTTCCTAGAAAATAGGTTATATTATACTCATTTGATTTTGATGACGATGGAACTCACAGTCTTTACCAGCAAGAATACTTGAATAACATTGCTCCAGAGGGTTCACCATCACACATTTTGAAACTGATGATCCGTGCACTTATTATGTTGTTAAGGAATGTTGATGCAAAGAAAAATTTATGTAATGGTACAAGGTTAATAATCAAAGAGTTTTTCCCAAATTATATAGAAATTGTAGTTATTAGTGTGAATTCTACAAGTACACGAGTCTTCATTCATATGACGCCATTGGAGCCACCTGAGAACCTGAAGCTCCCATTTACAGTCAACAAGGTGCAAGGGAAAATGACCGAAAGTACATGCATTTTTATCCTTGAACATTAGTGACTACGGTCACGTAGCAGTAAGAAAGTATTAATGACTAAAGGCACTATTGAAAAAAAGAAGGGAAAATACACGAAAAATGTAGTATATAAAGAAGTCTTTTTGTCTTAGATTAGTAATACACGAGTTATGAATACACATTTTTGATGTAAAAGGATATTTATGATTGAAGAATTATTAAATAAATTTTTTTTTTTTAGTTGGAATTACTTTTGTAGTGATTAGCTTGAAATGGGTTTTCACCGCTTGGCTTTGATCATTGACTTTGACCATTGGCCGAGTGTAGACTTTGACTATTGACTGGGTCTTGACTAGTCCATAATATGGTTATTTCAATACTCATGTGGCTAAATTTATTCTGTTACATACCATGTGGCTTGCTATAAAACCTATAACTAATTTCAGGAATGAAATTTCATTCCAATGATTTTTTATTTTATTTATTTATTTTTGTAAACTGTATATATTTATATAACTAGTCGGGATTCACATAACGGGGGAAAACCTTTAGCCTACGGTCCTCCAGCAAAACAGATACCAAAAAACAAGTAGGGTAATGAACTTATTCATCAGTTATATGTTCATTAGCGCTTTCTTTGTCAAAACTATGCAGTTGTATTACTTTCGTTATACCTATGTACAAAACATACTTTAAATGACCTATTAAGAACTAGATATCAGCCAAATATTTGCCACACAAAAAAAGGACAAATGGTTAGGCCTCTACAAAGACTGATAAGTATAAGTGGGAGCACTCTCCAGTATCAGTTTCTTTTTGTGTAATTTATTTGCTAAATGAATGTCATAATTTATTGTCGAAGCTCAACCATGTTGTTGCTATTTCTCAAATACTCCAACAAAGCCCCATCTATCATCCATGAGAATGCCACCAATTCCTACAAAAACAAAATAGTTAGATGCACCATCTGTGTTTTAAGGAATATCTTGTTCGTGGACAGTCCCATGTGACAGTAATCATCTCCTTAGAGTGAGGTGCTGCTGAATGGTGAGAAGTATGAGTCTAAACTCGGGGATTATGATTAACATTCTGAAAAACAATAGCATTCCTCACACTCTAGATTTCCAACAAGATAAAAGTGTGAAAATATGGGGGTACCAAATACATAACACCAACTTTGTCTTAGGCAACCTATACGGACTAAACCCAAATACAATTTCGAGAATTACAACTTAATGAATCTCAATCAGGAATTATACAAAGAGTTTATATCTCTTTCTCTCACAATTAATATGTAAATGGAAGCAATTACTCGATTAACCTGATTATACCGTGAGAGTTCTTGGACAATTCCAAAGATCAATATCCAAGATCAATCAAGTCGTATCCAACAATTACGATGGACGTATCTACGTTGATTGATTTTACATACAACCTGTAATATTTTAATTATAAAGATAACAATGTAATGTGGAAAATAAATAACACAGACACCATAAATTTTGATCACGAGGAAACCATAAATACAGAAAAACCCCAGAACCTAGTCAAGATTTGAACATCAAACTGTATTAATCCGCTACAGACTCTAGCCTACTACCAATACTTCAGACTTGAATGTAGTTGAGACTGAATCCACCATCATAGTAATTCAATTATAGTCGCTCTCCTTATGCCTCTTTAATCCCGTAAGACTCTGCGCAATTGATTCCCTTAGCTGACGTCCTTTACATCCTAAGAGTTGCTTCAACTCAATTGAAGACTTTAAACAAATTTGCATCCCAAAGATAAGCCTATATATGATTTTCGTTTCGATCGTAAGATTAAGGTGAGATAGGAAATCGTTTGTGGTAATCTAGGTCTAGCAAACCTCAAAATTTGGTACTTATGACTCCCGAAGAGCATCCTAGATTATTATTCACCTCACAAGTAAACATACTCCGATTTCAAAAAAAAAATCGTTATAGAGGAATATACTTGTGGAATCACAAAGTCTGAGACGAAGAACTTTTCGATTTCTATGTATCTTTCCTGATCGGAGTGAGACTCAACAATCAATAGCAAGATCAAGGATACAAGAACTATCAAGATAAAGATAGTCGGACCTGGTTTCCCGAATCCCTAAGCAAAGTCTTTTTAGTCGCTAAACCTAAAAGGTTTAAAGGAGAGGACGACTCTAGTTTACAACTAGGACACACAAGAAAAGTGTCGGGGATTCAAAGATCCTAGTTGCTTGAGAATCTCCTTATATGGACTTTCAAAATCAAAGGTTGCTTTAGATTTAAGCTAATGTATCTTTGGGATCAAGTAATCAATATCTACCATTAGATGAATCTTTGACTTGAGATTAACACACAAAAAATATACACTCTGGGTAGAATGAATCGTAACCGAACCGTGTATGATGACTTTTTCATGAAAGGTTAGCCGAAACTAGCCAGATGAACTATAAGCTTAACCATTTTCATATAACACTTTTAGACTTTAATCTTGAGTCACAACCATAGGTTATAATGTGATCAATTATGTCTAGATGTGTTTTTACAGAGTTGTTCAAATGTTGACTATCTCATAGAAATAATTATGACGCATCTGAAAATACTCGACTGGGTAAGTACGTGTACTTACTAATAGTTTGTGAGTTATTTTGCCATGGTAGGTATACCGGGTTTGTATACCCTTAAGACAAAAAGAGTTAAGGAGTCTACAAATCAATTTGAAACATTCCCGACCTTTAACAGTTGCGTCAATATATGAACTGGTATTTGTACTGTCCTGTATCCATATTTACGGTAGTTTTATATCTCTCTAATAATCAATTTGAAACATTCCCGAATAACATCAATGACACATATCATTGTTCCAAGCTATTTTCAAATGTTTAACTTGAATCATGATTCAGGTCAGAAACAATAAATTGTTTGTAACAAAATTCATCAAGTATGAATAAATGTATATGCTTAGTCATATATATTTCGAGAATAATTAACAAGATAAACTTGACTCAAAATGCATGTAATAGTCTGATTAGTCATGCGACTTAGTCTCATATAAGGGTGTCAATGGATGTCCGAAAACTCCGGTATTCGTTCGAATTCGTATTCGAAATATCAAATATTATTCGAAAATAGTTTTCGGATTCGGATATCCGGAATTTTTTATCCGAAAATATAACTAATCGGATACGAATTCGGATATAGAGGTAGTCGCATCCGAAATATCCGTATCCGGAATTTATGTATGAATATATATATATTTTTAAACCTATGAAAGTGTAGATCGTATCTATTTTTTTTATTTTTCTTTATGTTTCGACATTTTGTTAAATTTTATTAAAAATCATAAATAATACTTTTAATTCTAATTCTAATTAATTTTTATTATGTAAACATTAGTCTCGTGCAAAAATAAAAATATTTTATTATTATTTTTTCTTATGATTTCGGATCGGATAATTATCCGATATCCGGATAGAAATTCGGATACGAATTCGAAGTGAAAATTGCTATATCCGTTCGGATTTCGAATCAAATTTGGATAGTATATGGTATTTTCGGATTCGGATGCAGATAGTGCCCTATCCGCATCCGTATGCATCCGTTTACATCCTTAGTCTCATATATAGAAAGGTGAAAACTTGAGTAATAGGTGGTTCAGTCTTCACTTTCCATCAGAAATCAGATTTCTTCAACAAAAGGTAAGTGAAGACTGAACCACTTATTTATCAAGTTATATTCACTTTCTATCTATGAGACGTTGTCGCATGACTAATTAGACTGTCATGCATATACAAGAATTTCGAGTCAAGTTTATCTTGGTAATTAGTTCTCGAAATATAATGACTAAGCTTAATGAACATTTGTTCATGCTTGATGAATTTCGGTTAAGGACAATTTATTATCCGAAATCAAAATCGTGATTCAAGAATTATCATCCGGAAATAGCCTGGAATAGTGATATGTGTCATTGATGTTATTTGGGAATGTTTCGAATCGATTCAGAGAGAAATATAGAACTATTGTAAATTAGGATACAAGACAGTATGCATATTAGTCTTACAAACTGGGAAGACTGTTATAAATCTGAAACCATATTACATGTACTCGGTACATGTAACAGAGTAGCTATATATCGATAGCAGATTTTTGGTACGCATTTCCTTATGCACACTTTGAAAAAGTCTGTTAACTCGTGAACCAGATCGGTACGCATACCCGTATGAAAACCGAAAAGGAACTCTGGTGACGGAACCGGTTTGTTATCCATACCGGGTACACATACCAGAATTTTTTTGTATTCCGGAACTCGGTTTGTGTATAAAGGTATCCATACCTAAATAGTTTTGTGGACTCCGAAACCTGTTATTGTCTTAAGGTACACATACCGGTATGCATGCCTAAATAGTTATGTGAACTCCGAAGTCTAGGTATGTTTGATAGTATACAAACTCGTTCATGTACTGTGACTTAGCTGACTCACGAACGACTTTGGTTTTTGTACTTTGTACATCTACTAACCATGTCGCTTATTTTCAAATGCAATAAAATTATTTCTACTAGATAATTAGCATTTGATCAATTCTTTAAAAAGTATTATAGACTTATTTGATCACATGATTGTGACTCAAGGTTAAAGTATTAAAATTCATGAAAATAGATATTAAGCTTATAAGTTCAAATCGCCTAGTTTCGGCTAACCACCTTGAACATAGTCTTTATACATGGTTCGGTTACGGTTTCACCTAACCAAAGTGTATATCTTGTTTATGTGTATTAGATTTTGATTGCTTGGTTCCAAAGCTATCTTAGCTTATACCTAAAGATACCTATTCTTTGAAAGTCCATATTAGGGAGAACTCTAGCAGATGGGATCTTTGAATCTCCGACATAACTCTCTGTGTCCTAGTTGCATAACTAGAGTCATTCTCTCCATAAACCCTTTTAGGTTTTAGCGGCTAAAAAGACTTCATCTAGGGATTCGTGAATCTAGGTTTGACTATCTTTGATAGTTCATGTATCCTGATCTTGTTTGATTGTTGAGTCTCGCTCTATCAACAAGATAGATATTAATCACATAGTTCTCTTTGTCTCGAAATCATGTTATTCCATAAGTCTTTGTACTTGTGAGGTGAATAATAATCTAGGCTGCTCTTCGAGAAGCATAAGTCCGGATTTTGAGGTTATCTAGACCTTGTCTATTGCTAATGATTTCCGATCTTCATCATTGATCTTTGATCAAAAAGGAAAATCACACACATAGGCTTATCTGTGGGAGACAGATTGGTTTAAAGTCTTCAATTGAGTTGAAGCAACTCTTATGTTGTAAAGGACGTCATCTAAGGGAATTAATTGTGTGGAGTCCTTTTGGGATTCATGAGGTGTAAGGAGCGCAACTGTAACTGAATTGTTGTGAGGGATTAATTCGGTCTCAACTACATTCCAGTCCGAAGTTAATTTGTAGTAGGATAGTGTCTATAGCGTTAATACAATTTGGTGTTCAATCTGGTCTAGGTATCGGGGTTTTTATGCATTTGCGATTTCCTCATTAACAGAACTTCTGGTGTCTGTGTTATTTCTTTTCCCACATTATATTATTTATCTTTATAATTGAAATATCACAGGTTGTGTGTTAATTAATCAAAGTAGATACATCCGACCTTGTTTGTTAGATATTGTTAGAGCATAGCTCAGTTGAACTCACCAAGCGTTGGTATGTCAAGTTTGGTTGTCATATTTTAGTATCAAAACTCATATAGAGTCGCTTGATTAAATACTATAGTCAACTTCGTTTAGGTTAGACTAGAAAGTCTAAGAATGTTGAGACATACAAGTATTAGTCTAAAGACTTGAAGAATGAGAAGAAGTAACGACTATAACGAATATTAAGCTTATAAGTTCAAATCGCCTGGTTTTATCTAACCACCTTGAACATAGTCTTTATACACGGTTCGGTTATGGTTTCACCTAACCAGAGTGTATATCTTGTTTATCTGTAATAGATTTTCAAGATTCATCTAACAGTGGATATTGATTGCTTGGTTCCAAAGCTATCTTAGCTGAAACCTAAAGAAACTTATTCTTTGAAAGTCTATATAAGGGAGAACTCTAGCAGCTGGGATCTTTGAATCTCCGACACAACTCTGTGTGTCCTAGTTGCATAACTAGAGTCGTCCTCTCCATAAACCCTTTTAGGTTTTAGTGACTAAAAAGACTTCATCTAGGGATTCGTGAAGCCAGGTCCGATTATCTCTGATAGTTCATGTATCCTGATCTTGTTTGATTTTGAGTTTCATTCCATCAGCAAGATAGATAGTAATCACATAGTTCTCTTCGTCTCGAACTTTGTGATTCCATAAGGCTTTGTACATGTGAGGTGAATAATAATCTAGGCTTCCCTTCGGGAAGCATAAGTCCGGATTTTGAGGTTAGCTAAACCTTGTCTATTGCTAATGATTTCTGATATTCATTATTGATCTTTGATAGGAAAAAAAAAAAAGAAGAAAGAATTCACACACATAGGCTTATCTGTGGGAGACAGATTAGTTTAAAGTCTTCAATTGAGTTGAAGTAACTCTTAGGCTGTAAAGGACGTCAGCTAAGGGAATTAATTCCGCGGAGTCCTACTGGGATTCAAGAGGCGTAAGGAGCACAACTGTAACTGAATTACTGTGAGGGTTTAATTCAGTCTCAATTACATTCCAGTCCGAAGTTAATTTGTAGTAGGCTAGTATCTGTAACGGCTTAATACAGTTTGGTGTTCAATCTGGACTAAGTCTCGGGGCTTTTTTGCATTTGCGGTTTCCTCGTTAATAAAACTTATAGTGTCTATGTTATTATTTTTTTCGCATTATATTGTTTATCTTTATAATTGAAATATCACAAGTTGTGCGTTAATCAATCAAAGTAGATACATCCGACCTTGTTTGTTGGATACGACTTGATTGATACTTGGATATTGATTTTTGAGATCGTCCAAGTTCTCTCACTTATCAATCAAGTTCACAGATTCGGTTCTGTAAACATTCTGATTGTGAGAGTTAGAGATAACTGTGAATATTATTCTTTGATTGAGTCTAACTTTCGAAATTGTATTTAATTTAGTCCATACAGGTTTCCTTAGGAAAAGTTTGTGGTGTATTTTGGTACCCCCACATTTTTATAATATACACTATGGTCCGGTTACGGAACCATGTAAAATGACTGTTCGGTTTGGCAAATATGCCATATGAACAATAAGCAATTTGATGTTCATTTGAATACCTAAGAGTTTAATCATGATGTACACACATAAGTGTTTAAGTGGAAAAACTATTTAATACATATGGATTCAAAATAAATAAACTTTTCATCTCAAAATCCATTATGCTTGATTTTCTTGGTTCTTCAAAGAACGTCTTGAATTCTTCGTACTTCAAGTTCTTCTATGTTTTTGTATGTGTTCGTTCAATACCTTTGTTGTTGAAGATCCGTAGCGATAACAATATACGATAATATTTAAAAAGAACATTGTTAAAATGAAGAATCACTCTACTCATTGGTTATTATACAAAAACATAGTCAATACTACGGTGATATGTTATCCCCCTTAGTCAATACTTACATCTTTTTCGCAATAGGTAAATCATATGGACAATAATCCACCCCATTGGTTTCCCTTTAAGATGTCTTCTAACATGGTTTCCCTTGGCTTTGGGCATATCACTGTAAGCTTGAACTAAAGTTGACCATGCTAGATAGATTTTGTCAGCCAAAAAATACCCCATCATATAATTATTTCCGTTGATGGTGAAATTTGCAGCTAGAGCATTTCCATACTCCATTTCTCAAACAAAGGCGATTTCTGCAAAATATTGATGTCGTTGTTTGAACCCAGGAGTCCAAAAATAGCATGTAACATCAAACAATCATTAGAAGCCACCGCTTCCAGAACAACAATTAATTTTGAGTAGTGTCCCTTATACTGTCATTGCAAAGCATAAGGACATCTATGCCACATTGAATGCATACAATCAAGGCTACCTAGCATTCCGGGAAATCCTCTCTTCGCATTTTCAACTAGTAATCGGTCTACATTATCTTTCATTGGTTGTTGCAGAAAACGTGGACGAAAATGGTTGACTACTCTTAATCTCGCAAGCAAATTCTTTCTGAATGAGGAGTTTTGCAAAACATGACGAGATTGTCGTATGTTTTTTTTCTTCCTTACGAATGTACTCATCACAGGCATCCGCTGCATACTATAACCTAGAATTCGCAGGGATGTGACCTTTTGTTCAGGACTATGTCCCCGTACGTTTTGTGCATAGTTAAATTTAGGGTTTACCCGACAAAGCTCTCCGATAAGCCTAATAACCAAGTGCCTTGGCATACGAAAGCGCCATTGAAAATCATCATCGAAGTAAACACGTCCGTTGATAAAATAATCACACATCATTTGTTGATGTCCCTTTTCTCGAAATATCCACGTATATCTTCTTGTTATTACTGATCTCGATTCTGGTCCTCACGGTACTTGCCCCATGTAAATGGCTGCAGAAAACCGAACTTAAACCGTGAACCAAAATCGAAACCGGCCTTTTTGAACCAAACTGAACCGAAACCGATAAACAATGGATTGTAATGATTTTCAGTTTCAGAGAAACCGACAACTTTGGTTTCGGTTAAGTTTTATACTTATAACCAAACCGAAAACCATTGGTTAACCAATTAATCTCTAGCCATAACTGACCATAACTGAGCCAAAAACCAGTGTTGACAAAATCATCAGGATTTTAGTTAAATTTCCTGTCAGTTTTATATAACTAACAGGATTATCGGTTAACCATAATTGACCATAATTGAGCCGAACCAAGTCGGTTCGAAACTAAACCGAACCGAGTTAGTAGATAGTTAGCACCGGTTCTCATATCACAAACGAGTATCTATGGTTCCGGTTTCGGCAGGCTTGAAAACTGTACCGAACTGAACCATGTGCAGCCCTACTGTATAGTTGTATCTTGGCACTCGTCGTCCTTTCGTCTTCGTCTTTATCTTCATCCATTTGATCCAAGCATCCAGTGTTGTTGTTGGTGGAGATGTATCAAACCACTGTCTGCGCTTCTTCATCTTCCAAATTAGGATCCATAAAGAGAATTTGATTAAAACGACTTAAAACAAAGAATATATTGATGTTAGAAATTTCGTGAAGAAATTTGATAAATTTCAATGAAAATAGATAGTAGCTGTGTGAATTTATTGGTGGATGAAAGGATCGGTTTATATAGGTATGATAAGCATATAGCCGTTGGATATAGACATATCCATTACGAGCAGGGCTCAACTTGGGACGATTGCCCTTGTTGAGGGCGCCCACTTTATTATCCACGGGCATGTATTTTCCCCACCACCCAAAACTGGATTTGTCTATCCACCTAGACCCTCCAATAGCCAAATTTACCCACTCCCACTGGATGTGCCCTTACTATTGCCATTAACACAAAAGCATACAGATCAGTGACGTGTTATAATCTCTTGCCAAATCCAAATCCAAATCCAAAGTCTTTTCCAGTAGCAAGTACCGGGTCGACTGGAGAATATCTCCCAAAAATATAACATAGTTTTTACGCCGGCCTGCCAGAGCCTTGCACAACTCGCACCAGGGCAAGCAAAATACTTGACGCTACCTGCGCCGTGATTGTTTATGGGCCATGTTGTAAGTAATCACCGTTTCAAGGGATTACGAATTCTCGACCATTAATGCGGATATGCTTACACCCTGTCCCTGTTGCAGAAGCTACAAGGTATTTCCCCTTCACATCCTGCCAACTGCAGCGCTACAGGGGTTTTCCCCCCTTCACCATCTGCAGGGTTGTCTTTACGTGTTCGCTGATTTAGTGGCATAGATATTGACGCGGAATATAGATAATAAAATGGTGGTTTGTTAGTCGTCGTACCTGAAACCTACCTCTTCCACGCGTATCGCCGCCCTCCATGTCTGTCTTTCCAGCGCCTGCTCTGCTGAGAGATTTCGATTGCACATGTCCTTCTTTACGCACTCATCCCAAGTTAGCTTCGGTCGGCCTCTGCGCTGCATCCTTCATTCCGCGCGCCTAATGCACCCCACTCGCACTGGAGCATCATGCGGTCTTCGCTGGAGGTGCCCAAACCAGCGCAGCCGATGTTGGGCGAGCATCTCTTTGATAGGCGCTACCATAAGTTTCTTGCTTATGTACTCATTCCTGATACGGTCATGCCTCGTATGACCGCATGCCCACCTCAGCATCCGCATCTCGGTACTCTTGAGCTTCAAAGTGTCCGGTTGTTCGGCGCCCAACATTCCGCACCATATAGCATGGTAGGCCTGATCGCTGTTTTGTAAAACTTACCCTTAAGCTTTAGGGGGACTTTGCGGTCACAGAGGACGCCAGAAGCCAGACGCCATTTCCCCCAGCCAGATTGTGTTCGATGTCGGATATCCTCCTCGATTCCCCCATCACTTTGTAGCCACGATCCCAGGTAGCGAAAGGATTCCTTCTTGCCATCGGATTTTAATCCGAGCATATCAGATTTTTTAAAGAACAGATCTTATTGGTTAGCAATGAAGCACACGGATCGCTGGTTTCCATAAGCTAACAACTTAGTATCGAACAAATATTATTGGTTAGTCATGAAACATACGGATAGAACACGTGTCACAATTTCATACCCGTCAGATTTTAATCTGAACTTATAAAAAGATAAAAAATAATCAAATCTCATTGGTTAATAATGAAGCATACGGATCGCATTTGCATAAGCTAACAACCGTTAGATTATAATCTAAAGAGAACAGAATACCAGGACTTTGAGAATTCATTTTCAATATAAATAAGCAGCAAAGAAGAACAGTTTGAATCACAAATCTTATCTCCATCTCTCTCAAACGATTCACAGCAATTCTCACTCTCAAAACTCTAGTTTTCTTCTAGTTTTTCAGAAACATTTTAAGTTATTATCAATGGAAGGAACAGCAAAGGTTGGAAAGGGAGGAAGGAAAGGTGGTGATAGAAAGAAAGCAGTAACAAAATCAGCCAAAGCTGGACTTCAATTCCCAGTCGGAAGAATCACTCGTTTCTTGAAGAAAGGCCGTTATGCTCAAAGACTCGGTTCCGGTGCTCCAGTTTACTTGGCTGCTGTTCTTGAATACCTCGCTGCTGAGGTAAAAAAACCTAGTTTTCAGTCTTGTTCTTCGTTTTTGAATCTGGGTTTTTAATGAATTTGATTTTGATTCTGATTTGTGTATTTTTATGTTGAATTGGGTTTTTAGGTTTTGGAATTGGCTGGAAATGCTGCCAGAGACAACAAGAAATCAAGAATCATCCCAAGACATTTGTTGTTAGCAATAAGGAATGACCAGGAATTGGGGAAATTGCTTGCCGGTGTTACTATTGCTAGTGGTGGTGTTCTTCCCAACATCAACTCTGTTCTGTTACCAAAGAAGAAAGATGAAGCTGCCAGTACTCCAAAATCTCCATCAAAATCTACTGCTGCTAAATCTCCAAAGAAGTAGTAAGATCTAGATCTATTATTGCTTAAAACTTATGTGGGTATTATTAGTACTGTGTATTCAAGTTTAGGGTTCAGCTTTTTTTTGAGTTGTAAGATTTATGTTCTTAAGGTTTGTATTCTCTTCAAATCAATGGAATCAATCTTACATTTAGATTCTGTAATCAATTGCTAGAAATCGTAGATCTTCAATCAAATCTCACAAAAACATTCAATAAGAACGAAGTTACAATCATTTATTAATCAGAAAATTTCTCCATGGAAGATTTTTCTGTGCTTGATCTAGAACTCAGAAACACAAAACAAGAAAACCACTAATTTTGAAATTTCAGATTTGGGGCTTTACCCAAATTTTAGTGGTTCTTCTGTAAATTCTGTATTGAAGTTTAGGGTTCAACTTTTTTGGGCTGTAAGATACTTTTATAGATTTAATGATCCTGGTTCAGATCTTAGGGTTCGTAATCTCTTCAAATCAATGGAATTAATCTTACATTTAGATTTTGTAATCAATTGCAATAAATCTTTGTTTTCAACCAAATCTCACAAAAGCAATCATTAACCTTCTAACAAAAACAAAGTTACAATCATTTATTAATCAGAAAAACTCTCCATGGAAGATTTTTCTGTTCTTGATCTAGAACTCAAAACACAAAACAAGAACTCCACTATTTTTGAAATTTCAGATTTGGGGCTTTACCCAATTTTTTTAATGTTTCTGTAAATCAAGAACTTTAGCCCAAGAAGGTCTAGCCAAGATATCCTGAGACCAAGCAGAAACACATGGTCGAGATTCAAAAATCTTCTTAGTTGGTGTACCCATCAAACAATTAAGATAAGGAAGATGATGAAGATCAGCTAAAGTAAACTCATCTCCACCCAAATATTTGGACTGGCCAAGTCTTTTTTCATACACATCTAAGACATTAGCGAGCTTGGCTTCATTTTCTTCAACGGCAGCTGCATCTGTAGTCATACCGAACATGGGCTTGTAAACTAATTCCCAACCTAAAGCTGATGCTACTGGCTCAAAATGGTGTGCCTCGACTTCCATCCAGTTCACCATTACTGGCATCTTCTCGAATGAAATCAACGGTGTTCCGCTGCTTGCGTAATCATGTGCGATGTACTGTGTGATTGCCCTTGATTCGAAGAGCTTCAAATCCCCATCTTCAAAGGCTGGGACTTGACCAAATGGCTACAAAAAGATTTTAAAAGAAAAATTAGTGAAAATTCCTGTGACTTGCAGATCCATGAATTAAAACTGAAAAATAAAAAGATCAAAGTTTGATCTAGCTGCTTACGTTGAGAGAGATGAAGGGTTCTTTCTTGTGTTCACCTTCAGCTAAGTTGACAAAAAGCAGTTCATATTCAAGACCTTTTTCGATGATGGTAACAAGAACTCTTTGAGTTGCAGTTGAGATTGGACTTCCATGAACCTTGAGAACAGCCATTGTTATGAGAGAGTGAAAATAAAAAGATGATCTTGTTTTGATTTCTATGCTGAAAATGAAAGGCTTGATGACAATTTATAATGGAGCAAAGCAATAACAGATCATTTCAATAAAAATAAAATAATGAATTATTTGAAAGTTGGACCAAAGTGATGTGTTCATACCCCGTAGAGAATGGATCGGATCAATTCAACTAAAAGTCTACAGTTTGATTATAAAAAATAAAATATATATCCGTGAGAAAGGATATGATCGACCAATCTTAATCAACCGGTCAATGTGAAAAAGGACGTGGATAATTTACGCTTGCCGCTGACCGGCAAGTGAGCTACCTTTTGTGAGTTTAGATGACAAAATTTCCGTAAAAGGGAGGTGGGAGAAACAAAAAAGAAACAAAGAACTGAGTTGTACTTCTGACTTCAAGATTCTTGTGCGAGATTCTATTAGATAATAAATCGACGAAAGTTCAAAAATACAAACAGGTTATAGAATTATTAACTTCAAGATAAAATGAAGCTTGTACTACTTTAGATCGACCAATATATTGTATGGAGTTGCCAGATAGTCAGATGGGGTTCTAGCGGTAGTTTTTTTCACGAAATGACAGGTTTACCGAGTCCTGGTACCAACGAAAATCCCGCCTCAAACAATGCATGGATTCCATTTTCACTCGTTAATAATCCGAATGCAGAGAGGACGTTCATAAACCATCCGATATCCTATCGGGATCTTTTGCTTCCCTAAAAGGGCAAAAGGTAGTAGGTTTAGCACTTTTTTTTTTACCTGATGTGCTTCATCGTGTGGCATCGTGTTAGAAGCTTCTAGACATTAGACTGCCTGGTAGGACAAAGTTATTATTTAGAAAATCAAATTCTAGGAAAAGAGAATGAATTCAAAATGCAAGAGGTGGATGATGGTGGTCGGCCATGCTTGCACGGTTAACACGATATTTCTTCTTTAATGGTTGGTAGGACCTGAATTTTGTATTTTAAAGATGGAGATAATTTTCGAATAATTTTATTTGATTCTTTGAGCTTTGAAAAATAATTGAAGCTTTTAATCATCGGAAACGTTTTGTTTTGGCAAAATCAATTATAATTTGGTCTGTCTATCTGTTGTCCATATTGTACACTGACGTACTGCATGACCGAGGTGTTGCTGGAACTTGGGAGTTTGATTCCCTTCGCAGCTTCACCTATTTTCAACCCGGACTAGAAATCTGGGCTTTAGGCTTTTAGGGGCGTCATCCACGATCATTTTGGATGAGTTTTTTTTTTTTTTTTTTTTTCTTCTTCTTCTTTTGATAAGCAACAAAACAAAAACAAAAACTAAGCAGCAGCGCTTATAAGTCTTGGTGTAGCAACACCCACCACATCATTATGAAATAAAGTAGCAATAAAACTAGGCATGTCTCTAATCCAAATTCCTTCATGTTCTCTACTAGTACCCTTCTTGGCCAATAGATCAGCAACATTATTGGCTTCTCGATATCTTTGCTCAAACTTCACATGATTGAAGGAGCTTTTAAGATATGTAATCTCCTTGATGAGCCCATAGGTGCCCCAATTGGGTGAAACTTCTTCTTGACATAGTTGACCATCATAGCAAGAGTCACTCTCCACTTCCACACAGTGTAAGCCCAGGTCCACAGCCAGACGCAAACCATCTCTAATCGCCCAAACTTCAGCCACATTGTTGTTGTTCTTGAAAATGTGTTTGCCAAAACAAGCAACAAAGGCTCCAGCTTCATCCCTAATGATTCCTCCAATTCCTACAAAACCACACCCATTAGACGAACCATCGGTATTTAATTTAAAAACACCATTGCTTGGACTCTGCAAGCAACTAAAATCTCCTCCTTAACATTGCCTTCAGTAACCACATTAGAGTGAACCTTACAAAACTCCTTAGCAGCTTTAATGGCTTCAGCCAGAACCCAAAGACTGTTAAACTTCTTCTTCTCATGAATCAATTTATTTCTATGAATCCAAATACCCCACAAAATGAAAGGGCAAAGATCTTTCCAAGTTAGAGTACCAATATTACCTTCATAAGAGCAGAGTTTCTTAAGAAATGTAGGGGAGAACTGATCCAGCTCAATTTGCACCCCTGTCCATTCCATAAGTTTTCTCCAAATTGGCATAATAGCAGCACACCCGAAAAATAAATGCATACAAGTTTCTATATCCTTATTACATAGTAAACATCCCGGGTGTTCCACATATTTTTACGGCAAAGAGATTCATTAACCTGAATTTTGTTGTGGCATAACTGCCACAAAAAGAATTTATATTTGAACGTACACTTAAGTGTCTAAAGGAATTTCCAGTCCTTGTTCATAGTCTCCTCACCAAAGCTCTTTCTTTGAATGTACCTATACGCATTTCTAACTGTGACAGTACCAGACTTACTACCAGACCAGATAAGTCTATCACTATTGTCAGACACATTGTTAATAGGAATGGACCTAATGGACTCAACAATATCAGGATTAACAGTATTATCTAATTTAACCGTATCCCAGTCATGAGTATTTGAATCAATATAAGAACTGACATATTCTCTAGGAAGATTAGTAGTATCACGATTAGCTAAGGAAGCTATGGAAGAGTCACCTAACCACTTATCCCTCCAGAAATCCACCTGCATCCCATCTCCTATACTCCACCTCAAACAATCCCTAATGGCATCTCTACCCTGAAGGATACTTCTCCAACTAGCCGAGGTGCCGAAACCTGAATTGGCATCCCAAAAACCTATCTGCTTATGATATTTGGCTCTTAACAGCCTAGCCACGATGCTATTTGGCTCTTCAGCAACCTTCCAAGCCATCTTAGCAAGAAGCGCTAGGTTGTTAAACTCCAAATTCCTAATGTTTACTCCACCTAGATCTCTAGGACTACAAACAGTTGACCAATTAACATTATGGATTTTCCTGCTATCCTTGTCACCCCCACAGAAAAAGTTTCTCCTAAACTTATCAAGTTTATTCAACAAAATCTTAGGCAGTTTTATGATAAACATTACATGATAAGAAATAGGGTATATACAAGCACTTAACATAGTATTTATACCAGCCAGATTTAGGTTCTTATATTTCCAAACCTGAAACCTATTACTCATTTTATCAACAATATCGACATAAGTTTTCTCACTAATTCTTCCCCATTGTAGTGGGAAACCTAAGTTCTTACCTGGGCTGGTATCAACCTGAACCTTGAGAGCATTAGCCATACCCCGGGAAAAGCTCCTACCAATATTAGCAGAGAACAACAAAGTGGATTTGTTATCATTTATCCTTTGACCTGTCCAAGAGCACAATTTGTCCAATAATGCTCTCAGGTTTAAAGCATTCTTGTAAGAAGCCTTCAGGAAAATAATACTATCGTCAGCAAAAAGAAAATGAGTGACCATAGGAGCCCCCTAGAAATAGTTAAACCAGAAAGAGACTTATTAGCAATGCCAGCATTAATAAGTCTAGTCAAAACTTCAAGACACAAAATAAACAGATAAGGGGACAAAGGGTCCTCTTATCTTAAACCATTCGAAGGTGTAAAGCAAGGACTAGGAGATCCATTAATAAGCACTTGGAAAGAAACTGACGAAACACACTTCATAATCCATCCAACAAAAAGCTGATTAAAGCCATTACAAATTAGAATCTTTTTAAGAAATTCCCAACTAATTCGATCATAAGCCTTACCAAAATCTAATTTTAAGACCATCCACCCCTTAACTCATTTTTTCTTCTTAAAAGAATGGATAATCTCATTGCACAAAATAGTAGAATCAAACAAAGATCTTCCAGGAATGAAAGCATGCTGATTTGGAGACACAATTCTACAAAGAAAAGGTCTAAGCATATTAGTTACAATTTTAGTAATAATTTTCATACTAAAATTACATAAACTAATGGGCCTATACTTTTTTATGCAAGTGGGATTATGCACTTTAGGAATGAGAGCAATAAACGTTTTATTGAGACTAGCATCTAACTGACCAGTGGAAAAGAAATCTCTTACCAGCGCAATGACGCTATCACCTACATATTTCCAATACTTGGTATAGAAGATACCTTGCAACCCATCAGGACCATGTGCCTTAAGAGCGCCCATTTTCCTAATCGCTTGCCTAATCTCATCCACACTAACATCACGACTAAGCTGTAAGTTGTCCTCAGCAGTGATAACAGGAGGAAACAAACTGCTTAAATCGCTATTAGACAAATCAGAAGTAGAAGAGTTAAACAGGTTACTAAAATGATCCACAATATGAGACTCAATGTCCTTACTCGACTGAATCCAACTACCCCTACTATCTTTAAGCATAACAATAGAGTTTCTCTTCCTTCGAATAATAGTTGAAGTGTGAAAAAACTTTGTATTGAGGTCTCCATCCTTGAGCCAAGAAACTCTGGATTTCTGTCTCCAATACACCTCCTCAAGATTTAACAATCTAAGATACTCAATCAGGCAGTTGGTCATCTTAAGTTTCGCATTTTCAGAAGGCCAATTGTCAAAATCATTTTGGCTTAAAATAAGTTGCTCATGGGCATCATCAATTTGAAGAAACAAATTACCAAAAACATGTTTGTTCCATTTTTTGGATTCAACCTGAATTTTAGCAACATTATCAAGGAAGTTTTTACTAACGGAATTACTACCTTGGCGAGATCAAGACTTCTCAACAACGGCCTCATATCTAGGGTCCTCAGTCCAAACAACCTATAATCTAAAGGGTCTTGGCTTAAACTTGCTTTTGGGATCCAAATCAACAATAATAGCTCTATGATCAGAATTATAGTAGGGTAAATGATATACCTGAGCCTTATGGAATCTGTTCTGCCAATTTGTGTTAGCAACAGCCCTATCAATACGCTCCTTGATATTATCCGCTCCAGCTCTCTTGTTGTTCCAAGTATATCTTGGGCCATTAAAATCCAAGATCAATAAGCCCACAATTTTTCATCACCTCTTTAAGCTCAGAAAGCTGATTGGCAGAAGGTCTGTTGCCACCCAGCTTCTTCTGACTAGCAGCAATAGTATTAAGATCACTAACACCATCCATTCCGTATTAGGAATTTCAGAGATAACTCCCAACTTATACCACAATCTGTTCCTACATACTTTACTTGTGCTCCCATAAAGCGAGGACAAAATCCATGGCTATTGAAACTTGGCAGTGACAACAACATGAATAGCCCATCTTGACTTCTTAGTGGCTTGAATATCCACTTTACTATCATTCCATAACAAAACAAGACCCCCAGAGTAGCCATGAGGATCAACAATGATGGAATGAGAGAATCCTAACTTGCTCACAATCTCAGCAACACTATCTTCTAAAACTCTAGTTTCAAGTAAGGCAACAATAGAAGGGTTGTGCCTTGTAATCAACTTCTTCATTACACACACAAAAGAAGGCCTGGCAAGACCTCTACAATTCCAAGAAAAAATATTCATGGAAAAAGAAGAAGGAAGGGACAAACTTGGATTAAGCACATGTGGCTTCATGGGCCTCTGAAAGTCCTTCCAACTCTCTGCAGCCTGCTGGTCCATTGACATCATCGGGCAGAGTCTCGTCTTGAACATGCAATGGTCGGTCACATCCAAATCTAATCTGCATCTCGAACTGCCAGAGTCCTTTTGGGCTTTTTATTAGGGATGGAGTCTCCACCATTGGGGCCATTATGACCTCCAATATTGTTTCATCTGACCACATCTTTGAGTCGCATTCTGCCCCTTCCCTCCCTTCTTCTAGAAACACTGCCGGTTCTTGATGATTCCAATTGGACCTTGAAAGTCGGATTGGCCTCAAGATTCTGTTGACCTGCTCCAAAAACCCATGCACATTCACTTGGTCCGGCATGTGCACTATCACTGGCAGACTTGCACTGAGTTGGTTGTATAGCTCCTCTATCTCTTCTGTCAGTTAAGTTAACTGATCCCCTCTTAGTATTTGTTCCATTAGTATCTCCATCAAATCTTATTCCATTGCGTTCAGTTCTTGTTGGGCTCTGTACACCAGCAGATCCCTCACCAGCCAGTCCTCCACTGATGGCATTATTGACTCTTATGAAAAGATATTGAGAATCTCTGTTTGATGTTCCATTATTGACAGACTTGTTAACCAAAGCATGAGTGGTATCCCCTTTGTCCTTGCTATTTATCCTAGTATTCATCAAATTACCTTGGTTCCTGTTCACCTTGATTTATCAAAAGACGAAACAATACTTGTAGGTATTTCTGTGGGAGACAGATTTTTCTATTCCTATAGACTTTTATGTGTGATACATATTTGTTTATTCAAGTCTTCGACTTTGGGTCGTAGCAACTCTTAGTTGTGGGTAAGATCAGGTAAGGGAATCAAGTGCGTAGTATCCAGCTGGGATCAGAGACGTAAGGAGCACAACTGTACCTTGGATAAGTATGAGATTGATTGGGGTTCAACTACAGTCCAGACCGAAGTTATTTTGTAGTAGGCTATTGTCTGTAGCGGCTTAATACAATGTGTGTTCAATCTGGACTAGGTCCCGGGGTTTTTATGCATTTGCGGTTTCCTCGTTAACAAAACTTATGGTGTCTGTGTTATTTCTTTTCCGCATTATATTTTGTTATATAATTGAAATATCACAGGTTGTGCGTTGAATCGATCAATTGGTAAATCCAACCTTTGGTTGTTGATTGAAATTGATTGATCCTTGAACCATTGGTCTTTGGTACCATTCAAGTTATTTCTCTTGTATTCAATCAGGCTCATAGATTTCTATTTATTTGAGTGAGGATTGAATCGAGAAATTGAGATATAACTCTTTGATATACTTTTTATTAAGATTGAGTCTGAATGTCTAGTTGATTCTCTTAAAAGTATATTGGAGTTAGTTCATACAGATTGCTAAGCGAAATATTGGGTGTGGTTGTTAGACCCCCGCTTTTTCAATTGGTATCAGAGCAGGCAAACACGTTTAAAGACCTCATAAGTCTGTGTTTGTAGCGATCTGACTCTATGGACAGAAATTCTATCTCCATAAACGTACCACCAGTCTTCGATGGTTCAAACTACTTGTGGTGGAAAATCGCTATGCGTGCTTTTCTTCAAGCTCGTGATTTTCAAACATGGGTACGTGTTGTTAATGGCTATGATCCTCCGGTTAATACAGAAGGCGATGTATCTATACCTAAGGATATTGGTAGATATAGTCCAGAAGTAATCCTTGCTGCAAAGCGAAATTATGACGGCTTAAATGCTATCATACATGCCATTACCTCAGATCTTCAGCATCATGTGACTACTTGCACAAAGTCCCAAGAATCTTAGAAACCGTATTAGAAGGGAATACCTGTGAAAAAGAAGCTAGGCTTCAAAACCTAAATTCTGATTGGGAAAACCTTCATATGGAAGATGAAGAGTCATTTGATGAGTTTAATCACAAAGTGTCTGAAATTGTTAATGCATCTTTTGCATTGGGTAAGACTATTCCTCAAAAGGACATTGTTATGAAAATTCTCAGATCTCTGCCATCCAGATACGACTATAAGAAGCATGCCACCGTTGAAGGAAATAATCTTGCAACGCTTTCCAGAAATACTCTGGTTGGGAAATTAAAGATCTTTGATCATGAGTACACATCCAAATCTGGGAAGGATGTTGCTTTCAAAGCACAAAAGAACACTAAATTACTTGATAAAAAGTGTTTGTATCTCTGAAGATGATCTTTCTGAGGCTGATTCATCAGATGAAGATCTTGACAAGTCAGTCTCGTTGATCACAAGACAGTTTAGGGATCTTCTTTTGAAGAGAAGTAGACGATTATCTAGAGATAAACCCAGGTCATCAGATAAACCTCATAATTGTTTTCCTCCTAAAAACCTGGATAATGATGAAACTGATGACGAGGATATTCCTCAGTGCTTTAAGTGTAAAGGTTTTGGCTATTTTGAAAATGAGTGTCCGAATCGTAAAAAATACACTGGGAACAAAGGTCTTGCTGCAACGCTTGATGAAATGTCTGATAATTATGATTCTAATAAAGACGAAAAATCAAGTGTTGCACTTCTTTGTGAAAATATTGATTTTGATAATTGTAGCAATATATACATCAATCTTGATAGTCTTTCAGGAGAAAACTCAACCAATCTGGAAGAAAAAATTGACCTTTCTGTTGGAAACTCTCTGTCAAATTTTTCAGGTTCCACTATGTGTCTAGCAGCTTGCACATCTAGGATGCCTGAATCATATTCCAGGTTGACATGTTCTTATTGTTCGCTCAAAGGTCATGAACTGTCAAAGTGTTTCAAGTATAAACACAAATTGAGGCATGTCAACAAACTTCAACGAAGAGCGAATCGATTAGCAAACAAGCTCAAACTTGTTCAAAAGACCTCTGAGGTATGTAAGATTTTATCTTCGTAAAAGAAGTTAATTTCCAAGGATAAAACAAGACCACTAGTAAAGGAAGGATGGTCTAAACATTCTGAGGGACAGGGTTCAATGAATTCCTTTCAAAAAGGTTATGGTGGACAGATTGTTGTTCACCGCAACATAACTTGATTGTGTTGTTTGGTGCATCTTGTCTCATGTGGCTGATCAAAAGAGACAAGATTGTGCACACCTCAGGCTTTAGGAAAAGATTTTTTTTAGCTTTGTTGTGTTTTGCAAATTTGGAATTCGTCCTTATCTAATTGATATTGGAAAGGACTTTCCTGGTTGATTCAATAAAAGAGGGTTATTCTCGAAAATTCTACCCTTCTTAGGGTTGTGAGTTGTGCGTGCACGAACCTGTGTTTAAAGGTTTCGTAACCCTACATTCCTTTTTCCTTCCCTAAAACTCTTTTTTTATCTTAAGACTACTTGTTGAGTTTAAATTGTGAATTCCTCTCACAAACCCGTACTCATATGGATATTCCAAGTATCATGTCTTCTGATAGAAAAGAAGTTAATATGATTGTTAAGCCATCAATCATGAAGGAAAAAGAAAAATCTCCTTTACCTCCAACTTTGAAAAGAAAAAGAAGGAATGTGAGGAAGCCAAGAGCTGTTCCTTCAAATTCTCAGAAGTTTTCTGATGTTCTTGAAGAGTTGAAGGAAAAAAGGAAAGAGATTCAACAAATAAAGGCTTTTGTTATGGGAACTCTTGAAATTCAGAAGGCCCTGGTTCGACATCATCAGCCTAGAAGGTTTGTTGGAATTGACTCCTATCTCCACGAACCGTAAGTTCCAATGGTTGTTGATGACAAGGAGTTCGGGGACGATAAAGAATTTTTCAGAGGTCTCAATGTCTAGGAAACTTCTTATGAGAATTTATTATTATGATTTAAGAAGGATAACTAGGGTTTGGAATAGCCATTATTGTGAGTACACATAGCTATTTCCAACGTTTTTCATCTTCCAATGTTTTTAGATTTATTTAGTTAAATTCTAAAGTTTATTTGGAAGATGATTTTGCAGTATTAATCTTTATGGTTTTATATATTGCAAACTTGTTATGGGATATGTGTGTTTGCGTTCGTGAACTATGATTGTACCATACATGGTCAAAAGTTAAGTCTTTCATATGTCGATATGCAAGTATTGATAAAAGATTGAATGAACTCTTGACAAATAAAAGTTAAGCCTATTATGTCATTATGCAAATATTGATGGAAGATAGGATGAGCTTTTGTTTACAAAGATTATAGCTATTATACGTCATTGTGAAAATAGTGATAAGAAATAGAATGAATCTTTGTTTATTCCGCAGTATTGATCTTCCCTGATCCATATTTTTTTATATATATACTATGTGGCTCCATAAGTTTTCTTATGTGAGCATTTCCGATTAAATTAATCATGGGTTCTCTTGTGGTTAATTTAATTGAGATTTTTGGATACAAATTCATATTCTTATGTAATTTTTTATTGTCCGAAGAAATCTTTCTTTTCTTGTAAAAGTAAGGTCGCTCTTGTTGTTCTTTCGGGAATGACATTTTATGGGGGAGAGTTCTTAATTGAACTTGTGCTTAATTGCCAAATCTTTGTGGGGAGTGCGGCTGTGGAATATTATAGGGGTTATCTTGTATCTTTTTAAACTCCTTGATGAATGCATTTAGTTTCGGCTATATGATTGTATCTAAAAAGTTGATATGTGCTTTTCTTTTGGTCATGAAGTGTCTCTATGGAAATTTCATTAGGATCCCACTAGTTTTCGTACCTTTGCCAATTTTATTGACAAAAAGGGGGAGAATTAATGTGTAGTTAACACTACAAATACATATGGTTTTCGGATCATTATGTAAGGGGGAGTGGTTTTCATGTGAGATGAAGTATTGACTAAGGGGGAGTTATACATATCACCATAGTATTGTTGTCGAAGTTGTGATACAATTGAACTTTGATGCTGTGTAATAATACTATGACTGTGTAACAATGATTGAGAGCTATTGTTTTCTCATTGTTATGGCTACGGATCTTCAACAACGATGATACTGATTTGAATATCTTTGGAATCATTGGAGTACTTGGAAGTGACGAAGATTTCGAGTAATGTTGAAGAACCAAGGAGATCAAGCATGTGGATGAGAAGCTGCAAAGTTTATTTTTTTTTGTATTCCATATGTATTGATAGTTTTGTCACTAAAATTTACAAAGGGGGAGATTATTAGAGCACTGCTCGGTCGAACTCGCAAGCGTTTCAATCTCAAGCTTGTTTGTCAAGTTTAGTTGCCAAAACTATATGTCTTGATTTCTAATCTACTTATAGCTAAGTCTCGGACTAGGATAGTAAGTATAGTTGAGCTCTAGACTCCATGGCGTTCTTCATGCAAATACGAAGAACTACTCAAGGAACTGGTGCAACTTCATCGACAAAAAGGTATGTGGAGACTTGAACTTATCTATCACTCAAAAGTCTATCTATTTTATCTCCTATCTTGAGATAATAGTCGTATTGCTATATAAACTTCGATACACATTTGCTATTTCGAGCCGAGTTTATCACGCTTATCTATTTCTCGAAATATGTGTTGGTAAGCTTTCGCTTTGGCCAATTTCATCTTTACTCGTGACGAAAGTCATGTTGGTTATTTCAATATCTTGAAAATCGCTTTGATGAAAAATAGTTTGTGAATAACAACTATATAACATCCTCTAAGAATGTTTCAATGATTGAAATAAGAGTTTAGAACATGTAACAATCTTTGGATATAAGCATAGTGTGTTTTCACATTTGTGTAAAATTCCAAAACCGGGAACCCAAAGTATGCGTACCCGTACGCGTACTGGAGGAAAGTTCACGTCCGTGAATTTATGCTGGAGTTTGGAAGTGAAAACAAACTCAATCCGGTTACTTAAGTACGCGTACCCGTATGCATACTTAGGTAGGTTACTTTCTAAAATCGGTTTGTTCATGAACTAAAACATTTATATATATTAAGGAATGCAATCTTTGCAAACCATGGCTATAATGTTCATGAATCGATTAGAGTGAATCAAAACCGATTTTGCTTCGATTGTGTCTTGTATACTTCTATAAGATCTAAGCAATTGAACAACTCTCTAACTAGTTCATTTGAGTCATTTGAACTAGTTATGGTGAAGATGAATAAGGTTGATATGAAAGTGCTCATATGGCCAACCATTGGTTAACTATTATTGAATCAACTAGGTGTACACGTTTAGGTACGGTTACTCAAACCTAAATGAAGTTACATTTCATTTGTGTATAACTAGCTAAGTTCGATTTAACGGTTGAAAGATATTAGCTTGAATCTAATCAGGTTTTCATCTAACGGTGAATATTGAATGCTTTGTTACCAAGGTAACTTAGATTTCAAACCCTGATTTGGATACTATATAAAGGAGAACTCTAGCAACTGGGAAACCTAATCCCCACACCTCCTGTGTGATACTAGTTGTATAAGTTAGAGTCGATTCTCCTTTAACCTTAGGTTTCTCTCGAGACCCTGTAGATTAACGACTTAAAGACTTCATTGGGATTATTAAGCTAGACCCATCTATTTTATCTGTAGTTGCGTGATCTGATCTTGCTGTTTCTATCGTGTTGAGTACAATGGTAAGATTGGCTTGAGATTTATATCTCCGATAGGCAAGATAGAAAAGTAGTCACAAAAACCTTCGTCTCATCGTTTGTGATTCCACAATATCTTGTTTCACTAGTCGATTAAGATTATTGTGAGGTGGTTGATATTTCTAGGTTGTTCTTTGGGAATATAAGTCCTGTATATCAATGGTTCCTGTTCACCTTGATTTATCAAAAGACGGAACAAAACTCGTAGGTATTTCTGTGGGAGACAGATTTATATATTCCTATAGACTTTTATGTGTGATACATATTTGTTTATTCAAGTCTTCGACTTTGGGTCATAACAACTCTTAGTTGTGGGTGAGA
Source organism: Papaver atlanticum (assembly GCA_023531105.1). Taxonomy (NCBI): domain Eukaryota; kingdom Viridiplantae; phylum Streptophyta; class Magnoliopsida; order Ranunculales; family Papaveraceae; genus Papaver; species Papaver atlanticum. Next base: position 1,250,091 of record JAJJMB010017331.1, read on the forward strand.
TCAACTAAGGGTATCAAGTGCGTAGTATCCTGTTGGGATTAGAGACGTAAGGAACACAACTGTACCTTGGATCAGTGTGAGATTGATTGGGGTTCAACTACAGTCCAGACTGAAGTTATTTTGTAGTAGGCTAGTGTCTGTAGCGGCTTAATACAGTGTGTGTTCAATCTGGACTAAAACTTATGGTGTCTGTGTTATTTCTTTTCCGCATTATATTTTGTTATATAATTGAAATATCACAGGTTGTGCGTTGAATCAATCAATTGGTAAATCCAACCTTTGGTTGTTGATTGAAATTGATTGATCCTTGAACATTGGTCTTTGGTACCATTCAAGTTATTTCTCTTGTATTCAATCAGGCTCACAAATTTCTATTTGTTTGAGTGAGGATTGAATCGAGAAATTGAGATATAACTCTTTGATATACTTTTTATTAAGATTGAGTCTGAATGTCTAGTTGATTCTCTTAAAAGTATATTGGAGTTAGTCCATACAGATTGCTAACCGAAATATTGGGTGAGGTTGTTAGACCCTCGCTTTTTCAGTATTTATATGTCTACAAACAGATTTTTGGTACGCATTAGTATGTACTCCTTTAAAAGTCTGTGAACTCGTGAATTCGGATCGGTACGCAAACCACTACGCTCTACGCATACTAGAAAAGAACTGTTGGTTACGGAACCGGTTTTGTATGCATACCGGTACGCATACCATAAAAGTTCTGTGGACTCCGGAACTCGATTATGTTATAATGGTACCCATGCCAGTACGCATACCGAAAAAGTTCTGTGAACTCCGAAACTCGGTTATGTCTTAAGGTATACATACCTGTACACGTACCATGACATAACTGTTCATGAACAGGCTAAGTATATTGTACCTTGTACACCTACTTACCATGTCGATTAAATTCATATGCACATAATTTTTTTTTTTTTGAAATAATTAGCATTTGAATAATCTCAAAAAACACTATAGAAATATTTGATCACATGATTGTGTTTCGAGTTAAGTCTTAAGTGTTATATGAAAATGCTCAAGCTTATAGTTTAGTTGGCTAGTTTCGATTAACCATTCATGAGCGTGGTCTATATACACAGTTCGGTTATGGTTCATCCTAACCCGAGTGTATATCTTGTTATGTAAATCATATTCAAAGATTCATCTAGCGGTGGATATTGTTTGCTTGGTTCTATAGATATCTTAGCTTAAACCTAAAGCAATTTATGCTTTGAATGTCTATAAAAGGGGAACCTTACACAACTGGGATCTTTGAATCCCGACACTACTTTTCTTGGTGTGTCCTAGTTGTAAACTAGAGTCGTCCGCTTCCTAAAACCCTACCAGGGTTTAACGACTACAAAGACTTCATAAGGATTCATGAAGCCAGGTCAAGCTATTGTTTATCCTTATAGCTCAAGTATCCTGATGTTGATTTGATTGTTGAGCTTTTTCTATCAATCAAGATAGATAAAAATCATCAAAGTTCTCTTCGTCTCAAACTTAGTTGATTCCACAAGTTTAATACTAGTGAGATGAATAATAATCTAGGCTGCTCTTCGGGAAGCATAAGTCCGGATTTTGAGGTTAGCTAGACTTTGTTTATTGCTATCGATTTCCAATCTCACCTTGATCTACGATAAAAAAGGAAATCATCATATAAGCTTATCTATTGGAGGCAGACTGGTTTAAAGTCCTCAATTGAGTTAAGGAAACTCTTATTCTATAAAGGATGTCATCTAAGGGAATCAATTGCGCGGAGTCATGCTTGGATTTAAGAGGCATAATAAGCACAAATGTAACTGAATTGCTGTGAGGGTTTAATTCGGTCTCAACTACATTACAGTCTGGAGTTAATTGGTAATAGGCTAGTGTCTGTAGCATCTTAACATAGTTTGGTGTTCATTCTGGACTAGGTCCCAGGGTTTTTCTGCATTTGCGGTTTCCTCGTTAACATAATTTCTGGGGTCTGTGTTATTTATTTTTCCGCATTATATTGTTTATCTTTATAATTGAAATATCACAGGTTGTGCGTTATTCAATCAAAGTAGATACATCCATCCCTGTTTGTTGGATACGACTTGATTGATACTTGGAAATTGATCTTTGGAATTGGTCAGGTACTCTCACATGCAAAATCAGGTTTACGGACTTGTCTCTGTAAACTTTCTGATTTTGAGAGAAAGAGATATAACTCTAAATATTATTCCTTGATTGAATTTCATTAAGTTGAACTCTCGGAATTGTATTTAATTTTTTTCCATACAGGTTGCCTAAGAAAAATTTGGTGGTGTATTTTGGTACCCCCCCTTTTTCAAAGCTGATTAAAGATCATGTAGTGTTTATTTTGAGAGGCGAACTACTCTTACACTTTTTTTATTTTGTCTAAGATTAAATTTCAGCTTTTTTTCTTCATTTTTTTTACATTACAGGGATTATGTACTATTGTTTTAGGGACATATATACTCTTCGTACTAAATGGAAATATTAATCATCATTTTATTTTAGGTTGAAATACTTTTCTATTTTTGTCACATATTAAGTATGATAAATCAAAAGTATAAAAAATTGAACGTATTACATCGATAATAAAGATGATAAGTATGATAGATCAAAAGTATAAAGAATTGAACGTATTACATCGATAATAAAGATGAACATCAAGGCGAAAGTGTATGTAATCGCTGAACATTAAAAAAGAACTGATAAAACAAATAAAACCCATAACTGGTAAAATATCCAGTATGTGCTAGTTTCATTTTTCTTGTGCAACCAATACATACAACCAATTTCTTATCAGAATCAATCTAGTTTTTCCAGTACAATATATATGTACTTTCAGGCAATTAGTTTTTGGTTCTAGTTTCCAACTCTCTTTAGGTGGAGGTGTTTTCAGTAACTTGTACTTCAGTATCTGTACTTTGATTCTTTCTCATCTCCCATAATCAAACCTTCTTATTTTCAGTACATCATACACATACTGCTGATTTATATTGTCAAAAGTAACATATATACACCGAAAAATCATATTGGTCAAAATAAACTAGGATTTTTCAGTATGACATATATGTACTGCTAGTTTATACTGTCAAAAGCTATAGAAACTATCATATGCGAACTAATAGATCATACTAACCAAAATAAACTAGGTTTTTACAGTATCACAAATATGTACTGCTAATTCACACTAGCAAAAGAAACTATCATATGTACGCCGATGGGTCACACTAATCAAAATAAACTAACACTTTTCAATATATAACATATAAGTACCGCTGATTTATGATGTCAAAATAAAAAACAACAACCATATATGCTTGGATGCATAATATAAAAGAAAATACTGCTAATTTACATTTTCAAAAGCAAAAGAAAATATCAAATATGCCTAATGGATCATATCTATCAGAACAAACTTGGATTTTCATAAGTATTGAAGATATGCACTAACAAATATTTGTGCCAGAAACAAAATATATGTTACTTATGATTGTTATTCACCCGCTTTCATCGGTATTGGGCATATGTACTGGCGGATCTATGTCACATAAAACAAAAAACAAAAACCGCATGTCACTTATGATGGATGTTCAAGCTTTTTTCATTAGTATTTGAATTATGTACTGGTGAATCTATCTCCCTTAACAAAAAATACAAACTACATGTCACTTATGATAGTTATTCAAGAATTTTTAATCAGTATATGAGTTATGTACTGGCGTATCTGTCTCCTTGAACACAAAATACAAAATTTCATGTTACTTATGATGGTTACTCAAGCACTTTCATTAGTATTGGATATATGTACTGGTGGATCCATGTTACAAAAAACAAAAAACGGGAACCCCACGTCACTTATGGATATTTAAGCATTTTTCATCAGTTTTTTAAGTTATGTACTGGTAAGTTTATCTCCTAAAACACAAAATACAAACTGCATGTTACTTATGATGGTTATTCAAGCACTGTCATTAGTTTTTGGAAATAAGTTTTGGTGGATCTATGTTACAGAAAACCAGAAACACTTATTCTTGCATTTTCATCAGTTTTTAAGTTATGTACTGGTGAATCCATCTCCTAGCACATTGTCATACTGCTGATTTGAATAATTAAAAGAAAAAAAAACTATCTCATACACACTGATGTATCATATTGATTAAAATAAGCTAGGTGTTTTTAAGTACAACATATATATATTGTTGTTTCATACCTTTTGATATATATATATATATATTGCAGATGTAGATAAAAGATCTCTTCTTTAACTGCGCAAAATAGAAAAACCAAACGGATAATCTAGGATTTTTGTTGGATATAGATAAATTAGGTTTTTTGATGATTTCACATGATTTCTTCACTATAGATTTAGGATTTGATGATTTCAATTAATCTAGCTGGGGTAATATCATCAACATCTCACAATCATCCAGTTGTTTTGTTGCTGTTGATAGTTAATTTGACCGAAGAAGAGAAAGATAAAAAGGAAAGACGAAAGAATGAGAAAATAAAGAGATTGGGAGAGAACGCGTTTTTGTACACACGTTTGGGAAGTAGGTAGCTAGGTCGTTTCCTTGTTTTTAATTATTTTGGAACTCTGATAAATAAATAATTTTGTTGGGCCCCATAATAAATAACTATATGGGCTTTAGACCAAATAATAAATTTCTCGAATGAATTGAGGAGACATGTTGTCCAACGCATTTGCCAGGATAAGGCTGTCTTATAGGTTTGGGGTGTTCTAGGCGAGCTCATAATATGAACTTTTTAATGGGTTATCATATTAGGAGTAAAGTTAGGATTTTAATCTACTAAGAGATTAATTTTTATATTTAAGCGAGGAATTTGGACCGTCTATGCGACCAAAGGCCCACCAAATCCTTTCAACACTTTGGTTAAATATTGGGTTATATGTCTGTAAATATGGGACACACAGCCGAAGGCCCCAAGTATTTGTTATTGATTTTCAAAATAATTTAAAACTTACTGGTTATAATTGTTGCGAAATATTAGTAACATTCATAACCGTCAACTGTTTGTAATGTAGATAATTGTGAATAACATTTTCCCAACACACATAACTGTTACAAATTAACAATAACAAAAAAAAAAAAAAAGAAGAATTGGGCCCCCAATAATTTGGGCTTCTAGGCAGCCGCCTAGCAGGGAAGGAGCCAAGACCGATATGGTATGGGGTCAGACAACATTTGATCAATAATAAAAATTTCAATTATACCATACAAAGTTTGTACCCTCGGGCCTATAAAATCACCGAGATACCAAGCCTATTCTCAATAAAATTCTAAATCTTGTGGGGCTTATAGACCCCGTAAGCACCCTCTCCTTTCGTCCCTGCTTTGAGTATTAAAAATAAATCCTTTTATGTTGTCTTCATGTCCATATTTGGTACTCAATATCCTAATTAGTAGTTCGGTATACGTAGAAAATTGGGTAAGATAGCCTACGCATATTGTTTAGTTAGGTAAGTTCCGAATTCGGTCCACTATTCATTCAAAGACTCGTGATTAGGTAGTAATTCAGAACATGTATAATTCGTTTTATAAGTATTAATTCGAAATGATAAATTCAACATACACTAAGATTCTTCAACTCGTGATGTATTACACCCTGAATAGCCAACAAGAACATATAATTCAAATTAAAGCTCCTTCCTATTCTTGTATCAATTATATACATCCCATCTCAGCAACATATGGTGAATCTGGTTCATCTGCCTCTTCTACTTCCATGAAAACCTGTTGAGATCTACTCTACATTTGTGTCCTGGTTTATATTTCTCATCACAATTATAGCAGTTCCCTTTAACTTTTCTTTGATTAAGTTATTCACGATTCAATCTTTTTACTGGTGGTGTGTATAAGTAGATCTAATATAGGTGGAGATTCAATAGTGGAGGTGGGTGTACAAGAAACAATAAAATATGAAGAGGGTGTGGACCTGGGAGAAGAAAATCTATTGAATATAAAAGTAATTGAAGGCTTCTTAGATTGAACGGGTTTTGGAAGGTGTTGCTGAGATATAAGATAATCTAGATTGAAAAACAAAGCTTAGACAAGTTAGGCAAGATAAAGAGAGGTACTGATTTATTCTTACAAAAGCTAAATCAACAGTTGTGGTTGTTTATTTTTATATGTCTGAGATTAAAAGTTAGAATTACATCCAACGGTTTTAGTTTTCTTATGATATCATTAATGTCCCATTAATACATAGTTAGTGTTTTATTAATTTCATATAATAAATACATATCCCATTGTTTATAGTTCCTAATAAATATCTCTCCATTAATAAATAATGAATTTGCTAAAAAAAATAGTGGTGGTTGTGAGGTATTTGTGATTGGTGATGGGAGGTTACGGTACAAGAAGAAGTAGCGGTAAATGGTTCTTATGATGTTGCTGGTTGTTGTATACAAGACAATTTAAATTTCATATTAGTTAATGTAAACTCAGTTACAATACAATTTTTTTTAATAAGTATCGAGATTGTTACTTTACCTAGTAAGAAGAAAATAATGATACATATTTTTATCGAGCCCATGCTGTTATGGTATTGGCTAAGTTAGCTTATATAAGTGGCGGTCCAGAATTGTGCTTGCAAAAGATAAATTCATTTCTGACTTCTTTCCTTAATAAAATGAAAAGTGATCGTGTATTATTTGGATAAATCCAGTTTTTCTTTGCTGTAATAAACTTAACTCCCGTGAAACTGCTACGTTTCAAGGTTCATATGAATCGTCTTTGTGCTACCCTCAAATGTATTTGGGTATTTTTTAAAGTTTTCAATTCTTTAAATTTCGTTAATTTGGATTTTGAAATTTTGGGTATTCAAACGATGCATTTTTTGAGTAATCGGTAGAATTGCTCAATATATCTATGAGCGAAGAGGTTTATGCTCCCATCACTCTTAAATGGCCTTTATTCCTTTGCAGGATGACAGCGCATTAAATATACTGAATTGCTCAATACATATGTAAGTTGAGAGGTTTGAGCGCTCATCACTTATAAATGGCTCATCCTCTTTGCAGAGCGACAACGCATTAAATACAGGGTTTTACAATTTTATCCCTGAACTAAAAACCACCATCAACACCACCTAACCATTCATACAAACAAATCAAACTTAGCTGATGCAATTCATATTTTTTTTTGTATTTAATTTCTTGCACCCTGTGGTCAATATGGGGTTTTAAAACCTAACTACACATACCAAAAACAAAACAATGAAGGATGGGTTTCATTATCTCTTTCATTTACATTGCTCATATTATAATTTTTTTTTCAAATCAATCTCATGGAACAGAACAAAACCTAAGTTCAACATACAGTGTATCAATTGGGTAGTCCAGAAACTATAAATAATTTTCCAGATGAGATGGGTAATCCTTAGTATGATAATGCAGTGTCGTTTAAAAATCAAGACTCACTTCTAAATCAATGGTATTAGATTCCATTTGGTTTCAACCCGAATCAGAGAACCAACTAATTACAAATCAAATCTGATTCCATTCAATTACCTCACCTTCAACTATTATGAGGATATGAAGTATGAACCCAATGAATTCTAAAGGAGAAGCACGGGAATTAGGGTTTTAAACAGTAAAAAGAGGGTTAGGGTTTCAAACACCAGAAAATTGCTATTACAATCAACCTACTATATGATATAAATGAAAAATTAAATAGAGATACATACCTATACCGTCTGGATTTGATGAATTCATATCCATCCATCTCTGAATCTCAACAAAGTTACATAAGAGGAAGAAGAGGGAGGAGAAACTGAAAGAGAAATAGTGAGAGGGATAGAAGAATTGGGATATCATCAAGAATATAAAGCATAGTTTGGACAACTTAGCCTAGATAAAGAGCGGCCAGGATGCATTATGGGGAAAGCTAAATCCATGGTTGTGGTTTGCTCTAATTAAAATTAATCATTATGAGTATTAATTAGTGTCTCATTAATCTCTCATAATGAATAATTTATTAAATTTTCATCATTAAATGTCTTCTTAAGTAATCTAATAAATATGTATTTTTACATTAATAAATAATTTTAATAAAAGTTATATCAATAGAAATTAGTGGTTAGTAGTGGAAGAAGTGGTGGTGGAGGCGATAATATCAGTGGTGGTGGAAAAAATAATGCCGATGGGTGGTTTTATGGTGGTGATGTTGGTGAATAGTCGTGGACATTATTAGTTCTGTATATTTACAACATAGGCAACATTGTATCGTGAAAGATATAGTTGGTCATCACGATTGAAAAAAACATATATCATATTTTGAGGATGAGACCATACCATTTAGAGAATTTTTTTTTGATCATAACCGCCGGATCAACTAAATGGTACGTTGCTACCTTTAGTACCCGGATGTATAAATCATGGTTCTAACCGTTAAAATATAATTGATTACAATAGTATATAGCAATAAAAAATATAATGGAATAAATTAATTAACGACCTAAGTTTGTTCAACCAAAACTTTAATCATGATGTTTGCGATTCAAAATTAGAAGTATGACAAACGGCCAACGGGAGGTAGGTGGCGGTTGTGGTGGAGAAATAAATGGTATTAGACAGCTTTGTAGTGGTGGCGACGGTTGGTGAGTAGCAATAGGCTATGAAGCACAGATACTGATACGAGGATACCGATACCGGGATACTGATACGGGGATTCGTCAATTTTTGAAAAATGGGGATACGTGATACGTAGGGATTCGTGTATTTATTAAAATTATTTAATTTAAAATAGTTCATTTTAGTAAAAAGAATCGCATAAAATAAAAAAATTCTTAAATAGTTTATGGAATATTAAAATAAAACAGATAAAAGTTGTCTAACATCTGGCTTACCCATCGCTCATTAATATTGTCTTCATCAAAGAGGACCGCTTTTTGTTGTGTCTCTTCAAGTGAAAGATTTGCAACTTCTAGTTCTCTCACACCGTCCAGTGTATCAAATTTATCTTCACTGATATCATACATTCTACTTTCTCCTTTCGTATAATTTTTAATTTTTCGTGAAAGGAGATGAATATTACTGTAAACAAACAATAAATCCTTAGCACGATGAGGTACAATCTTGTTTCTCTTTGTTGAATGTATAAAATTATATATGCTCCAATTTCTCTCCAATGATAAATTATATATACTCCAATTATATTATAGGAAGCATCCCCTCTTAGAGTATCTGAGAGGTATCCCCTACCCTTTTTGTAATTAATGAAAAGGGATACTTTAAATGGAGTATCCGATACGTATCCCCAAGTGTCCCAAGTATCTGACACTGATACGGCGTCCGACACGGATACGTCACCGATTTTGAAGTGTCCGTGCTTCATAGGCAATATGATATGTTAATTTTGTGTCGATACAAAATGGGTAACATTATAAATTAAAAGTTGTGGTTGATCGTCTTATTAGTAACATAAACTCGGTTAAAATACATGAAAGATCAAAAAAATAAAATAAACCACAAAATGTCACATTATATAATCACTACAAACAAACGGGCACAAGTCAAAATCAATATACAAAAATTACATATTAACGAGATGTGTCGTTATGTAAGAGTTGTACCCTAGCTATGTATACTTTTTTTCCTATATCTTTGTACTGTATTATAAAATGAAGCTTCGCTAAGTTAGCAAAGATAAAGACCGGTCCTGATTTTTCCTTTCCAATGGTATATTCACGGTTTCGGTCGATCCCATGAATACACACTTTAATTGAGAAAAATGCATTATATTCTCTTATTCCCATCTCAAAAGTCTAAATCAAGATGGAAAAATTTGATCAACTGAAATAACAAACCTACTTTCTCATAAAACCGAACAATTGATTTTTCGCTCACATTCGGTAGGATGAGTGGGTTTGAAAAATCTAATTCCTTACTTTGGAGCAAACGAAAATCAGAAATAAAGTTGGGAAGGGAGATAGATTGCGGAGAGGAAAAAACTCAAATCCAAGAGTATAGTTCCGTTCAATCTTATTTCAATTTTCTCTCAATCTTCGTCCACCAAAACGTACATCTGTGACAGTTAAACTACTCTGAGCTAACAACATTTGAGAAAATCTTTTCTTTTTTGCATTGTTTCATATTTTTGGGTTTCTATCATTTTCTTAGATATCATTTGTTGTATATTTAGCTGAAGTATACATTTTCAAAGATAATCTTATTGATTACAATAACCTTATGGTTTGAATCTAGGGAGCCTGTATTTTGTGATTAACCAGATTATGAAAATTTGGCCATCACAGGTCGTCGGGGTTCAATCTATTCACAACTTTTTGGTCTAGAGAGATGAGATTTTCTCAATAACCTATTTTTCGTTTCTATTTGTTTAGACTTAGTGGAAATAGAATTTCAATTTTATCTTAATAGATAAACTCATAGAGAAACTTACAAGATTATTCAGATTACATGTTAATTTGACAATGGATTGATATTTACAAAATGATCTTACGTGTATACAAAAGCCCCTATTCTCCGGAATTTTGTTTCAATGTCCAAAATAATTTGACTAGAAGTTATTTTCAATAAATAATCTAACATGATTATACATAATTTATATAACATCCGTGCCATAAATCTATGCCAGTAGAATGATCAGTTCAATTAACTTTCAGTCATACTATTTTATTAATTAATATTTTATAATAAATATTTCTTTAATTAATCAAATAAATATATTTTCATTAATACATAATAAATTTATTTTATATTAAATCAGTAGGTATTAACGGTGGTTGTGATGGTGGGCGGGGGTGGTGGATCGTCGGTGGGCGAGGGTGGTGGATCGGGGGTGAGCTTAATGGTGGTGGGTGTTGGTGAGAATGGCGAAGTGATGACGTTAATGGTGGTGGTGGTGGAAGAAGTAGTGGTAGTAGGATGAGAAAGGTGTCTTAAGGTAGATAAATAATTTAATTACCCTTGGTTAAAAAAAATTATTTGATATATTAGTTGTTTTTATAAATAAAAATAAAAATTAAAGGCCAGATTTTTCTAGGGAGATGATAAATCAATAGCCGTGGTTTTAAGATTTGTTGGGTCGGGGCAGGAAAGAAGATGAAACCTATAATTTTTTTTTGAACATGTACAAGGCTACACACGAATCAATTGTAATTGATTTAGTTTCTCATATCTCTATATATTCCCATTTTTTGTCATGATTTCTATTTCTACCATTTCTCCTCGACTTCATGTGATTATGCATGCTTGAGAAGTAGTTCATGGTAATAGGTAAAGAGAGAAGATAAGTAGATAAGAAACAAAATTGATCAAGAATTACAGATTATTAAACTTTAGGAAAATGAATAGACACAACTTATGTAAATTTGGAATAATTTATATCACCAAAGGGAGAAAAGTAATTCATGAAGCTAGCAGATTTTGTAAGATTAATCTGATTAATTTTCAAGTAATTTTTGGTTTTCAGTTTTGTTACAAATTTGGTGAATGACCTTTGATGATTTATTTCTTTTCATAGTAGGGACACTATTTTGTTTTGAAGAAGTGAATGAAGCAGTGTTCATGGGCCCATAGAATTTTGAGGAGTTGGTTAACAATTAACTATGTTTGTCCTAAAAGATTGTACGACTTACAAACATAATATTAAAAGATTTGAGGATAAGGACATGTATATTAACCAACACCTCAAAAACATTTATACTTGGATCGACTGGATCGATTTCGCAAACAATTATGATATGTATGAACCGATGGATACATTTGAAATACATATCATTTCCCGTGCCGTAATGGCACGGGTTAAGCCCTAGTAGCTCTCTATAAACTACAGCTCTCTAAACTACTATCCATTCCTATCTATCCTATCCGGGTAAACCTCAGAAACCCAAATAAAGCCTAACTATGGTTGGTAACTAACTTTGCTTGAGAGGTAAACTTGGAAAAATAATTTCAAAACTTAACAAATAGAAACGGACAGACTCGCTTGTACTTTTATATAGGTTGAATCAAAAGTAGGCTGGATCGGTGGGAAAACCCAAAGCTTTGGATTTCGGTAAGGATTGCTCAATTTTTTTGGTCTTAAATAGTTATTATTAAAGACAAATTAAATGGACTCAAAACTATCGTTTTTGAGATAATTTTATTGGTCTTAACTAGATATCATTAAAGAAAAAATATTTTTCCCGGAATTTACATTTTTGTGAAAAAATCTTGCTCCAAAAAAAATGCCTTTTGGTGTCGAATTTTTTCTTAATTAAAATAACTTTCACAGACAATTTTATTTCGTTGGTGAAAGAGACTTTTGTTGACAGTAAACTTTTAGTTGTTCATTAATTTTTCTCGTGACCGTTCTTAATTTTGTCGCGATATACTTTCCCAGACGAGGTATTTGAGACAACATCAAAGAAGAAGAAAGCGTTCATTTGGAGCGAAAAGGAGCAAAAAGATCAGTTATTTGCAACTCTAATAATGCATTTCCCTCCGCACGTCATTTTCCACCGGCATGATTAAATCCATTATTTAACACTCTAACAAGTAAGAAATTCGAACATAGTTCCCTAACACTTCCAAGTTCAGTTATGTCGGTCAGAAATCTCTATGTAAACATACCTAGAAGTATGCTAGTGACTCTAAAATCTCTACAAGTTGGAGGTTTTATGCAAAAATTTCGAAAAATTTCACTCCAAAAGCTAAAAACTCTATATGCAAAATACCCCCCACACTTAAACTTTACATTGTTCTTAATGTAATTGACTCATCCTAAGTAAAATCAAGGTAGGAAATCAAAATATGATATGCAAAAGAAGAAAACTAAAAACAAAAGGATAGAAAATACAAAACCAATGAGTTGCCTCCCACGTAGCGCTTAGTTTAACGTCCTCAGCCTGACCTTATATTATAGTCCATACACCAATAATCTGAAAATCTGGTAGTCCACCCAGACAACAATCTGCAATTCTAATAAAAACTTCATGAAAATGTTAGCACAAGATATAAATATTGAAGCTATCACTTTTTTGAAGTTTACCCCACACTTAGTCATTTCTACACTCGGAAGTGGATAGAGAACATAGAATTCGGGAACTTCAAAAGGTTCCTCAACTTGGTGAACCCGCACAATTCTAAAATCAAACACATCAAGTGGTGGATACTTAGAAGCAAAGTAATCCGTTAAAACTTTGGAAGCACATAACTCCAATCTTAAGTGATGCGGATCAAAAGATTTAGAAATATGAAAAGGATTAGACAAACCTTCCACAATCTCTTGTATTACAAGATCCTTATCATTCTTAAAGAATTGCAATGAATTATTTATCTCATTTGTAACGCGGTCCTCTATCAAACTATTTAGCTATTCTTCGTTTGCTTCAACCATAATCTTAGCATCATTACAATCCTTGGCGAGTTCAATTAGGTCTTCCACGACTTTAATCAATTTGGTTTCATTATCAATCTCAATCTCTTCAACAACCTCATCATCGGAATCAGAATCATCTCCTAGAAAGTATAGTTCATTGGTGCAAATCCTAAAAGCATTGTTTGAGTATATTACACCATTTATAACAACGGTTATTTCATATCCATTCTCCTCCTTTTGAATAGGCGAATGACCGTTATTATGATCCGGAGTTGAAATAACATTACCATTATTACAAGTATTTTCCAAAGGTTGCTCATCTTCATCAGAGTCTCCGTCAACCTCATAATATTCAATATCCCAATGACGTTGAAGTTCCGCTCGTATTACTTTGTTAATTTCTTCGAGAGTCTTTTCTGATGCTCCAACTTCTTCTAACTGATCATATTGCTTAGAAAATTTCTGATATTAATACGTTTTCCACCACTATTCACGATGGAATTTTCAGACCGTATCTATTCTTTTGACATAAATGAAGAAAGAACATGATAAACAGGAGTAGGTCTCTCCAAACTCCCTGTCATCTGCACATTACTAGAAAACAACTGATCAGAAGTATAACTATCCTCCCATCCATGTGATTGCTCACTTATATACCCGTCATAAGGTTGTTGATATGTATGAGAGTATCCATAAGGCTCCGTAAGGTATGGTTGGTAGTTATTATATGAATGAGATTGAAATCCATATTGATTACCACTATTGTATGTTGATTGGTCTTGTGCTCCGTGCATGTTATTTCCGTAAGGAAACATGACGATTCACAAGAAAGAGAAAATCAAAACAAAAATAAAAATAAGCTAAACAAATAACATATCAATTAACAACCGCTCCCGCCACCGGCGCCAAAATTTGATGTGTGTCGTAAGTGCAACAAATTAATCAAGATATTTCCTACTAATTAACTGGTAATATAGCGGTAGTAAGAGATCGTTCCCACAGAGAGCTGTGTAATTGATATGTTATTTGAATGACCAAAAATAAAGTAAAAGGGGGGGATTGGTTTGATTATAATAAACAAAGAGAATAATAAATAATAAAATGAAAAGATGATTAGGAATCATTCGCCGTTACCAAATGTTGACTCTCATTGAAAACTCGTTTACCTTTCGTAAGAATCATATTTCACCAACCGTAGAATAGCAGGTACGCTTAGCTATCCCCAAAACTCATTGTATCACCGGATAACAAGTACGCTTAGTCACCGGATTCTATCCAACTCAACCACCTTGAGGTACGCTTACAAGATGTAACTCAATCGAATGCTTTAGGATTTATGAATTTAGGTTGATCCCAGTAGTTGAACTCTTAGCTAAAGGTCCACTTGCTGGTGCTGTCTTCACACACAATTGCTTCACAGAATCCCTCTACAAGGTATTGCGATCTCTACTTATGTAGGAGATGCATGATAATTACGTATCGCTCAACTCTCTACTGGCAATAGAATGATCAATAGATTAATTCAATTGTACACTTGAACAATCTAGAAACCAATCATAAACCCTAGATATAGAAAAGACAATCGATAATATGATAAAAGCTTCAAGTAACTTTGTATAATAATTAAGCTTCAGATCCGGAACTTTGAATTCATCCTAATCAATAAAGTTTAGCTTCTCATGTTACACCGTTTCCCAGTTTCCCCCTAAAGGGATAAACCCTAGAAAATTTTATGAAGAACAAAAGTATAATATGACATATCTAGGTTAAGAAGTGTCTCTTAAATAGTCTCCAAGTTGTAGAAGTCTCGTGCTCGAATCCCGGTCGAAATAAGATGTTAAACTTGCCAAAATTCCACCAAAAACCTAGCCAAACTCGTGTGGAATAACCCCACACAGCCAATGGGCCGCATCAGGTGCCAAACAAGCCCTGAAAGAAGCCCAGCCTGCTTAGTCTTTGGCTTGTCAGTTCCGCGGAACTGACAGCTTCTTTTATTCACGGACAGGTAATTCCGGCCGTAAGTTCTCCTGTGAAACTCATCACAAACTTCTGTTCAATTACGGCCAGGACTTCCCATACGTAAGTTCTCCTGTAAACTTTTCTCCATTCTCTACTACTACGACTAAAATCTCCCAGCCGTAAACTTCTCTGTTCTCCATCGTCTCTGCCAGTATTCCCGTCACCGATGGCCATCTCTGCTCATCAAGAACAGCTCCACTACCTCAGTTCAATCCACTGACTTCATCACCATGAGATCCTAACCCCATCATTTACCTGTTCTTACCGAGTCTTCCTTGCTTCACCACAGTTCAGTTCCATTCCCTCATCGACAGCAAACTACTATCGTCATTAGCAGGCTATCAGCAATGACAGCAAATAACTCCTCACTGCCAAGCTCGAGTGCACCTTCAAAACTCCATTATCTTCATCGCTGCCATCTAAGCTCCATCAATCGCTTGCATCAACTCAAACTCCATCTCCAATAATCACAGCCACTGTCCCATTCAAACTCGAGTATGCATTATCCCAGCAGCACTCGTGATATTTTTCCATCACTTCCATGACTAGCAGCGACGTCTGTTTTGTATCCAGCGCACCTGTCTTCTACAGCTTCACTTTTCATTCTTTGTATCGTCCCGACTTGTTCCTTGAACTCCATCATCTACAGCCATCATTCAATCACCGACACAGCAGTCAACACCATTATTCCCTTTTCTATCTTCTCAAACTCCAACTCTGAATTGCATCGTCACTTCCATCTGTTCTGGACATTGACTGCACTACTGCCTTCATCATAATGGCAACACCCCGAGTTAAACTGACACACTCTTCTTTCTCGCTTTCATCTGGTTTTTCCGTAGGAAATAGGGAAGAAGATGGTAGCCGTAGACAAGTAGCTGGTCCCATAGTAATCTTCGTTAGCCTGTCAGTTTTGCAAGACTGACAATGCAACTCCAGCTTCATTCTCATTGAAATGTCAGTTCTGGGGAACCGACAACTCAATCATATTCTTTTGCTCGTAACTTTCTCATACGAAGTCGGAATGACCTCATTCTTTCGCTGTTGGCTTCGTATTTTCGTCCTCTTTAAGATGATGAGAATAAATTCTTTATTTGAGCACGTTCCACTTGATCTTTGACCCTCCTCCACTTGTAGACTTCATTTTTGAAGATATTTCCATTTCTTTTAGGATGATTCACCAAACAAAAGACATAAACCACAAAACTAACAATATACAAGGTAATATGCAAGAAATATAGCTAAAAAAAGTATGGAATTGACACTCAAAACATGTAAATAAAGCACTTATCAGCAAGAGGCTCTGATATTGACGTCCTGCATTATTGAGATACATGGAATTTCGAGAGCTCTTGAACAAGAGGCTCTTATGTTGTCGTCATGTATCAAGGTCATAGATCTGTAATTCGTCTCTCTTGTGGAAAGCGAAGACATAACCTCTTATGCATTCTGATATGGTCAGAGATACATGATTCTCGATGTGACTTTATGAATATGACATTCGTCAAAAATCCACCATCAACATTAACTCCCCTGCTTAGTGTGGGACAGTCATGTTCCGCAGTATGCATATAGATGGTGATTTTTACTAACATAAGCAAAATGAATGGACAAAGCTTAGTCGTTATATATTACTAGGAATTCTGATTCGATAATGCTCCAATGATGTCGAATGATCGTTGGAGGAGCAATAGTTGATGTAGAAGTGCTTGTAGAATGACTGAGCATCATCTGAAGAGCATAAATTGACAAGGCACCGCTGATTTTAGATAGAAGAAGGACCATGTTGACCGTGTATGGCCCGAGTGTTGCTTGAAAGAGGAAATCCTAACTTGACCGAAATTAGGAAACCTAACATAATGCTTATAAAAGGGATAAAACTCTTATTTTTCCTTCATTCTTTTTGCAACCACCGTCCATCACTTCTTCCTCCTAGCTCTTCCACCTTTGACGATCAGCAGAAAAGAACTTGCCAAAACCGTTGCTGGCCGACCAATCACCGACGAACTTCCGGCCAACTCCGGCCAAGTTAAAAAAAATGCCCCATACGTAGCACGACACAAGTCTAGTAATCTCTAAAACACAAAAACATAATTTTATCACCGAAAATGGGTGGTCGCACCAAGTTTTCCACCTTTGAGTTTGACAGTGAAAAGAACCGAAAACAAAAGGGTTTGTCTATAGTTTTCGCTTTTGTACACGCGGTACTAGGGGTGAGACTTGGGTTGGTTGGGCGGGTTAGGAGGTTGGCCGAGGCAGATCCGAGCTAGGAATCATTTGCCTAGATTGCCAATCGAACCCATGGAGGTTTTGTCCAAGTCCGCCCAAGTTATGTTCCTCGGGTTGGCCCAAATTTCGCTATACATATGAGTTTGTTAATACGATAATAACATATGAGTTTGTTAATACGATAATAACAAATTTTAGTAGTAATAAGATTTAATTGCTCAATTTATCTTAAATTTCCAAATAAATAAAGATTATTTACAATAATATAAAAAAATTTCATACTGAATGATTGATTAATGAGATAGATATAATTCATATTTTCATTATTAGATGTGAAGTTAATATCTAAAATTACTCTAAATAGATAATAATACTAATTATAAAAATAGTTTTATATAACTACATCATAGTTCTTCGGGTTGTTTGGGTTAGAAATATTTGTGCTCATATTTGCCCAAATTTAACCCGGGTTTACAAAATTTATGCCCAAACTTGCCCAAAATTTTGATGTACGTTGCCTATGTCCGCCCAACATTCGGGTTGAGCATGGGTTGGATGGGTTATCCCAACCCAAGTCCCACCCCTACGCGGTACAAGATGTTAGGCCCGAGCCCAGCACCAAAATCGTCCCAAATATTTTAGTAACCCTTATTGTTGTTTTATATCCAAAACCCCACTAAAGGTTATGTCGGCTGCTTCATAGAAGAGAAGTTCAGTTTTCAGAAGAGAATCGTGGATATTTTGATTTTCAGAAGAAACTCAAGAAGGTGAGTCCGATTTTATAGCTGCTTAAGATTTTTAGGGAGTCTCGGATTTCTCGATAACAACATAGAACTGTGGAGAAATCAATGTTAAGTATCCTGTGGCTGCAATTAGGAATTTGTTTAGAGGTCTACATCGATTTTTTTCTTCTATTTATGCAAAAAGGAATTAGTCTTGTTTCCATTTCAGAGAAGCTCCTCAGCTATGTGCATTGTTGAAAGAAATGAAAGAAGGATTGGATTCAGTGAGGAGCAAAGTGCAAGCTTTAACATTGAATGATATGGAAGGGAAACCTGAAGAGGTCAATTGTGTATTTATAGGTTAATGGATTAGTTCTCTTTCTGTTCATCTCTAATTAGCTATGTTCAAAAACAGGTACGAGAAGTTGTTGGAGCTGAGAGTAGAGAAGCTATTAAGTATAGGGTAAAGATGATGAAACGTGCAAGACAAGAAGGGGGAATTTTCACTCGTGTATCACTTACGGAGGCGGAGAAAAAGCAAGGAAAGCATATGGAGAAGTCGAGAAACAGGTATGAGTAATAGATATTGCACTCTTAAATCATTAAGTAGTACCATTATCCGTCTTGATGTTAAATTATGTATATATCTGTGTTCATTATGATAAATCCCCTACTTTACTTGACAATGCCAGATTGGTTGGTTTGTCGGAAGATTTCTACAATGATGCTAGAAGTTATGTTAGAAGTTTAGCTTTGAAAGAGGATGGCGATGAAGGTCCTTCAAGCTTCAGTAATTCGAATAGGGGAGGGAAAAAACAGTTTAAGCGTAAGAGAATAATCATATGAGTCTCTCTCTAAGCAAGGGTACCTTTACCAGTGAGAGAACAACAACGCCTCACTTTTGGCTTCTAATATTTTCATGCTTAGGTGGCTTTGTTTCTAAGACGTAGTTTTATTAATACTAGTTAAAAGGCTTTTTCTCCGAAGTGTATCAATTTGCAATACTTTGTTTAATCAAGTAGTATTTGGTTTAGAGATGGCAAAAGAAACATCAGAAAGAACCACCAGATTTTGATTTCCCCTGCCTAATCTGGTTAAGAGTATAGCGTGGAGTACATTTTTTATATGTGGATAGCAACGGCTATCAAGATGGGCAAAAAACTGGATAGCACTTTTTATCTGGCTATCAACTCTTCTCCAAGAACCACCTGCTCTTCTAGTTTTTAATGGCATAGTGAAGCAACATAAATGAAACCCTGTCAACTAACTCTGATCTCACTGGAATATATTGGATTAAACTGCACCCTGGGTACTGATCCTCTTCTCCCCTTAAAGATATATCATTAAGCGCAAGTTCAAGTTAGAACTCTAAGCGCAAGTTCAAGTTAGAACTCTCCCCCGTTGTGTTGTCATTCTCTCGTAAGAACAAAAGAACAACAACAAAGAGCAACCTTTACCAGAGAAATGTTGAATCGGTTTTAACTAATGCGTGCCAATAGCAAAAGTTGAAAACCCGAAACACATATGTTTATGCTAAACACAACTCATGTAAACACAAATTGATTCAACACATTGTGACTTTTTACATATGAGTCTCAATCGAAACACCTTATGATCCTTTGATAAAGCCTACCAACATGGGCTAGAACTTAATCCCGCTAAATCAAAAAGCCACACAAACCATAAGGGTCACAGATATATGAGATCGAATATTAAGGTTAAGAAAACCGAAATCAAACATCCCATGTGAAAAAGTGGGGGTACAACAACCTCACCCAATAATTCGCTTAGCAATATGTATGGACTAACTCCAATATACTTTTCAAGAGAATCAACTAGACAGTCAGACTCAATCTTAAGAAAAGTATATCAAAGAGTTATATCTCAATTTCTCGATTCAATACTTACTCAAGCAAATCGAAATCTGCGAGTCTAATTGAATACAAGAGAAATTAACTTGAACGGTACCAAAGACCAATGTTCAAGGATCAATCAATTTCAATCAACAACCAAAGGTCGGGTTTCCCAATTGATTGATTCAACGCATAAACTGTGATATTTAACGAAATATAATGCGGAAAAGAAATAACACAGACACCAGAAGTTTTGTTAACGAGGAAACCGCAAATGCAGAAAAACCCCGGGACCTAGTCCAGATTGAACACACACTGTATTAAGCCGCTACAGACACTAGCCTACTACAAACTAACTTCGGTCTGGACTGTAGTTGAACCACAATCAATCTCACACTGATCCAAGGTACAGTTGCGCTCCTTACGTCTCTGATCCCAGTAGGATACTACGCACTTGATTCCCTTAGTTGATCTCACCCACAACTAAGAGTTGCTACGACCCAAAGTCGAAGACTTTAATAAACAAATCTGTATCACACAGAAAAGTCTACGAGAATAGATAAATCTGTCTCCCACAGAAATACCTACGAGTTTTGTTCCGTCTTTTGATAAATCAAGGTGAACAGGAACCAATTGATAACCCGGACTTATATTCCCGAAGAAAGCCTAGAATTATCAGTCATCTCACAATAATCTTAATCGACTAGCGAAACAAGATATTGTGGAATCACAAACGATTAGACGAAGATGTTCGTGACTACTTTTGTATCTTGCCTATCGGAGAAATTAATCTTGAGCCAATTTTACAATTATACTCAATACGATAGAAACAACAAGATCAAATCACGCAACTACAGAGAAAATAGTTGGGTCTGGCTTCACAATCCCAATGAAGTCTTCAAGTCGTTAACCTACAGGGTCTCGGTAGAAACCTAAGGTTAAAGGAGAATCGACTCTAGATTATACAACTAGTATCACACAGGAGGTGTGGGGATTAGGTTTCCTAGTTGCTAGAGTTCTCCTTTATATAGTCTCCAAATCAGGGTTTGCAATCTAAGTTACCTTGATAACAAAGCATTCAATATTCACCGTTAGATGAAAACCTGATTAGATTCAAGCTAATATCTTTCAACCGTTAGATCGAACTTAGCTTGTTATACACAAATGAAATGCACGTTCATTTAGGTTTGTGTAACCGTACCTAAACGTGTACACCTAGTTGGTTCAACAATAGTTAACTAAATGGTTAGCCATATGAGCACTTTCATATCAACCATATTCATCTTCACTATAACTAGTTCAAATGACTCAAGAGAACTAGTTAGAGAGTTGTTCAATTGCTTAGATCTCATAGAAGTATACAATACACAATCGAAGCAAAAACGATTTTGATTCACTCGAATCAATTCATGAACTTTATAGCCACGGTTTGCAAAATATGCGTTCCTTAGTTTATATAAGTTTAAGTTCACGAATAAACCGTTTTTAGAAAATAACCCACTCAAGTATGCATACCGGTGCGCATACTTAGGTACCCGGATTAAGTTTGTTTTCAGTTCACAAACTCCAGCAGAAATTCACGGGACGTGAACCTCCGACAGTACGCGTATAGGTACACGGACTTTAGTTCCGGTTATCTTGAGCAGCAAAGTACGCATACTTTGGTTCAAGGATTTTGGACTTACACAAGTATGAGTTCACATACAATGTTTCCATTCAAGGTTATATATTCTAAACTCTCATTTCAATCATTGAAACATTCTTAGAGGATGTTAAATAGAGGTTACTCACACACTATTCTTCATCAAAGCGATTTTCAAGATATTGAAATAATTAACATGACTTTCGTCACTTGTAAAGATGAACTTGTCCGAAGCGAAAGCTTACCAACACATATTTCGAGAAATAGATAAGCGAGATAAACTCAGCTCGAAATAGAAAATGTGTATAATCGAAATCCATATATCAATACGATTTTTGTCTCAAGATAGGAGATAGAGTAGATAGACTTTTGAGTGATAGATAAGTTCAAGTCTCCACATACCTTTTAGTCGTTTAAGTTCCACCAGTTCCTTGAGTAGTTCTTCGTCTTTGTATGATGAATGTCGTGGAGTCTAGAGCTCAACTACACTTTCTATCCTAGTCCGAGACTTAGCTATAAGTAGACTAGAAATCAAGACTTATAGTTTTGGCAACTAAACTTGACAAACAAGCTTGAGATAGAAACGCTTGCAAGTTCGACCAAGCAGTGCTCTAACAATCTCCCCCTTTGTCAATTTTAGTGACAAAATTATCAATACATATGGAATACAAAATAAATAAACTTTGCAGCTTCTCTTCCACATGCATGATCTCCTTGGTTCTTCAACATTACTCGAAATCTTCGTCACTTCCAAGTACTCCAATGATTCCAAAGGTTGTAATTTTAGCATCATCGTTGCTGAAAATCCGTAGCCATAATAATGAGAAAACAAAAGCTCTCAATCATTGTTACATAGTGTCATAGTATCATTACACAACATCAAAGTTCAATTGTATCACAACTTCGACAACAATAGTATGGTGATATGTATCACTCCCCTTTAGTCAATACTTCATCTCAACATGAAAACCACTCCCCCTTACATAATGATCCGTAAACCATATGTATTTGTTGTGTGAACTACACATTAATTCTCCCCCTTTTTGTCAATAAAATTGGCAAAGGTACGAAAACTAGTGGGATCCTAATGAAATTTCCATAGAGAAACTTCATGACCAAAAGAAATCACATATCAACTTTTTTAGATGCAATCATATATCCGAAACTAAATGTATTCATCAAGGAGTTTATAAAGATAGTAGATAACCCCTATAATATTCCACAGCCGCACTCCCCACAAAGATTTGGCAATTAAGCACAAGTTCAATTAAGAACTCTCCCCCATAATATGTCATTCTCGAAAGAACAACAAGAGAAACCTTACTTTCACAAGGAAAGAAGGATTTCTTTGGATTATTACACTAAGAAACCAGACATAAAATCAACCTACTGAAACAAATGCAGAATTTAAGTAAACACTTACTGGAGTTCCAAACCCAATTTCCCAAAAGATCGAGATAAGCACAGGGGAAAGAGTTTTAGGAATAACTAATGAACCAAAACAATACCAATAAACTGCCGTAAGTGTTGAAATGTAGCAGTGTCTAATTGTTTGGTAAGAATATCAGCCAATTGTTTTTCGGAAGGCACAAATTCCATATTTATGATACCATTTTCATAGAGATCTCGAATAAAATGGTACCTTATATCAATGTGCTTTGTTCTTGAGTGCTCAACGGGATTCTCAGTGATTCGAATCGCACTAGAGTTATCACAAAAGATCTTCATTATTCTAGTATCAATTCCATAATCAGCCAACATTTGTTTCATCCAGAGAAGTTGAGTACAACATGAGCCAGCAGCAATATATTCTGCTTCACATGTGGACAGGGATTGTGAGTTTTGTTTCTTGCTATGCCAAGCCACAAGATTCAGTCCTACGTAGTAGAAACCCCCTGATGTACTTTTATGTCTTCTACACATCTTGCCCAATCAGCATCTGAATAAACAGAAAGGTCAGTGTTAGTATCAAAAGTGTAAGATAGACCATACCCGACCGTGTGATTTACATATCGTATGATCCTTTTTGCAGCTGCAAGATGAGATTCCTTTGGATTAGCCTGAAATCTAGCATAACAACCAACACTAAAAGCAATATCAAGTCTATTAGCTGTAAGATATAAAAGGCTACCAATAATAGATCGATACATTTTTTGATCCACATTTACTCTTTTCTCATTTCTGTGTAGTTTACCAGTAGTGGGCATAGGTGTCAGTTTTGGAGTTGACTTATCCAGACCGAACCTTGAGACAAGATTCTTAACATATTTTTCTTGAGATAAGTAAATTCCATCCTTATGTTGCTGAATTTGTAATCCTAAGAAGAACTTTAATTCACCAACATTGCTTATTTCAAATTCTTTGCCAAGAGAGACTTGGAAATCTTTTGCAAGTTTCTCAGAAGTTGAACCATAGATGATATCATCTACATAGACTTGAGCAATGACAACATCTTTCCCACTCCATTTGGTAAACAAGGTTTTATCAGCTCCGCCTCTCGAAAAAGCTTTCCTAAGAATAGAAGTAGTAAGTTTTTCGAACCAGGCTCTAGGTGCTTGTTTTAACTCATATAATGCCTTTTTAAGCTTAAGAACATGATCTGGGAAATCAGGGTTTTCAAAACCCTTAGGTTGAGCGACATAGACCTCTTCCTTTAAGTTTTCGTTTAGGAACGCGTATTTTATGTCCATTTGAAACAACTTAACCTTAAGAAAACAAGCATGAGCTAATAACAAACGAATGGACTCAAGGCGTGCCACATGAGCAAAGGTTTCGTCAAAGTCGATACCTTCAATCTGTAAATATCCTTGAGCGACAAGTCTGGCTTTGTTTCTAAAAATTGTGCCAAATTCATTAGACTTATTCTTGAATATCCATTTAGTACCAACAATATTGATATTGGAGGGACAAGGTACTAGTTCCCATACATCTTATCTTTGAAATTGATTTAACTCTTCATGCATTGCATTCACCCAAAAGGGATCGCTAAGAGCTTCATCAATATTTATCGGTTCTACTTGTGAAAGATAACAACCAAAATTGAAAATATTAAATATGTCCTCTTGTCTTAGCAGTAGAATCTCTACCTCCAATAATACTGTTGGGATCATGATTCCTTTGAACCCAGAGGTGTTGAGGAGGGAAACGCTCTTGTTCAACAAGAGTAGCCTGATCAGTGCTCTTCTCCTCGTCACTAGAAATATCAGGGTCAGTAACAGTTGGGATGACTTCAACTGATTCTGGGATTTCTTTGACTTTCTCAATCGTCTCAGTTTGAGGCAATTCAACAGGAGGATTTTCATGATGAAAATTACTAATATCATCGATAATAACATTAGCGGACTCCATCATAACTTGGGTTCTGAGATTAAACACTCGAAAACCACGACTATCAGAGGCATAGCCAAGGAAGATACCTTCATCACTTTTAGTATCAAATTTCCCTCTATGTTCTCGATCTTTTAGAATGTAGCACTTACTTCCGAACACTCTGAGATAGTGCAAATTGGGTTTTCTACCGTACCACAACTCATAAGGAGTGTTTAGGGTTTTAGACCGTAGGTAGACACGGTTGATCAAATAACATGCTGTGAAGACAACTTCTCCCCAAAACCTTAACGGTAAGTTTTTGTTATGGAGCATTACCATGGCCATTTCCTGAATGTTCCTGTTTTTTCTTTCTGCAACTCCATTGGCTTGAGGAGTAATGGGTGGTTAATATTGTTGAATAATCCCCAGTTTGTCACAAAATTTAAACACCTTAGTGTCCTTGAATTCAGTTCCACGGTCGTTTCTAATTTTCTTTAGTTTGCGACCTTGTTCGTTCTGGATTCTCTTAACAATAATCTTGAATTCATCAAGGGTTTCATTCTTATGGGATAGAAATACAACCCAAGTGAATCTGGTGTAATCATCTACCATAACTAAAGCATACTTCTTACCAGCAACCGTAGGTTGTTGAATAAGTCCGAAGAGATCCATATGAATTAAATCAAGTGGAGCTTTAGTGAGAATATCTCGAGATGATTTAAGGTGAACTTTCGTTTGTTTACCCTTTTGACAGGCACCACATACACCATCAATCTTTGCATTGATTTTGGGAACGCCTCTAACAAGTTCTTTGTTAATGATCTTAATTAGAAGATGATAATTGATGTGACCAAAATGCTCATGTCAAAGATGTGTAGATTCCACCTTAGTCAAATTGCAACAGTTACTGAACTGAGTATCCAGAAGATAACAGTTGTTTTTACCACGAGTTCTCTGAAAAATTACTTTCCCAGTTTTTTCTACAATGTCACATCCATTCGCATTGAAGACCAATCTTTGGCTTTTGTCACATATTTGACTAATATAAATAAGATTTGCAGTCATACCTTTTACGTATACTACATCATGGATTTCATGTACGCTGGGAAATTTGATCGTCCCCTTCTTGCTTATGTAGTAGCAACTCCCATCTCCAAATGTCACAGGACCTCCTTCATAGTCGTTTGAAGAAACAAACCACGTGAGATCACCTGTCATATGTCGGCTACATCCACTATCAAGAAACCATTGAAAGGGCGATGTTGATTTTAAAGCAAAAGCTCCCATACTAACACTACTATCCTGTTTAGGATTTCTTGTTAGTTTTGTACATCCTTTTAGAGAAGCAAACAGTTGTTCAGCTTTCTTATGAAGATTACTTGCAACTTTTAGTCTTTTCCGGAAGGACATACAAGTATGTTAAAAGTTATTGTAAGAGTCACGGAACATACATGGACCAACACCTTTATTCTCGTATGAGTAGTTCTGAGTTCTATCAGGTTTCACAAAGCCTAGACCTTGTTTATCATATGACTTACGACTATTCTTTAGAGAAGAATAAACAGAGTTATTCAAATCCATTGAAGGAATTTTGACAGACTTCAAATCCTTATACAATGCAATTTCTGCAACAAGATCAGAGTTGATCCGGAGTTGTTCATCCAACTTTTTCTTGAGAATAACTAGTTTTTCAGAATTTCTCTACAATCAGAATTTATCCCTGGTGAAGCGTTTATAGAGACTTTACTGTCCATAGAGTCAGATCACTACAAACACAGACTTATGAGGTCTTTAAACGTGTTTTCCTTCTCTGATACCAATTGAAAAAGTGGGGGTACAACAACCTCACCCAATAATTCACTTAGCAATCTGTATGGACTAACTCCAATATACTTTTCAAGAGAATCAACTAGACAGTAAGACTCAATCTTAATAAAAGTATATCAAAGAGTTATATCTCAATTTCTCAATTCAATACTTACTCAAGCAAATCGAAATCTGCGAGTTTAATTGAATACAAGAGAAATTAACTTGAACGGTACCAAAGACCAACATTCAAGGATAAATCAATTTCAATCAACAACCAAAGGTCGGATTTCCCAATTTATTGATTCAACGCACAACCTGTGATATTTAAATTATATAACGAAATTGTTGATGGTGGATTTTCGACAAAGGTCAAAATCGTAAAATCATGATACTGCATGTTTCTGACCCGGCTTCAGGAACGCATGTGACGATTCATATTCTACGATCCGTGAACCGTTTCACGATCTCTTATCGAGTTCCTCTCAGAGCCATGATGAATATGTTTCTCGAAAGGCCTCCCACTAGCTGAGCGTTCGATGCTGACATTTCATCGTGACCTCTATGTAGAATAACATGATTGGGAGGTTCTCCTAAATAATTGTTTGTTGAAAGGGCTTAATGCGTTCAGGACGTCGGCGATACTCGCTGTTCCCTGACTACATAGAGAGACCCACCTATACATAGAAGAACGATTGGGTGGTTCTTTGGACATAATTGTTTGTCGGAGGGGTTAACGCCTTCAGGATGTCGGCGATACTCGTTGTTCCCTGACTATGTAGAGACACCGTGTATAGATTCAGGCGGCCCTCTGGACATAATTGTTTTCTTGAGGGCTAAACGCCTTCAGGACACCAATGCTGTATGTTGTTCCCTGACTATACACCTTTCAGAACGAGTATGATGCTTCAACTATCTCATGTCTCGATTCTACAATAGATTAATTCTACCGTGACATTGGTCACTGAATTCCTAGAAAATAATATATTATATCTCATTATTCCGTTCCATGGCTATCCCCGGCTGATTCCATGGATTAGTAATAGATAACAATCTTATATCATTACTCCGTTCCTTGAATTCCCCGGATGGATTCATGGATTAGTAATGGATGCACAATTCATTTATTACTCCGTTTCATGAGTCATTCTCCGCTGAATTTCATGAATTAGTAATAAGCATCCAACAATCGGGCATCTGGACTATCACCGAGTAAGCCCCAATAAAATGGTGCAAGTGTGCTCAACAATGATGCACGAACGAGCACCCAAATGCACGAACGGGCATTCGAAAATATGGACAAACAAGGAATCCTACACAAAACAGGAGAGAGAAAATAATATTAAAAAATAGAAAAGAGACGCCTAGGGACCAGGCCGGCCGACCATGCCGCCGTGGCCGGTCCCCCACGCCCCCTTCCTTTATTTTTCTTATTTTATTTATTTTATTTATTTTCATGAACTCATGAAAACTCCTTCATTCAAGCAACTTTTCTTGTTTGAGCAAAACTCACGGTTTATCCATATTTTCACGGTTTCATGAAAAGTAATAAAAATATGGAAGGTGTCGTGGGACCGGGCTACTTGGCCGGACGGCCATGCCCTAGCCATGGACGGTCCCACACCTTGCAATCTCTTGTTTTCATAATTATTATTTCCCTCATCTCATGAAACTCCTCCGTTTGAGCAAAAATCATGGTTTCTTCATATTTTCTCAAATATTGCTC
>JAJJMB010017331.1:1282837-1346361 GCA_023531105.1 Papaver atlanticum
TGGAGTCCGCATAACACTCGTCCCTTGGGTTGCATTTATCAACTTTTTGAGCCAATTTCGCCGCAAAAGTTTGTTTCTCCAAAAACACCTACAAAGAGATAAAATACCAAAATAAGTACAAAAATGGGTACTAACAATATACACAATAGAGATGAAAATAGACACATAAATGCGTCTATCATAGTTCACATACAATGTTTATATCCATTCAAGGTTATATATTCTAAACTCTCATTTTAATCATTGAAACATTCTTAGAGGATGTTAAATAGAGGTTACCCACACACTATTCTTCATCAAAGTGATTTTCAAGATATTGAAATAATCAACATGACTTTCGGCACTTGTAAAGATGAACTTGGCCGAAGCGAAAGCTTACCAACACATATTTCGATAAATAGATAAGCGAAATAAACTCGGCTCGAAATAGCAAATGTGTATAATCGAAGTCTATATAGCAATACGACTTTTGTCTCAAGATAGGAGATAAAGTAGATAGACTTTTGAGTGATATATAAGTTAAAGTCTCCACATACCTTTTAGTCGATGAAGTTCCACCAGTTCCTTGAGTAGTTCTTCGTCTTTGTATGATGAACGCTGTGTAGTCTAGAGCTCAACTACACTTTCTATCCTAGTCCGAGACTTAGCTATAAGTAGACTAGAAATCAAGACTTATAGTTTTGGCAACTAAACTTGACAAACAAGCTTGAGATAGCAAAGCTTGCGAGTTCGACCGAGCAGTGCTCTAACACCATGAACACATAGCAATAATATATAGCATTCAAGCACATGATATGTAATCGAAAAACTATCACAAGAAAACTTATAAAATAATAATTTTATTCATAAATAATATATAGTTTTATTCAGCAATAGGCCTTATACAATAATTGAAATAATCAAAAACTGATGTTTATTTTGTTGGATTAAGTATTACAGCATATAACTTAATCTCTAGTGGTGCTCTTATTTTTCACTAAAGTTTCTTCAGTGTTCAAACTCTTGAAGCATGTCTCCGGGGACTTGTCAGCAACCACTTCCTGTTTCTCAAGTTTTTCAACTTGAACCTTCATACAAGCAAGATCTGCTTTTATTTCTTCAATTCTATCTTTGAGCCAATCTTGATGACGAATCGTCATTATGAGGTTAGTTCTTAGTTCTTCAAAGCCTTGGATATAGTCAATCATACTATCAGAACGTATCCACTTGGTCTTTGTTGGATCTTGAATTGTAAGCCAACAGACATGACTCATCTTGAGATCCAGCAGAACTATCAGAATCTTAATCAGACATGATTTTTGATATGATTTTCTTGTTCCTTTCTGTATTGATTCCTTGAAATCCTTAACCTTTTGAGCTTCCTCCTTATTGACCTTTGTAATACTGCGAGTTATTGGAGGCATGCAAGGTATTTAAATAAGGATCGGTCAGGGTTTCTTAATACAGGAAAGAGACTGTTTCTCTTAAGAAGAGACAATTTTCAGACCGAAAATACTTGGGAAATTCTGAAAATATAAAAAGAATATATTTTGTTTCCTTTGTCCGAACTTCTCATGCTGGAAGGTTTATTAGAATTCGAAAAATTCAAATAAAACCTATTTTTGGAAGATCATGACAAACATAAACAACCTTTTCTAGACAAAAATGGATTCGCAGTTATCTAGAGATCGTCACACAATTCTCTGATACAAAATAAATAAATTGTGCTCTTGTTTTATGTGCTTCTCATCCAAAAGGTTATGAGCACGAACAAGGATGAGAGTGCACAGTCTCCATACAACTAAGTTGCATCGGAGTAAGCCTTTTCTTGCTTACAGTGAGTATCAGAAACATAGTTCATGTTCCTCTTTAGAAATTTCTGCCCTCCCAAGAAGATGATCCTTCCTTGATCTAAAGGTATGATCATGTGGAGGAATAATACTGATGTGAGAATTTTCAGAGATGGATAGATCTCTCTTAATTCTGTCGATGAGATTTTCATAAGATTTTCTCATTCTAAGGATTTCCTTATGATCGTTGTCGTATGCGTCAAAAATAAATTACTTTCTCACTACTCAAAATATAGAATATAGCAAGGGTAAGAAAGGATCGTTCCCACAGAGAGGTCTTGGATTGTCAATTTGTTTCGGTTTCCTATATAAAACAATGGGGGGATTTTCTGATTTTTATAAACTAAATAAAAGCAAAACAATAAAAATTAAACACGCAAATCAAGGTTGTGAGAATATTGGTCAAAGATTTCATCTTCAATTGTAAACAAGTTTTTGAATGTATGAATAGAATTCATATTTAATCTCGCTATCATCAAAAGCCCTAGAATACCTTATTGCAAGAATACTCCGTAAATTTCCTAAGTCATCACACTTCCATGTAAAACGATGCAAGTATGAATAATACCTAGAGAATAACTCGACGCCTTGCGCTAATCAAGTTCAATTCCCAAAGAGCGTTAAGATTTGTGAAATAGGCTAATCAATGCAATTGAAATACATTGCGCAAACAATTCGAACAAAGGTCAATCTCTACATATGATTACAAGAGTGTATCACAACAAACCGTAATCATATCATGCTACTCATATTCAAGGTTATCGCTCGATGATGAACCTTAAATTAGTTATAGATATGGATGTAAGTTCAATCAATTCTAGACTTAACTAAACAAACA
Organism: Papaver atlanticum; assembly: GCA_023531105.1. Classification (NCBI taxonomy): domain Eukaryota; kingdom Viridiplantae; phylum Streptophyta; class Magnoliopsida; order Ranunculales; family Papaveraceae; genus Papaver; species Papaver atlanticum. The sequence goes on from JAJJMB010017331.1 coordinate 1,285,505, forward strand.
TTCAATCATATTGCAATAAGTCAATCATGCAATTATTATATGCAGTAGAAATCAAACGATAATATTGAGAGAAAACTAATTCATAAAATCAAAAACTTGGTTGCAAAATCCAACTACATCTTGAACCAATAATAAAAACTTAGTTACTTGTGTTTTTGGAAATCATCAGAAAGCAAAGAAGAAAACTATCATGTGAAACCCTAGACAACAAGTAGGAGTCTCCCTAATGGAGATATCTAGGTTTAAAGAAAGACTTTTCTATTTATATGCTTCTCCAATTCCCAAAAGGATACTCTCTTCTCAAAACCCATGTCCAAGTGGTCCACCAAGCCCATGAGTGAAAATAAGTTTCTGGAAATTCTGGGTCCAAAACTGGGTCGCCGGGTTGCTGACATCATCAACGGAATCCGGTCACCGTCGTCGGGTTCCGGTAACCATGAAACTGTCTCTGGCTACCTGAACTAGTCTCCGGGTACTGAAACTTCCAGCAAGTCACTATCCTTCTCTGCAGTTCGTACACTCATAATTCAGAGCCTTACATCACAGATAAACAATCTAACCCAATTCTTGAATTCTTACGAAAACGTGCTCAAATGTGTGACTCATAGCTCATATATCCGGTCGCCGAACCTTACATCCGACTCATACCCCCTTCATGATTCAGTGAAACTTTGCGGTTCCCACTTTCCATTCCGAAATCCTGCAAATGGAACTAGTACCGCCGTATCGCCATTCTCGCTGCATTTTCGTACTGTTTCTGCAGAAACTGAAAACTGATCAGGCCTTCACTGGCAGTCAACATTGCATTCCATATCTAGGCCATAGTTCACAGAACCAGTGCCAAAGGCCTTCACTTGTAGGCTGTTTAGTTCCCTGCAAATTCTCCTAGCATTCATCTAATTCGTTCACTGCATTTTAGAAGCGCATTGCTCCATTCACTGCAATACCATTCAGCTCTTGCCCATTACAGCTCCATCCTTGCAGAAGCCTACACCGCTTGTTCACCTATTTGCAGTTGCAGCTGCTCAAACCTTCCAATTCCACCAGACTCAACCTTCTTCACCTTCTCTTCTGCTCAACTGCTTCATCTCATTCATCACTGATAACAGCCATATCAACTTCAGCTCAAACCCACTCTCCGACAGCATCAGATTCATTTCCCCACAAACAGCAGTACAGCTCGCATTCATTCTGTACCTTCTTGAAACCAACTGCCATTCGCCAAATATCAGTGATTGTACAGCCACAATTCTGTCCAATCCAGCCAAGTCTCGTCTCAAATCCAACTAAACCATTACTTCCCTGAGTTCATCCTTGACAGCACCATGACCTGTAGCATTATCAACCAGCACAACCAGCTCACACACCAGCAACTCCTAAACCTAGCATGCAACATTTCATTGCATTCGCAGCATCAAATCAGTCAACACACAGCACCAATAACTCCATCTCTTTGTGCTAAGCTGCTTCCACTGCCACCAGACCCATTGTTTCCGCTTTACTGCCTTCTATTCCATCTCTATCTTCTTCTGCAATTCAACATAAGCTCTCAGTAGCACCAGCACCTGAAGTCTTACAACTCCACCCGCAACAGCATCAAGTTCAGTCCACTCCTGCAACTCAGACAAACACAATCACCACCATTCCTTCACAACTTCAACCTCTCTGTAGCTTCCCATGAAAATCAACTTAAAACCCATTCTGTTACTTCTCTGTCTGAACTCACTTCATGCCCAATTTCACAACCACCATCTTCAAATCATCTAACCCATCTTCGCATACGTAATTTCTTCCTCAGCAAAACCCTATATCCATTTTACAAATCAGAACCCCCAAATTCAAATCATACTGCCGCCATATACCAAATCCGTTTCAAACCCATTATTCCATGTTTGCCTTCGAACTAGAATCTCCATCTGTGACTCAGAACCCTAACCAGAACCATCAATTCTTCCTTGTTCTTCTCAGCATCAGCAAACCCATTTCATCTGCCTGCAATTCGAATCCTAGAAGCAACAATCATACTCTCCTTAATAGCAACATCAAATTCATTTCTCCATCTAGATTTCTTCAGAAGCAATCTGTCTCCGACAACAGCTGCTTCTCCTCTCTGAGCCGCCATGCCCCTCTCTCTCGGTTTCAGATATCAGTAAAGAGAAGAACTTCTCTTGAAGTTAGGGGGTGGTAATGATGAAAAATTATATTGACACCCTGCACTCCTGGATAAGGGCTAACTACTTCGTATATGGCTTGTCAGTCCCAGAGAACTGACATGTCTATTCTCTTTTCTGATCAATTGCACGACCTAACCTGCTCCAAATATCGCCTGTGAATTATCCTTTTTGCGCTTTTCGCTCCAAATGGCTAATTTTTCCATATTTCGCTTCAAACGACTCCATTGCACCTAATAACTCAAAAGTAAACATAAGATACATAATTTACAAGAAACTCACAAAGAAAGCATAAACAATAGATAAATATCAAGGTGTTTATGACACCTATCACCTTATGATGTACATCAATATGATTATTTGAAACAATTATCGGAAATTCGTGATTGTTTCCTTTGGCAGAGAATTTCTCTTCTCCTTTCTTCTGGAATCGTTCTTCATGTGACTGAGGGCTACTTCGACATGGGTGAGGAGGAACCTTTTTCCAGAACCGACTATCAACTCTTACTCCTGAATTTTTTGAGTTGATGTTATCGGATTTGGGTATATACTGTCTTTCTACTGAGGAATGATCTTTCAGTTTTTTAAGACAAGAAACTTCTTTTAATACTTTTACCACTGTATTTTGAAGAAGTATAAGTTTCCTGTCAAGTGACTGAAAATCGTATTCCTTAAGATCTTTTTCATGAAATCGGTTCAAAGATTCCTTTGGACAAGATTTCTCTTGATCATCAGTAGATGTAGAAGATGGTTTCTCATTCTCTTCTGACTTGATGTAGTTAGTTAGACTACCATCATCATGATCTGTTTCAGATGTGATCAAACAAGTTTTGTTATCACAATCTATAAAAATCGAACAAGGACTTTTGGTTTCTTCATCTGAAGATATTATTAAAAAAATCATTAGTCAGAGTCATCGGATGAGTCTCTTGATCTTGCGTAAGAGGTTTACCAAGGGCTTCTAGTTTGACATTGAGATCCAGATTCTCTTTGGCTAGAGTATTTAGTTGAATGTCTTTTTCTCTGATCTCATTCTTAAGAAGATTAGACTCTGTCTTTAGTATTAGCATTTGAGTAGACAGATATCTTATTTGTTTCAGGAGTTTTACCAATTCTTTATCAGAATCATATTTTCCATCAGAGATAGACTCAGATGTTTTCGTAACTCCTGGATTATGAGTTAACGAAGTTGTAGCATATTTAACATTTAAGTACTCATACTCTTGCATAAGGTTAACTGAATCATTCATATGATCATTTCTTATAAATTGGATCGTACCAAACACCGATTGATAGATCTTTTCGTGTTTGCCTGCTCTGATACTGAGGGTACCTAAATACACCACAATCTTTAAATTATCCATCTATAAGTCCTCTTACCGAAAGTGATTGTCTATGGACAAAGTCGAGACAATACTACAAATCGGTATTCACATTTTGTGTGATCGTCTATGGATACGAGATCGAGACAATACAACAATCAAAGCGTGATTACTTGATAATAGGTTCGGACTTAACCAAACTCTATAGGATCACTATCAAGTAATACAGAGTTAATGTTTGTGTAATTTACTTTAAATTATAATAACAACAATTATAATTGCGGAAAACAAAAGTAAATGACACATCAAGATTTTGTTAACGAGGAAACCGCAAATGCAGAAAACCCCCCGGACCTAGTCCGGAATTGAATACTCTCAGAATTAAGCCGCTATAAAAAATCTAACATACTTCGTATAGTTGAGACCAAGCAACTAAACCTATAGTTCACCTAGTTTCTTCAGTATCCCTGCGCTCCCGACATTCAATAAGTGCACGCACTGAAACAATTCCTTTGGATCGTATTCCAAATAGTAAAGGAACAACAAATCTGGTTGGTAACAACTCTCTTGATTCTTTCAGATGAAGATATCTCAGGTCATAAGCAAAGGCTCTACCGTTTAACAAATAAACTCTTTTGCCTGGTCAGATCAATCTATCCAACAACTACCGAAGTAGCAGAGTTTAGATTTGCAATCAATCAATATAGAATCAAACAAGAAACTACAATATGATGCCGATCTTACACAACTAATCAATCGAATAAATCCGATTCTAGTTGGATCCCAGCTGATCAAGGTTTGTGCACACCCAAAAAAATAAAAACCAAATTAGAAATATTCTTTGTCTTCAAATCTTCTTTAATCTTTAATAAACACCTACACAACACCACTTGAATCTCTTGTGATCAATCACACACAGAACAGAGTCTGTTAACAATGGATTATCATAAGATGTCTTTAGATCTACAAACAGTTCTAAAGATCCCGTCGAAACTTCGATTTAGTTTGAGTGAATCTTATATTGGAAGAGAAGATTCTCAAGAATAAACAAACTAGATGCAATCAAAGTTCAACAACCGTTAGTCAATCAAATCAATCGAAAACTAAAATAAACTGCAATTAACCAGTTTCCCACCAACGGTACTCGTAGATGCTTCTTGATCCCACAGAAGTCTTTAAACGAGCGGTCGTAAGAGATTTAGCCTAATTAGGGTACTTTCCTCTCCGAATAGACGGCTCCACAAGAAACGACAAAAAGATGAAGTTTGCCTGGCTCTTAGGATGGTTTGCTCGAAATTCAAACTTGGGTATTTATAGACCAAGGATGTTTGGACACCAAGGAATTTCCAAAACCGAATTATTCTTAAGATATGCAATAAATGCCCAAAATGGGTTTTCATAATTCCTGGAAATGCTTTGTCCAATATTTCCGAAATCTCACTAGAAAATCTCCAATTAGTAAATGCACATTACAAATTTTTATTTTCCAGAGATATGCATTTAATTGCTGGTAATTAAAAGCATATAAAATTAATAACCTTAATTAAAAGATTCTTAATTTATTTCGGTTCGGGATCTCCTTGAGTTATTAAGGATTATCTTTGAACAATAAAAGATAAGAGTTACTGAACATATTCAAAGTATGTCGATGTAACACCCAGTGTTTTTAGCATGGCGCATGCTGAAAGATGCGCCATGGCCTGAGAGGAAGCTTCTTTCAAAGCTTCCATTGTGCGGTAAGCAGTGGATTGGCTTAAGGCCAATATCGCGCCAAGATGGTGCATTATGTTTGGCATTTGGCTAAGAGCCAAATCTTGCATCATCATGATACATTAGGCCAATTGGGTAGGTGGCCTTGAGCATTCCAGCACAATCTTTGCGCATTATATGGACAATTTGCCTAGAGCCAATATTGCACAATCATTATGCATCAGGCCAGAGAGGGCTGGCCGAACGAGTGTTGCTCAATCATTATGCGCAATCATCATGGGCAATCATTGTGCGCAGTCATTGCGATGAATAGTGAAGCAGGCATGTCAATCTGGTCCCCTTTCCATACTTGTAGAAACTGTAAGTTAACATATATAGGCAGGGGTAGTCGGTTGAAGGTGCATATGCGGACCATGCACAAAGTAAGCTTCATAGCTTAGCCGAAAGAGTATAAATGATGCGTAAGCCTCATTTATAGTTGCGTAGCCTTGCCAATGGGGCATATGATGCGAAGTCATCCCAATGCCATATTGCGGACCCGATGATGCATAATCATTGTGCATCTTGATGGAATGGCTTATATGGACCAGGCCATTACCATTTTTGTTAGACCAAAGCCTTGCAAACGAGTTGGGTTAAGTTATTGTCCCTTCGTGGATGAACTACGGTCTGTGCTTGATCCCTTTAGAGTAGGAAAGGGTACGTAGGCATCCGCAATGAGTTGCAGCATTGCCGGTCCAGCACGTTAGCCCCTCATATCATCTAAGCTCGGTAGCTCAATGCAAGAGATGATTGTGGCCAGAATTGATGAGGTAAGTTGCATGCCAGCCATTGGATGCTCATACTTCCTATCAAGGCGTTCGACATAGGCATGTACCACTAGTGCATTAGGAATGGCCTCAGAAGTAAGCTACATCGATATGCAAGTTATGGGAGCTTGCATAAGCCTAATGAAAGTACGGCATGAGCGTGATTGATGCGCCCTTGGCACAAGCAAGACAAGTGCATTCTCTCAGCAATGCCGAAACTTAGTGGAGAGGAAGTACGATGGTTGCTCAGCTAGATAGGAAATTCAGTGATAAATTCCCTACGTTGAGGCAGGGCACTCGGAAGCCAGAGATGCATGTAAGGTGCATTGGCCATAGCCTTCAAGGTTTTAAACCCTTTACAGAACAAGGGTAAGTTTGGACGGTGTGGAAGCTAAGTTAGCTGTATCATGCTCCATGAGCATGCTTGCAATGGAAAATGGACGTGCATTTTCCTAGATTTAAGGCCCGGACCGTGGCTTCATCAATGGCGCACCGGGGGAGTTACGGCCTACGGGCCAATGCGCCAAAGGCATAATTTTCCGGTCCGTCACAGTTGGTATCAGAGCAAGTTCCGAGATAACACTAGGGACTGTGCGTAATGGACTCTTGAGCGAGTATTTCCTCGAAGGAAATTCTAAGTTGGTTGGTAGGCCAACTTATGCGCAAGTTGGTAGGGGTAGGCCAACATTTGTGCGGCAAGTATAGACTTTGCTCAGTACTGTTCCACTGCCTGGCCTAATTTAGGCACTTGACCACCGGAGACTGTCTAGGATAGTTGGCTGGTATCCATCCTACTGTGGCATTTGGGTTGATCACCCCTCACCCGTCTGGGACGGAGTGTGATGTCATTACTAACGTCTGATAAAACCCGTGGGCATGCCATTTGAGGCGGTAAGTTAGTATTCCGGGGGAGTAAACAGTTGGGGACGGTGAAAGACCGGTGACTCCAACTACTCTGGCACTGGGCCACGCAGTACTGCAGAAAGAATGCCTTGTCATGTTGGATTTTGCCAAAACGTTGGCAAACGGCCCTGTGAGCCTTGAGGATTCCTGAGTGTTTGGTATGGGACGAGTACTTAAGGAATCCGAACCCTAGTTTGGTTGAATTTCGGGGACAGAATTCGTTAAAGGGTGTAATAATGTAACACCCAGTGTTTTTAGCATGCGCCACGGCCTGAGAGGAAGCTCCATTCAAAACTTTTGTTGTGCGGTAAGCAGTGGATTGGCTTAAGGCCAATATCACGCCAAAATGGTGCATTATGTTTGGCATTTGGCTAAGAGCCAAATCTTGCATCATCATGATGCATTAGGCCAGTTGGGTAGGTGGCCTTGAGCGTTGCAGCTCAATCTTTGCGCATTATGTGGACAATTGGCCTAGAGCCAATATTGCACAATCATTGTGCATCAGGCCAGAGAGGGCTGGCCGAACGAGTGTTGCACAATCATTATGCGCAATCATCACGTGCAATCATTATGCGCAGTCATTGCGATGAATAGTGAAGCAGGCATGTCAATCTCGTCCCCTTTCCATACTTGTAGAAACTGTAAGTTAACATATATAGGCAGGGGTAGTCGGTTGAAGGTGCATATGCGGACCATGCACCAAGCAAGCTTCATAGCTTAGCCGAAAGAGTATAAATGATGCGTAAGCCTCATTTATAGTTGCGTAGCCTTGCCAATGGGGCATATGATGAGAAGGAATCACTATGCCATATTGCGGACCCGATGATGCATAATCATTGTACATCTTGACGGAATGGCCTATACGGACCAGGCCATTACCATTTTTGTTAGGCCAAAGCCTTGCAAACGAGTTGGGTTAAGTTATTGTCCCTTCGTGGATGAACTACGGTCTGTAAATGATCCCTTTAGAGTAGGGAAGGGTACGTAGGAAGACGCAATGAGTTGCAGCATTGCCGGTCCACCACGTTGGCCCCTCATATCATCTAAGCTATGTAGCTCGATGCAAGAGATGATTGTGGCCAAACTTGATGAGGTAAGTTGCATGCCAGCCATTGGATGCTCATACTTCCTATCAAGGCGTTCGACGTAGGAATGTACCACTAGTGCATTGGGAATGGCCTCGGAAGTAAGCTACATCGATATGCAAGTTAGGGGAGCTTGCATAAGCCTAAGGAAAGTACGGCATGAGCGTGATTGATGCACCCTTGGCACGAGCAAGACAAGTGCATACTCTCAGCAATGCCGAACTTAATGAATAGGAAGTACGACGGTTTCTCAGCTAGATAGGAAATTCAGTGATGAATTCCCTACGTTAAGGCAGGGCACTCGGAAGCCAGAGATGCATGTAAGGTGCATTGGCCATAGCCTTCAAGGCTTTAAACCCTTTGCAGAACAAGGGTAAGTTTGGAACGGTGTGGAAGCTAAGTTAGCTGCATCATGCTCCATGAGCATGCTTGCAAGGGAAAATGGTCGTGCATTTGCCTAGATTTAAAGCCCGGACCGTGGCTTCATCAATGGCGCACCGGGGGAGTTACGGCCTGCGGGCCAATGCGCCAAAGGCATAATTTTACGGTCCGTCACAGTCGACATCTTTCTTTCTTTGTAAATCCTTTTTTATATTAACAATTTTGGAATCGATTATACCACACTTCCAAACAAGTTTAGAATTGGTTCACCTGTATTCCAAGAACAACTATGTAATTGATCAAATATCAATACACTAATCATGGGTTTACGGTTCTACCAAACACAAGGATCAGTTCTACCTTAATATGGTTACTGGGATCGGTTACATCAGTTACCAGGATCGGTTACGTCAATTACCAGGACCGGTTACCACATTCTAATGGTATTACTTGTGATCGGTTACACAAGTCATTAGGATCGGTTACACCAATTACCAGGACCGGTTACGCCAATTACAAGGATCGATTACACAACTCTTTTGTGATTGGTCATACCAATTACTAGGATCGGTTACACCAATTACAAATATCGATGATACCATCTTAGGTGATTACTTAGGATTGGTTACACTAATAAAAGTCATACCAATACATAAGTCAGGCACTGTGACTAGTTTTACCAAGATACATAACAAGTTATGATCGGTTCTGCTAACTCACACATATTGGTAATCCAAAGATATGCAATGAATAACAATACCAATAAGCCTAACGATTTCCCTTTCGATTCATAAAACAAGTTCATAAAAGTACTTCCTTTAAACAAATGTAAACATTGTTTCCTAGGATGAAATCTTAACCTTTACTCATACACATAATCACAATAGCATTCATACGATTATGTCGATGTCTTATATACGAATTTCAAAAGATAAGCGTTATACTTCGTATTCTAATTCCTTAACACTATGTCTCACTACTAGAGTATAATCATTCACAGCTTCGCAGTTATGTTTTCAATATAGCACGACTTGAAAGATACGTTAGGAATGAAACAATTCAAGTCAAAATATTACTAACCTCAAGAGGAAGTATGATGTCGTTGTTGTAGCTTGTTACTTCTTCACATTCTTCAAGTATTTGAGTAATACTTGTATGTCTCATAATCCTATCTTTCTAGCCTAACCTATACGAAGTTTTCTCTAGTACATAATCAAGCGACTCTTTAATTGAGTTTTGATTCACTAAAATATGACAACCAAACTTGACATACCAACGCTTGGTGGGTTCAATCGAGTTATGCTCTAACATTTATGGCTACGGATCTTTAACAAAAATAATGTTGAGTTGAACACGTTCAGAATCGCTGGAGTACTTGGAGTAACGAATAATTCAAGGAATGTTGAAGATCCAAGGAAATCAAGCATGATGGATGGGAAGCTACAAAGTTTATTTATTTTGTGATCCATATGTATTGATAGTTTTGTCACTAAAATTGAAAAGGGGGGAGATTGTTAAAGCACTGCTCGGTCGAACTCGCAAGCGTTGCTATCTCAAGCTTGTTTGTCAAGTTTAGTTGATGAAAACTATATACTTGATTTTTAGTCTACTTATAACTATGTCTCAGATTAGGATAGAATGTGTAGTTGAGCTTTAGACTTCTCGGCGCTCACCAATTGAAAAAGAAGATCTACTGAGGAGCTTGAAGGAACTTCATCAACAAAAGGTATGTGGAGACTAAAACTTATCTATCACTCATAAGTCTATTCTATTTTATCTTCTAATGAGACTAAGTCGTATTGCTATATAGACTTTTACATTATACACATGTGATATTTCGAGACGCGCGAGTTTATCACGCTTATCTATTTCTCGAAATATATGTTGGAAGCTTTTTGATTTAGCTATGTTCATCGCATTCTTGACGAGTTTAGTTGGAAACAATCTATTTGTTGGAAACTAAATATTTAGTAAAAAGATGATCATGTGAAAATTACCTTGAACATCTTATATGACTTGTGTGAGACAGCCATTTGATGTTAACTCGGGAAGTTTCGTATTGATCATTCGATCACTTGAAAAGTACTTGAAGCTAATGGTATGTGTGAGACTACCATTGTCGTCTTCCAAGGATGTTTAAATGATTGAAATGAGAATTTAGAACAATTACCCATGTCTGGATACAACACGGTATGCATACCTAGTATGCGAACTGTATTGTTATGATTCGGGTCCGGAATTCTTGTTTGCGTACCTAGTATGCAAATGGATTTACCTTAGAAAGTACGGAACTCTTGTTTGGATGCCTAGTATGCGAACGGGTTTACCTGAGTTGGGTCCGGGACAGTTGCTCGCAAACCGGGTTTGCGAACATCTTGACTAGGCCATGGTCCGGAGCTGCTATTCGCGTACCTAGTTTGCGAACACAATGGTGAAGTTCTAAAATCGATTACATATGATTTTCATACCCATGAACTAAAACATTTATAATTTAAGGAATGTAAATTAACTTTGCAAACCGTGGCTTAATGTTCATGAATTAATTCTTGTATAAGTACTTTGTACGATTACGAATCAAACCAATTTTGATTCCATTTGTTCATATATATTTCTATGAGAAAGTGAACAATTAAACAACTCTATTTGAAACACAATTAGATTCATTTGATTTTCTATCATGATTAATTGATCTTCATTTTTGATCTAGAAGTGTTAGATGAATACGGCTAAGACAAAAGTGTTCATATGGCTAACTTCGGTTAACTGTTATTGAGCCAACTCAATATACACGTTTAGGTACGGTAACTCATATCTAAATATAAGTATATATCATTTGTTTGTAACAAGCTAAGACCATCTAAAGGTGGAGATTGATTGGTTAATTTCTAAGTAGACTTAACTTGAATCTTAAATTAGGAGTTCATCTAACGGCTAATATTGAATGCTTAGTTACTAGGATATCTTAGCTTTGATTTAAAGCAACCCTGATTTGAAAGACTATATAAGGGAGAACTCTAGCAACTGGAAAACCTAATCCCGACACTTTCTTGTGTCTTAGTTGCAAACTAGAGTCGATTCTTCTTTAACCTAAGTTTTCCAAAACCATTATTAGGTTAATGACTTGAAAACTTCATTTGGGATTCGTGAAGCCAGATCCAACTATTTTCTCTGTAGTTGCGTATTCTGATCTTACTTGTTCTATTGTATTGAGTCTTATCTTCTCTAAGATTTACTCGAGATTCATCTCCAATAGGTAAGATATAAAAAGTAATCACAACAGCTCTTTGGCTCAGACTCTTGTGATTCCATAATAAATTCTTATGTTAATCAGTTAGGTTATTATGAGGTGACTAATATTTCTAGGCTTCTCTTCGGGAGTATAAGACCGGATTATTAGTTGGTTTATGTTCACCTTGATCTTTGTATCAAAAGATTGGAACAAACAGAATAAAGGATAAACATATCTGTGGGAGATAGATTTGTTTATAAGTTTCCGACTTTGGGTCATAACAACTCTTAGTTGTGGGTGAGATCAGCTAAGGGAATCAAGTACGCAGAATTTGGCGTGGTTATAGAGGCGTAAGGAACGTGACTGCACCTTAATCGGTGTGAGACTTGGTTAGGGCTCAACTACATTCCAGTCTGAAGTTAACTTGTAGTAGGCTAGAGTCTGTATTGACTTAATACAGTGTGGTTTTCAAATCTGGACTAGGTCCCGGGGTTTTTCTACATTTGCGGTTTCCTCGTTAACAAAATTTCTGGTGTCTGTGTTATTTCTTTTTCGCATTATATTTGTTTATATAATTGAAATATCACAAGTTGTGCGTAGTTCAATCAGTTGATAAATCCGACCTAGTTTGTTGGATAGAACTTTATTGAAACTTGGGCATTGGTCTTTGGTACCGTATAAGTTATTTCTCATATCAATCAGGATCGCAGATTTCTATCTGTTTGATTTGCTGATTGGATTGAGAAAGAGATAAAAGCTCTTTGATATAATTCTTGATTGAGTCTCACTTTTAAGTTGGTGCTCTCGGAATTGAATTGGAGTTTAGTCCATACATATTGCCGAACGAATTATTGGGTGTGGTTGTTGTACCTCCGCTTTTTTAATAACCATGTCAACGGATCTTGTCCACTTAATCTAATCAAACTAATTAATTAACTAATCTAATACTAACACTAATCACACAGGGGCAATTTATCCATTTATTAAAATAAATTGGATAAGGGGTTTTGGAAATTAGGTTTGGGTGACCCCTTTTTATCTTTTTATGGTGTACCCCAATAATTCTGATGGCCCAATTATTATTATTTTAATAGAAAAAGATAATTCATTAAACTTAACAATGTGGCACAAACAGTTTCTCTCTAACTAGAGTTTTCAACCATGCAGGAGAATCACTTCCCTGAAACAAAAAAATACTACTAGTCCTACCTTCTTTAGCCAAACAGTGGGCTACTTCATTTGTGTCTCTTGAAACATGATCATAAACCCAACTACTGAAACTTCCTAACAGTTCATTACAATCAATGATAATGGGGTTGTTAATCCATCTAATAGACCCTTTATGGCCAGAACAACATTCAGATAATCTCCCTCCAAATGCAGCTTTTGAATGTTGTTTCTTTTCGCCCAATTGATTGCCTCGCAAGCTGCAATAGCCTCAGCCTGTTCTTCATTTTCAGCTACTCTGGCGGTGCATCATGCTCCACAGAAAGTTCTTGCATCATCAATCAATATTAGACCAGATCCCATTGTGTTGTTTTCTTTCTGGAAAGTTGCATCGATTTTTTTTTAAAAAATCAGATTGTGGAGGGTTCCATTTAATTGGTTGTCTAACTCTGTCAGCATGCAAATCCCTAACTGTTTGTTTTCTTAAGTGCCCATTCCATTCAAAATCTTTTTATTAACCAGCATTATAATCCCTTTATTTGGAATTGAGAATTTTCAAACACACAGGAGCATCTGGCTTTCCAGATATTCCATTGAGTGTATCCAACAATAATTTGAAACCATCCTCCATATTATTTAGTATAAACCAGCTCGAAATCTAGTCCTTGAGAGACTGCCCTCCCATAATTCCTACAAAAAGTCATGTCCATTTCAATCCACACCTGCTTAGTTAACTGACAGTTTAATAGTAAATGATCAACAGACTCAATATCATCATTGCATATAGGACAAGAAGAGTTTATACTTGGAACAAATCTAGAAAGTCTTTCCATGACAGGTATACGACAATTATGAACACATTTTCATAGGAAGTGTAAGATCTTCAGAGCTAAAGGAACCTTCCAAAATTTTGTCCAAGGAAAATTCAGCTGAGTAGCAATTAGGTTGGCATGGTGCACTACTGATAGTTGTATAGGCAATTCTCACTGAGAAGATACCACTGCTAGCGGGAGTCCATCTTAACGTATCACTTTTTTTCATAAGAATTTTAATCTTACAAATTTCAATAACAGTCTCCGAATCAAACAAAGCATTTAACATATTTATATTCCAAGTATTAGTTTCAGGTACGATGAGTTGATCAACGGTCTTTAAATCAGTAGATCTAAACCCAAGTGACACCAAATCAGACCTATTAGGTATCCATTTATGATCCTCCGTGAGATTAATTTTGTTAGAGCAAAAAAGTTGGAGCAAAAAATATTCCGTTAAAAGGGAGTTAATCTCTATGGGATCTCAAGATACATGTGCAGTGAAAAACCCCGCAACTAAAATGGGTCATTAAATAACAAGCCGCAGTAGGTGGATAATGTAGATTCTCCGACTTCCCTCCTCCCACTGAAGCAGAGAAAGAAACACTCCCTCGCTTCTCCAAACCTAAGGTGGAAATGAAATGATGGCAACCAAATATACAATAAACAGATAGACATCGAAACAGACACCAACCAAACAAACCACCATGTACTCCTACTAAGATTAGTCTCACCCTCTTCTTCTTCTTCTTCTTCTTTCTCAGTCTATTTTTCTCTCTTCAGTTCTCAATTCCATACCTGAACACAGAGCTAAAGCTTTAGCTCTAATGGAAGGAGCACTATTTCCAAACAGACCAACATTACCAACACCAACAACAAAACCAGTAATACCACCACCATCACAAACAAACCCACCATTGAAATTCAATTCTAAAACACTTCCATTATCAACAAATACTCCCCCACCTCCATCTTTACCTCTTGATTCTCTTCTTCAACAGCTCCTTCATATTTCACCTAAAACTTCATATCCTTCTCTTTCAATATCAACATCATCTCATAAACAACAGAATACTCATATCTCTAAGCCCAAATTCATCCCTCCTCCTCCTCCTTCTTCTTATTCTTCAGTTGGCCATAAACATAATGATTATGCTTCAATTGAATTCCTTTCACCAAAAGGTAAGTCTTTACTTGTATCCATTGTGAATCAGCCCATATCGAATTTGAACACTTATTTTAATTCTATCCACTCTGAATTGATTGAATTTGATCATGTCAGTCTTATTAAAGGGTTAGACCTTTCAGGGAATTGGGAAAAATCCCTAGTTTTGTTTCAGTGGTTTCTATCAAAGAATAGTGATGAAACTAACAAACTAGACCAACAAGCAATAGAGGTTATGGTTAGAATTTTAGGTAGAGAGTCTCAACATTCAATTGCATCTAAATTGTTTGATGAAATTTCTATTGAAGATTACTCACTTGATATAAGAGCTTATACTACTATACTGCATTCTTATTCTCAAAGTGGGATGTACGAAAAGGGGATATCTTTGTTTCGAGTGATTAAGAGTAAAGGACTTAAACCAACTCTAGTTACTTACAATGTCATGCTTGATGTGTATGGGAAAATGGGTCGATCTTGGAACAAGATAATGGAACTCGTAGGGGAAATAACAAGTAATGGACTTGAATTTGACGAATTCACTTGTAGTACTGTTCTGTCTGCTTGTGCAAGGGAAGGGTTGTTGGAGGAAGCTTCAAAATTCTTTAACGGATTGAAGTCTAAGGGTTATGTTCCGGGAACTGTTACTTATAATGCTTTGCTTCATGTGTATGGGAAGGCAGGGGTTTACTCTGAGGCTTTGAGCATTATGGAGGAGATGGAAAGAAACAACTGCACACCTGACTCGGTGACCTACAATGAACTTGTAGCAGCTTATGTTAGGGCAGGGTTTTATGACGAAGGAGCTTCTGTTATAGAGACAATGTCAAGTAGAGGAACTATGCCGAATGCTGTTACTTATACTACAGTCATAAATGCGTATGGAAAAGCTGGGAAGGAAGATAAAGCTCTGAGTTTGTTTGATCAGATGAAGAAATCGGGTTGTGTTCCTAATGTCTGTACATATAACGCAATTTTGGGGATGCTTGGAAAGAAATTGATGTCAGAAGAGATGGTGGTGATACTCTCCGAGATGAAGTCGAATGGTTGCATTCCAAACAGGGTAACATGGAACACAATGCTTGCGTTATGTGGTAATAAGGGTATGCAGAAGTACGTGAATCGGGTTTTCAGCGAAATGAAGAATTGTGGGTTTGAGCCTGATCGAGATACATTCAATACATTGATTAGTGCTTATGGTCGGTGTGGGTCGGGAATTGATGCTTCAAAAATGTATGAAGAGATGATCAAAGCCGGGTTCACTCCATGTGTTACTACCTATAATGCTCTCTTGAACGCCCTGTCTAGGAGAGGTGATTGGAAAGCAGCAGAGTCTGTGATTATTGATATGAAGACCAAAGGATTTAAGCCTAACGAAACTTCATACTCCTTGATGCTTCAATGTTATGCAAAGGCAGGGTATGTTGAAGGTATAAGAATGATTGAAGACGAAATTTACAGTGGGCGAATATTTCCTAGTTGGATGCTTTTGAGAACCCTGGTTCTTGCAAATGCTAAATGTAGGATTTTGGCAGGTATGGAGAGAGCGTTTGAGGAATTAAAAAGAAACGGATACAAACACGATCTGGTTCTTTTCAATTCAATGCTTTCAATCTATGCCAAGAACAGGATGTATGATCGAGCTCATGATCTGATGCATTTGATCCGTGAGAATGGATTACAGCCAGATCTTGTTACATTTAATAGCTTGATGGATATGTATGCTAGAGGAGGAGAATGCTGGAGAGCAGAAGAAATCCTCAAAGGTTTACAGAAATCTGGAGGGAAACCTGATCTGGTTTCATACAATACTGTGATTAAAGGGTTTTGCAGACAAGGGCTAATGCAGGAAGCTGTCCGAACTATGTCGGTGATGACAACTGTGGGCATTCGACCTTGCATTGTTACTTATAATACTTTTGTTGCGGGATACGCCAGCAAAGGATTGTTTGAAGAGGTAACCGATGTGATTAATTATATGATTCAACATGATTGCAGACCCAATGAGTTGACATACAAGATTGTCATCGATGGTTATTGTAAAGCAAGCAAATACAAAGAAGCCATGGATTTTGTATCGAAAATTAGAGACCTTGATCCATCTTTTGATGATAAGTCGGTTCAAAGGTTTGCCATTCGGGTTCGTGAGAATGTAGAGTTGTAGTTCTGGACATCAAAAAGGCAATTTTTGTTCGTTGTTTACCCTCTCTCATTTCTCCGATCTACTTCTTTACTGTGAATTTATTTTGTAAAAGTTCAAAATTTTTGAAGCTGTTAATTACAGGTTTTGAAGTTATAGATGCAATTACTTTCCGCAATTCTCTGTGTATTGACCATAAATGAAGTTGATTTTGGAATTTGTATGTACTCGTTATCAAGTTGCATTTCAGATAAAGGCGCTAAAGTGCTAAAGCAGATCTTTTAAGCCCAACTGTTGTAGAGAAAATGAAAAAAAAGGAAGGATTTTTTGGGCACCACGGTTTCTTTTGGGACCATGGTTTGATTAGGCCACCTGCCCTATAGTTATAAGGGGTATCTTGAAAGATGGAGATGACTAGTTTACTCTTTAACCTAATTAAAATTATAACTATACCACTTCTTCTTCCTCTATTCTACACTTTTTCTTCTTCTCTTTGTCATCAATTTATGATCATCTAAACCTGATCATATCTAATCAAAATCATCAAATTTTCATCGTCGTCAATTCATTGAATTTTTATCGTCGATTAATCAATTTTTTGTAAACAAACTCGTCCATAAGTACTTTCCCACAAACCCATTACTTCTAATAAGTTTTTGATTGAAAATTTTGAGTAGTAGTCATCAAAATAGGTTGAAAATGGAAGTTACAGTAGTAAGTTCGGTTAGGAATTTTGTGGAAAAACTTTGTCGAATTAGCCGAACTTGCTGGAAATGAAGAACATGAAGAACAGTTCGGTTGTTTCGCAAAAAAAAAATTCCTAACCGAACTTTTTTCGTATACAATAGTTCGGCTTATGTTCATTAAAGCGCAGGTAGCCGAACTTAGTTTTAATGTAGTTTTTTGCTTTCAGAGAAAAGTTCGGTTACGTCGCAAAAAAAAAATCCTAACCGAACTAAGGTCCGGTTACGTTGCAATTTTTTTCTCCTAACCGAACTTTTCTCTGAAAACCTATATATTAATTTAATATAAATTTTTTTGATTTAATCTTACACTAATCATTAATTATGTTAACTAATGATTCAACTAATCATTACACTAACTTAATTGAAAAGGATAATTTTGGTATTAAGATAAATATATGGATAAGGGGTGACTTAGTTTTACTTCAAATATCTTTCCAAAAAAAGAAGAAGCTAACTTTGAGAATGCCTCATTTTGTGTTGCCTCAAGTTAGAAGCCTGTATTTACTTTAAGAATGCCTCATTTTGGTTACAGAACAAAGGTCTCCCAGAAAGCAAGTCCACTTACAGTTTTCTCTTTGTGAATTACACTAACAAGTACTGTACTATCAATTTAATGACATCTGTAACATAACTACCTATTGTATTTGCTAGTTTTTTACTGATCATGTCAGATATTGAAGTAAACCAAATCACCTCATCCTTGCTCTTTCCATGGAATTTCTCCTGCTTTTTTTTTTTGATCGGCTGGAATTTCCCCAGCTTTAAACACTTGAAAAGCCGCAGCATCACTTCTGCGGCAACGACTTTCGCTGTACACTTTAAATCCCACCTCTGAAACTGTTGGGGGAGTATACCAGCCTGCCCTGCATCATTCCTTCGTCCATAGAAGAGAGCGTGTATCAATGTTGCCAAGCTTCACATTCCTCGTGTCGTACCCACTGTGAATAAACAAAGTACTGATTAATTCCAAACACTCCACAGGTAACAGAAAATGAAAGAACCGGAAGGATGCAACTTACCCTGTTAAAATGTGGGCATCCAACTCAAAACCAATTGGCTGTGAGTGGAGAGGTCTTAGGATAATAAACCGCAAGATCTTAGATGCCCAGACAATGTGGGACCAATAATAATCTCAACACGTCCCCTCACGTGTAGCGCCGTTGGGTCTAACACGTGGACAATTAAATCGGGTGACGCGGAGTAAAGGCGTGGTCAAATGACTCGTCGCAAATAGCCTGCTATGATACCATGTTAGAATGTAGGCATCCAACTCAAAACCAATTGGCTATGAGTGGAGAGGCCCTAAGGGATAATAAACCGCAGGTATTTTAGATCCCCAGACAATGTGAGACTAATAATAATCTCAACATACCCACTCTTCAGTTTCTTCGTCATTTGTCTGCTTTGATAGAATGCACATAACAACAAATGTGGAGGATTAGTCATCACCGAAACCTGGTCATTAAAGAAACTGATCCTTTAAGCTCGAGAATTTCAGAACACACACCAAGAGAGGTTAACGTTTTTTTTCCTTTATACCCCTATTTATAATGCATGGTTATCATACAATTTAGTTTAATGTGAGGTAGAGATTTATAGATCTAGTAATATAATAATATTTGTATTGGGATAGATGAGGGTAAATTAGGAAAGTAAGAGAAATTTTATGAAAACTAAAAACTTCCTTATTCCACTAGATTTCTACTTCTCCGCCTTTATAATAGGGACGGAGGGAGTACAATTTAAGCACAGTCATTACTTGATTCTGAATACATACAAGGGTTGCTCACGTGCATCATATACAACGCACACAAGGTAAAACCTACAGATGAGCAGGATATTATGATGCCAGTAGATGCATTTTACAATATGTAAGTGTCTCAGTGGCTTCTTTCATTGGAAAAAGCAAAGGAAGCAGTGAAATTCAAAAAATGGCTAGCACAATAAATGACCATTGAATATTATTATTTCAGTAAGAAAAGCAGGGATCATACTTCTGTCTCATCTGTGTTTCTGATTAAGAAGCACAATCCAAGTTCATGAGTTTGCAAAAACCAAAATTTGGAATCGAACCAGAATCAAGTAGTGTTTACAATAAAAATCTGGCAGGTACAGAGTAAATAATGATGATTATTCAGTAACTGACTTGACTCCAGTCCTTAATATCCTGATATTAACATCCAGATAGAATCAATGATTCCATCCAGCCACAGGTCATATTCTGGAAACTTATCAAACTATAAATAATGAATCAACTCCAATATCAACCTAATATTCTCCTTTAAATTAGGTAACAACAAAAATTGTTGTATAATTATATTATGCACCTAGCTATATTAAGTTAGCTTTGAGAAGGATCATAACTAGGATTTAATACCTTCAAGACCCTTAACACAGCATCACCAAAAGTCGTTGCAGGAACACGCCCCTTCTGCAAAATGGTGAAACCGTTTGGTATCGCGAGCGATGATAAGCCTTCCAACAAGCTTTGAGATAATCTTCAATGCGTTATGGCAATCCACACAAACTCTAAGATTCTTAATTATTCGCATAGGGCTGCGAGCAGGGGTACTTAAGAGACCAGCAACACAAGCCAATTTTTCACTATGTGCGAGAAGTCCTGTAGCTTTACTTTCATCATCCACGTCATGCAATGCGCATCTAAGCTCAGGTACATAACCACACTCTTTCATATGTGCACTCAGCGTATTCAAATGGGCATATATTTTGTCATCAGCGTGGGATGTATCCCCTGCCCTATACTGTAGAACCTTATTATGTAATCCTAAAGGTTTCTCGCCTAGATACTTTTTTTTCTTCTCAGCTATTACATAATTAGAGGGGTTCACTGGCACAAGACCGGCCTTCATTTCAACATTTAGCCGTGAGGGGTCTAAGAGAGCAACGATATTAGCACAAAGGTCCCCAGTTTCCAGATTCCCATGAATTCTGCAAAGATTCATCAAAGCTTCCCAAACATCAATACTTGGTTCAACTGGCATATTTTCAATGAACTCAAAAGCCTCTTCTAAGTATCCTGTACTTCCCAACATTTTCACAACACCCACATAATGATCCATGGAGGGTGCAATACCAAAAACTTCACTCATCGACTCAAAGTGCAACATTCCTTCATCAATGTCACAAAGGGTACTACAAGCGTAAAGAACCCCAAGAAACATTTGGCCATCGGGTCTTCCTCCTGCGTCCTTGAATTCCGTGAACACATCGATTGCGTCTTCTCCGTATCCATTTTCTGCCAGACCAACTATCATGGTGTCCCAAGAAGTCAGATTTCGAGCAGGTATTTTTCCAAACAAATCATGAGCATCAGACACTAAACCACACTTCAAATACATCTCTAATACCTTATTCTGTAAGATAGTTTCCGAAGAGAGCTTGGTCTTCATAAGATGATTATGAATCAATTTTGCCTCTTCTTTAGCAACAACTTCCCCAATAACCTTCATCAACTGACGATACCGGAGCAAACCAATCTCAATACCTTGCTGATATAACAAGTTCAAAACCCTCAAAGCTTTCTTCACATTACCCTCATTACAGAAACCATCCATCTCTTCAAGAGTACCATTACACTGCACTTCACTCTCAGACTCCACACCACTCACTAACGATAGAGAATGAACGTTATTCATCTCCGAATGCAATCCATTTTGTTTCTGTTGAAATCCCCAAATATTTGTTTCTTTGTTATACCCATTTGAATTCTGTTGGATTTGCCCATAATTAACATCACTAACCGGCTGATGATACCCATCAGGTTTCTGCAGATGTTCTCCATAGGAAGACTCATTTGGACCATGTGCAGCAGAGTTTCCTCTATAATGATCATTTAAATTCTGTTCAAAACCTCTCGAATCATTCGTGTAACATACATTAGCATTATGCTGCAACTCATTTGGATTGAACCCATTAGGATTTATGTTCTGTACCCGAGGATGATACCCACTAGGGTTGTGTTGAAAATTCTTATTGTAATTATTTTGGAAATACGAAGAACTGGGGTTCTTCTGCAACTCATTTTGACAGAACCCATTATTCTGAAGTTGGTTATTATCATTAGGATTACCTCTGTAAGCATTTGGTGTGTGAAACCCACCACCTGTAGTCTGCTGAAAATCTCCTCCTCCCTCTGAACCATATGAGTTATTATTAGTTGGTTGAGTTTGATAATCAATTCTTTCAGCAGCAACAGTTCTAAAGGTCTTAACTTTATTTACGAAATTATTGTAAACTGAATCGAGATTTGGTTGAGAGTTTGTGTACTTAGGTATTAAACTGATAATTTTAGATGTTTTTTTTTTCATTATTATTACAACAGCAATGAAATTTCAATCAAAGAATGAATGAATGATGTTTTTGTAGATGGGATGAAGAAGACGTTCTGATTAGGGTTTATGGACAAATAATTCAAAAGAGAAAGGGAAAGGTTTAAGCAGAAATGAACAAAGAAAAGAATGTGAGACCGATATATCATAGAAGCTTAAGATACTCGATGATTACGGGCTTGGTTACGGGGTGTCCTAAGGTATATCAAATGTCAAAATTACCATTCCACCGATTAAACCTAAAAATTGAAAAACGGAAAACCTAATTATGTAATACTAATTCCATTTCCATCACTCTTTTTTTCCTTAGACCCTAGTCGTAAATTCAGTTCCTTTTTTATATCCAAACAAAATCACCGTCTTCAGTTAATCGTTAATCCGAAAAATTATTATAATAATCAAAAACTCGTTCTTTGCGGTTGTTTTTGGTGCTTGAAACAGGTTAGATTCTCCCAATTAAGGGCGAAAAAATCCGATTTCAGAACCACATGGCGCTAGGTCGAAGTTGCATATTTCTAGCCATATGTAACTGTTTTCATGTTTTTCGGCTAGAAAAAGGACCCCCGACTGTAACTTGGCTGAATAGTTTTTATGGCTAGGTCGGAAATCATCGCACCAAACCATAACCTATCTTTGAAAATTTGTCGCAGTTTTTATGACTAGCAATATTCATCTGATTAATAATATTGCTCTGACTAGTAATATTCATTCAATTAGCAATATTGATTTGGCTAGCAATATTGTTATAAACAATATGAATTGTTCTAACTATCAATATAGCTTTGACTAGCGCAATATTGCTCAAGTATTTCATTGGTCTTGATCCAGCAATCTCATCATACCTATGCCAATTAATTCAAATCTTCTAAGTACCATTGCCGCATCAACTGGCATTATGGTATGCAAAATATCATTGCTTGTCTCAGTAGACACTTTATGCTTCATTCATCAAAATGACGAGTCTCTATGAAGCATGCTAGACTGATAAATACGCTAAGACTAACATCTAGATCAACAATTGACCAAAAAAATACACGTCTATATAATAAACTTAACCATGCTCGAGGCACCAATAATGTCACATGGGGGACATTCACTAGAGTTTTGATCTGGTTTCCTACAACACGTGCGATGCAGCAATGCACCACGATGAGAAAGTGAGTTTGTGCAAGCAGTTGAAGGAGTAAATGGGTAGTGGTCGGACAACCACCAAGTCTCCCTAACGCATACGACAACTGGTTTTCACCGTGATTTACATTTCTCTACTCTTCCACTTCTTGTCTTAGCAGACACTATATGCTTCATTCATCAAAATGACGAGTCTTTATGAAGCATGCTAGACTCATCAATATGTTAAGACTAGCATCTAGGTCAACAATTGACTAAATAAATATACGTCTATATAATAGACTTAACCATGCTTGAGACACCAATAAAGTCACATGGGGGATATTAACTAGGATTTGGTCTGGCGGCCTACAACACGTGTGATGCAGAATGCACCACGATGAGAAAGTGAATAAGTCGTGTTAACAGTTGGAGGAGGAAACGGGTAGTGGTCTGACAACCACTAAGTTTCCCAACAAAGTGGAACTGGTTTTCACCATGATCTACTCTTCCACTTCTTTGCAACTATCACCACTTATAGGTGATCAATATGTTAACTACTTTTGCTTCAAATAAGTTTTTTGACTTATCGAAAAAGGATAACATCAGTCACATGACATCCATATCCCAAAAACACACAGAAGCTTTCTCTCGATCCAACAAAAAGAAATCATCTTCGAAGCAGTCCAACACATCCATAATCAATTTCCATTAATCTCAACACCTTCTTAGCTTCCCTCCATAGAGATCGACCATTTTCCTTCCATTGTGATCGAATTAAATCTGGAATGACCATTTCTAGGTTCAGGCTAGAGGATTATAGATTGGTCTCTCGAATTCAAATCACTCTCGTGTAGAACATCTGTTTAAGTGTTTAGAAGATTTACTCCATCTAACATCTGCTTCCACCATTTTACACTTTATCCAATAAAATGTTTTTACCCGCAAACAAATGTTAGTCATTATTCCCCAACCATAATGAAAAGATGGGTATGAATAAGTAAAGCGTTATATCTTGTATATCGGTTCATTGGTTATTAGTGTGTAAATCAGTTGTCCTTTAGGTTAATGTCCTCGGCCTCATATCTATGAGCTTTAATCCTTAATACGTCGTTTTCCTCTTTTTTTCGATATAAAGTAGAAAAGCAGTCTCTAGACTACATCCAAACTCCTTCATATGAGAGTTCATTTGGAAGTTACGGGGTTCAAATGCCTACCTCCACAGTGGGAGAGAGCATGAGAACCATCAGACCACTTGATGGTTCTCAATAAAAAAATAAAAAAAAGAATCCACATATACTCTGCAAAATATTTAAGATTGTCTCCTAAAACCTTTTTTAGGATGGGATGTGATCAAGACTAGAACGTCATGAATCCTTTTAAATTTTTGTAAAAGTTACATCATATATGTAAGGTCTTTAAGGGAGGCTTATTGAAAACACTGAGCTGTCTCTCAAATTCTTCGATTTCAGGAGTCTTATCGAGAACACTGAGCCATCTCTCAAAATCTTCGATTTGAGGAGTCTTATTAAGAACATTGAGTCGTCTCTCCAATTCTTCGATTCTACGTTTGATAGGTTTGTTCTGCCTTGAATTGCGTTGCTGGTTAAACCCTAAATGATAAAGAAAAAATGTATAAAATCGAAGGAAAGGACATTTCAAGGTACCTCGTACTCATGTCCTTTTGTAAAACTAAGGATTGAAACCTTAGTTAAGGTGAATTTAATACACGTCTGTTGCACAAAGAAGTTAATTACTCCATTCTTTTCTAGTTTTTGCATAAATGGTGGTGAAAGGTTTCCCATTAAATGTTGATTATGTTAAACCGAGTAAATATTACTCTCGCTCCCTCTAGTTTTGGCATAAATGGTGGTGAAAGGTTTCCTGTTAAATGTTGATAATGTTGGAATTAATTTAGCTTTTGTATTTTTGTGTTTTCTTGTGCAATAATTCTGGATATACCAGGGCTGAAATCCTATGGGATATCCCGTCAAAGACAAGTACTGTGGGTCTCCAGGTGGGTGAAGCCCCTATATTTGGAATGCTACACTGACCGAGGGTTTTTTTTAAGAAAAAATCCTGATACACACACAACCCCTGAGACCCACTGAGAAATTATATGGGGGTCGGGTTTTTGGTCCCACCACATGTGTGTTGCGGGATTCTCGGGACACAAATCATTTCCGCCTATATTTCCTCTGGTGGGCCCAGGGATGTTTCACTCGGGATTTAGCCCGGGATAATCTGGCGTCAATGTAGACTCATTGGGCCTGTCCTAATTTCCCCAGTAAATATAGCTTGAAGGAAATATAATACACTCTTCGTATCACATTTCTCTTTCAGGACTTTCAGGATTAGTACTTTTTCCCTGCCTGCATAAAAACCTTAGTAAATCAAAAACTTCTTCTCCGCCTGCCTAAAAACCCTTGTAAATCTTTTTTTTTTGCTTAGACATGTTTTTCATGCATTAGTCACAGTTACATATACGTAGTAATGAGATTCAAATATATGGATGTGGGATTGACTAAACAAGAAATCTCACAAACTAAGAAATCAGAAAATAAAAAGAAAGACATTACCGAGTAAATAAAAAGGAAAAATTAGCTGGGTTTTTCGTTTTCGGAGGGCGATGATGGCTCACCGTTGCTTCCCCTCTCCATGCTTTGATTGTCTCGGTACCTCGTTCTCGCTCTCGCTGTCACATTTCTAAAGCTGTTTCCACCTTCGACGCCACCGCCAAATGAGTCTTTACTTTGGGGTCTGCCTTGCTGATACTTAGACTCGTCATCTGGTCCACCGTCAGCCATTTCCTGTCCTTTACTTTGATCTGAACCTGCACTATATCTATCACTACCTGGTCTCCTTTGATTGCTCCTCAGAACCTGCGCGCCTGGTGCTGGTGACATGCCCATTCCTTCCGTGAAAGGTCCCCTCCAGGCCCCATCCAGGAAGGTCTGCCCTGTAAACTCATGGCTAATGTGGGTCCCTTCACATCCATAGGATTGAATAAAATGGAGGAAACATACGGAGAGCTACAGAGAACATGTCTGCCGTCTGGCACTGGGAAACCATCGGGTGTGACACCCTCATAAGAAAAACCATGAGGACCCATTTAGCACCTCTAAAATATTTTCATAGTGCAAAGCAAAATAGACTTTGCAGGATACTCCCTTCCAAGATATATAAGGGGTCTACATTATATTCAGACAGCGTCGAGGTAAAAAAGTTACTTTTAAAAACCAAACAGGAAAAAAAACAAACTTATCATCTACATAAGCTGAGAGTACATAATATACCACTCATTCACTATCTGGTTCAAGATAAAGCAAGGACGCTAGCTGATTACTGCTAGAAGGCTCCAGCTCCTGGCAGTCTCAACTAATCTGCAGTGTACGGTGTACCCAAGCAAGAAACAATTAAACAGTTTGAGTGTGGAGAGTTGGAGGCACAAGCATGGCATCATAATAAATGTGATAAAAATCACTTTGTTGATGTGTAAACATAGGCTTCAATAGCACTGGTATAACATGTGTGAAAAGAAGAAAAAGCTTGCAGGAGAAACAAATCAAAAATCCAAGACTGTTCAGATTGATCACGACATCTGTGAGCATCATGAGAAAGTACAGATTTTCAGTCAATACCAAGACTTCGACCAGGAAACCTAACCCATAATAAGGCTAACCTCCATTGTACCTAAGAATTTCCTCCCAGAGATAACAACCACGATTTTTAGGAAAATGCTAGGAACTTCTGAGGTAAGCACTCGTTAAATGGTACGAAACATTTGAATAAACCATAAAGAAAGACAGACTCCCTGATTTGAGGCCCAGTAGCATAGGGGTACATTCCTCGTCAGGGGAAAAAAAGAGAGAAAAGGCAAAAGATTACTTGGTCACATACCTTCTCATTGTATGGATTCCTGAAATGATGAGTCTTATGGAAGGACAACTCACATAGCTAGCAAAACATATAAAGCTCACAGTAAGGTTCACGATACGAACTTATGAGATCAACAGCAAATCAAAAAGACCAATGATAAAAACAATTAATCATTTGTCACAATTGTGCAACGGGTATACATCCATAACACATACACAAAAGTAATGTCAAGGCATGCAAGGTGAAACAGATAGTATTAATCTTACCATGCATATTGTTTGCCGTTGTGACAGTTTCAGGTGAAATGGATCAGCAGTTGACAAGGTGAATGGGAACTGCAACTTCATGCATAGAGACTCCGCAAAGTCAATAAATCATTTAAGTTTCGAACTTTTCATCAATTAGAATTCTCATACTTTGATGTGCTTCTCAGGATCTTAATGAAGGTAGTGGATTCCTATTACATTATCAAGTTCCTGATTCTTACTTCAGATTCATACTGACACCAGGATACTCTCTGACAAACTTTCTCCTTCCAAAACTTGTATGGAAGAGAAAGAGAGTCTCAAATAACAACATATTGGGGAAAGCCTTCTGGATTATTATGCTTCAGCAGTAAGGTTCAGCTTACATCCTATATCACAACACATTCTGCAAAAAGACAAAAAGGAAGCACGGAAAATATGAAGATTAAGAAATCATTCTTAATTGATAGTTGATACAATTGAAAACAATAAGAACTTTCTGAACACAAAACACAGAAAGGTTTATCTCAAAGAATTATATCCAATTTTGGTTAAATATTTCATTAGAATCCACATCTACAACACTACTGCCTACCCACTGTGTTTTCTAGTTTATGATCATGTCAAAAATTGAAGTAAAAAAAAATCACCACATCCTTGCTCTTTTCATGAAATTATCCTGCTTTAAACACTTAAAAGCCGCAGCAGCACTTTTGCGGCAACAGCTTTCTCTCTAGGCTTTAAATTTCACCTATGTAACACTTGGGGTGAGTATGTTCAGCCAGCCCATACTCATATCATTCCATTGTCCATAAAAGAAAGTGTATACTAACGCTGCCAAGCTTCACATACCTCATATCATACCCACCATGGATAAAAAAATAACTAATAAATTTCTATACTCCACAGGTAACAGAGAATGAAAAAGCTACAAGGATTGCCCATTCTTTAGTTTATTCATCACTTCTCTTCTTTAATAGAATGAACTTAACAGCTGTGGAGGATAAAATCATTACCGTAACCTGGTCACTACAGGAATTAATCCTTTAAGCTGAGAATTGCACAAACACACAGCAAGAAAGGTTAATGTTATACTCCCTCCGTCCCACCAAAGTTGACTTATTTCACAGTTTTTAAGGCAAGGAGGAGATAGGGATATTTTCAGGTGTTTTTCCAATTATATCCTTATAGATAACAAATGGTAAAATTTAGAAATGGTATCTCTCAAATTACAAGGTTCCACATGTGCACAATATACAAAGCACACGTGGTAAAACCTACATATGAGAAAGATATTATGATGCCAGTAGTTGCACAATACAATACGTAAGTGTCTCAGTGGCTTCTTTCATTAAAAAGAGCCAAGAAGGCGGTGAAAATCATAAAATGGCTGGCACGATTTTTGGCATAACGAATATAATTACTTTGCAAAAGCAAAAAAAGTATTTGTGCAGGTTCCAACCAGCCACAGGTCATATTGTACAATTTTCTAATTTTCTGGAAACTTAGAAAACTATGCTATTAATTTAACCAATATCAACCTAATATTGCAATTTCATAATTCCACTCTCTTGTAATGATAATAACCCTTTAAATTAGGTAAGAGCGCTAAATTATTGCACAGCCATAATATGCACCTAAGTTTATACTAAGTTAGCTATAAGAAGGATTATAACTAGGATGTAATACCTCTAAAACCCTTACTACCGCTTTGGTAGAAGTCGTTGCAGGAACACACCCCATCTTCGATTTGGTGAAACCGCTTGGATGCGCGAGCGATGATTCGCCTTCCAACAATTTTAGAGATAATCTTCAATGCATTATGGCAATCCATACACATTCTAACATTCATGAGTATTCGCACTTGGCTGCGAGCAGGGCTCCTTAAGATACCAGCAACACAAGCCAATATTTCACTGTGTGCGAGAAGTATTGCAGCTTTACTTTCATCATCTACATCATGCATTGCGCATTTAAGCTCAGGTATATAACCAGACTCTTTCATATGTGCACTCAGCGTCTTCATATTGGCATAAACTTTGTCACTACCAGAGTGGGATGTATCCCCTGCCTTACAATGTTGAATCTCATTTCGTAATCCTGAAGGTGTCTGACCTGAAAATTTATTTTGCATATCAGAGGGGTTTGCTGGCACAAAACCGGCCTTTGATTCAACATTTAGCCGTGAGGGGTCTAAGTGAGCAACGATATTAGCACAAAGGTCCCCAGTTTCCAGATTCCCATGAATTCTGCAAAGATTCATCAAAGTTTCCCAAATATCAATACTTGGTTCAACTGGCATATTTTCAATGAACTCGAAAGCCTCTTCCAAGTATCCTGAACTTGCCAACATTTTCACAACAGCCATTTACTGATCCATGGAGGGTGCAGTACCAAAAACCTTACACATCGACTCAAAGTGCAACAATCCTTCATTAACGTCAAAAAGGGTACTACAAGCATAAAAAACCCCAAGAAACATTTGGCCACCGGGTCTCCCTCCTGCCTCTTTGAATTCAGCGAACACATCGATTACGTCTTCTCCGTATCCATTTTCCGCCAGACCAACTATCATAGTGTCCCAAGAAGTCAGATTTCGAGCAGGTATTTTTTCAAACAAATCATAAGCATCAGATACTAAACCACATTTCAGATACATCTCTAGTACCTTATTCTGTACATTAATTTCCAAAGAGCGCTCAATTTGCCTCTTCTTTAGCAGCAACTTCCCCAATAACCTTCATCAACTGAAAATACCGAGGCAAATCAATCTCAACACCTTGTTGATATAACAAGTTCAAAACCCTCATAGCTTCCTTCACATTACCCTCATTACAGTAAGCATCCATCTCCTCAAGACCATTTCTAAAGGTCTTAACTTTATTTAAGAAATTAATGTAAATAGAATTGAGATTGGATTGAGAGTTTGTGACCTTTGGTATTAAACTGATGATCATCGTAGCTCCTTTCCTTTCCATTATAATTAAAACAACAACGAATCAATCAAAGAACGAATGACGTTTGCGGATGGGATTAAACTGATATGATTATGATGTAAAGGAATTGATATAGGGACATTGAAGAAGTTGTGTTAGGGTTTATGGAGAAAGAATTTTAAAAGAGAAAACGAAACAAGGCATGCAGGGAGACGGGTAGTCCAATCTTGTACGCCATCCTGATCTGGGTATTGACCCAACTTTTAAGTCGTGGACTGTACGGTTATCTCGGGAGCACAAATGCACAATGAGTAAGTTAGGGCTAATACAAGTGTTCGGGACTGGAATGATTGCTGCAAACTAGATGAGGATTGGACAGTGAAGATGGCAAATACTGTTTGGGAGATATGGAAAGCCAGATGCAGTTGTATTTTTCAAGACTATGACTGGTGTTAAGCATACAGCACAGAGTCTTCCTCACGACTCTCAGCTCAGTTAGTCAGTAACAATATTTGGTTTTATCAATAACTCTGTAACAATATTTGGTTTCATCTCTTAATATAAATAAGAGTCCAATCTCCACAAGTTTCCTGTGGAAGATATTCACCAAATCTATTTTCGAAGTTGGTATCAGCCTAGATCCAACCCAAGCTTCTCTTTCATAAACAAAAAACTCATACAAAAACATAACTCTTTTCATGGCAGCAAACACAAACAGCCTTCGTCAAATCCAAATACATCACCTTGTAACACTGAAACACACAGAAACCAACCATTTACTATGGAAAACTCAATTTAAGCCAATCCTTAAAGGATATGGTCTGACAGGCTATATTGATGGAACATTAGAAAAACCACCCAGAAACCTACCTAACACAGAAAATATCAATCCAGCATTTACTGATTATGAAGCACATGATTCAGTCCTTGTAGGATGGCTGAATTCTACATTAACACCTGAAGTCCTTGGCAAGGTTGGAGGACTTGAAACATCCAAACAAGTATGGGACACTCTGGAAAGGGAGTTTGCACCAAAAACAAAGGCTCATCAGATGAGTCTCAAGAAACAACTTCACTGTATGAACAAAGGTAATAAAACTTTAAAAGCTTATTTGAATGAAGCTAAGAGTTTATTTGATCAGCTTGCAGCATCAGGATATACTGTGTCCACTGATGAGATGAAGCAATCCATTAGCAATGGATTGAATCAGTCTTATGATCCTATTGTCACTGCTTTAAGCACCAATGAAGAGATGGATATAGACACCTTTACTGCTCATCTACTCACATTTGAGATGAGACTCGAACAACAACTTGCTCTAATACAACAACCTATAGCAAAAATTGCCACTTCCAACTCAGCTTCGTCCAGCAGGAATGAACCAAGAAGGTTCAACAATCAACCCAGAGGACAATATCAGCAAAACAACAACCAGTTCAATCGTCGTCCTCAACATCCTCAGAGGAGTTTTAATCAGGGAGAACAACCATGTCAGATATGCAAGAAACGGAATCACACAGCAGATAGGTGTTGGTTTCATTATGACAAGCCAAACAAAAATCAGCAGAAGCAGTCAGCTGCATATATTGCTCTACCTGGAGTGTAAACTGACAATCAGTGGGTGACTGACACTGGTGCCACTCATCATTTAACTACAGATATGAGGAACCAAGAAATTCCTCATGAATACGATGGCACTGAGCAGGTGCATGTTGGTAATGGTAATGCACTGAACATTGCCAATATTGGTAATGCCTCTTTTACATACAAATCTAGATCCTTTCGTTTAAACAACATTTACCATGTACCGGAAATAAAAACCAACTTGCTGTCAGTCTCTCAATTTTGCAAAGATAATGATGTATATTTTGAATTTCACACATCTTTCTTTGTTGTAAGGACAAGCACACGGGAGTAACGCTCTAAGAGGGATGAATAGGAATGGGATTTACATTTTTGAAGGGATTGAAATGGTAGAACAATCAATAAAGCCACAAGCAAACGTCTCTTCAACCATTCCACTGTGGCACCAATGTTTGGGGCATCCAATGTTGCGTACAGTCTCTCAAAATTTGTCATCAATATTTTCTTCCTGTTTTGAATAATAGATTTGATTTTCGTCATTCCTGCCACATCAGTAAGAGCAGGAAATTACCTTTTTCTACCAGTAACACTGTTATGACAAGCCTTTGAGCTTAGTTGTCTCTGACATTTGGGTCTCACATCATTTATCTAGAACTGGTTTTCGTTACTATCTACTTTTTATGGATGTCTATTCTCACTTCACATGGATTTTTCCTCTTGTTCAGCGATCTGATGCTTTGCAAACGTTTATTCTTTTTCGTAAACAAATAGAAAATCTCACTGATCATAAAATAAAAGTTTTTCAATCAGATAATGCCTTAGAATACAAAAAATTCACTGTTTATCTCAATGACTCAGGCATCCTACATAGGTTCTCTTGCCCACATACTTCACCACAAAATGGCATAGCTGAAAGTCGTATACGACATGTCACAGAGTCTGGCTTGGCTCTCTTATTCCATGCATATATGCCACGATATTTTTGGGCTGATACATTCACTACTGCTTGTTATTTGATCAATAGATTACCTAAATCCAACACAGAATCCAAGACACCACTAGAAATTCTATTTCACAAAGCATCAGATTACAAATTCTTAAGAGTACTTTGCTGTTTGGCCTACCCCTGTCTTAGACAGTACAATGCGAACACACTAGAGCCAAGGTCACTACCCTGTGTTTTTATAGGCTATAGTAGTGCTCACAAAGGATATATGTATTTGTATCGAGCTATTAACAGGATCTATATCTCTCGCCATGTGCGTTTTGAAGAGAGCTCATTCTCATTCAAGCCTCTCCAGCAGCAGAAACCATTGTCATGTCAAGGTAATGTACCCTCAAGTACAAGTGTATTGTCTTCACATCCTTTTAGCCACTGTGACTTACCAGTCCGACAGGAAGGTGTAGTTTTTCAATCACCAGTACAAAGCAATTCGGATGCCGGGTCATCGCCAGCAATGATGCATGCTTCAGAATCTCCACAAATTTCCGTCACTCAATATGCACCAGACAATAATCCAGCAAACTCAGCAAATGCCTCTACTTCAAGTGCATAGTCCACACATGCTGATGAGAAGACTTTCTAAAGTGATATTGTAACACATACCATGGTTACAAGGGCCAAAGCATGTATTTCAAAACCAATACAGAAGTTGTGCTTGACGGCATCTAAGCATCCCCTGCCATATTCGGAGTTTATGCAACCTACTTGTTTTTCGGCTGCTTACAAGAATCCAAAGTGGAGGAAGGACATGGATGCCCAGATTAATGCACTCATTCACAATGGGACATACTCTCTTGTTAAATATGAACCAGGAATGAATGTTGTAGGTTCAAAATGGGTTTTCCGTGTGAAACAAAATCCAGATGGCAGTGTGGAGCGGTACAAATCACGTTTGGTGGCTAACGGGTTCAATCAGCAGGAGGGTATTGATTATAGTGAAACGTTCAGCCCTGTCATAAATCCTTGCACTATACGGCTCGTCCTATCAATTGCAGTTATGAATCACTGGCAGCTAAAACAACTTGATGTAGAGAATGCTTTTCTACATGGTAAGTTAGAGGAAGATGTCTATAAGCAACAGCCGGCAGGTTATGTAGATCCTAACTTTCCAAATCACGTATGTAAGCTGCACACATCCCTGTATAGGCTTAAACAAGCTCTGCGAGCTTGGTTTTCTAAGCTAAGTAGTTATTTGATCCACCTTGGTTTTAAAGCTTCGATTGCAGATAGCTCTTTCGTTTGCGCTGCAAACTTCAGAATTCATCACTTATGTACTGGTGTATGTTGATGACATAATTATCACGGGCTCAAATCCAAGCCAGATATCTCAACTCGTCTCTGATGTAGGTGCGGCTTTTGCTATAAAAAATATGGGAGATTTGTCTTTCTTCCTGGGTGTAGAAGTTATAAGGCAGGGACAAGAATTGGTTCTAACTCAGAAGAAGTATGTAACTGATCTGTTGAGACTAACCAAGCTAGATGGTGTCAAACTTGTGAGTACACCATTAGCTTCAAATGTAAAAATCCAGAAAATTGGCTTGGATAAGTTTGTAGATCCAACAATGTATCGTAGTGTTGTTGGTGCACTACAATACTTGCACCTGACGAGGACAGACATCTCAGTAGTTGTAAACAAGGTATGCCAATACATGCATGACCCATACATAGAGCATTTGTAGCTTGTCAAGAGGATTATGCGTTATCTCAAAAGTACAGTCGACTATTGACTTCATCTCAGATCGTCATGTGATTTCTCCTTACATACCTACTCAGATGCAGACTAGGCTGGCAACTTAGATGATCTCAGGTCTACAAGTAGATATTGTGTATATTTTGGTGGCAATTTGATCTCTTGGAGTGCGAAAACAAAAGACTGTGTCAAAATCTAGTACGGAGGCAGAGTACAGGGGAGTAGCTATTGCAACTTCAGGGGTCATTTGGATTCAATCACTTCTTAAGGAACTTGGTATTTCCTCTTCAACTCCTGTTTTATGGTGTGATAACCTTGGTGCTACCTATCTCACAGCAAATACTGTTTTCCATGCTCGTACTAAACACATCGAGATTGACTACCATTTTTTTCAGAGAGAGGGTGGCAGGTAAACAACTGCAGGTGCGGTTCATAAGTTCAAAAGACCAGCTAGCTGATATATTTACGAAAGGGTTATCTTCACCACGGTTTCAGTACATTCGAAGCAAGTTGCAAATTCGTCAACTCAAGTACAACTTGAGGGGAGGTGTTAAGCATATAGCAGATATTCTTCCTCAAGACTCTCAGCTCAGTTAGTCAGTCAGTCAGTATTAGTCTATGATAGACGCATTTATGTGTCTATTTTTCATCTCTTTTGTGTATATTGTTAGTACCCATTTTTGTACTAATTTTGGTATTTTATCCCTTTGTAGGTGTTTTTGGAGGAATAGGTTTTTGCGGAAAAATTGGCTCGAAAAGTTGATAAATGCAACCCAAGGGACAAGTGTTATGCGGACTCCAGCAACGGATAAGGGGCAACCATTGGATAAGGGGTAACCTTCCCCTTCACGTTCAAATTCTGAATTTGGGCGGGAAACCAAAAACTTAAAAGCGTGTTTCCTGGCAGATTTGGTGATGGATTTTTAGAGGTGTTTGAGGTCGATTAAACCTATGATTTTCATAGGGTAGACTCCTTATGGGTCTAGGAGTCTAACATGGGTGTTGAAATCGATTAAACTGGGCTTAATTGACAGGTTTTGATCTCAACAGCAAAATATGGAAAGTCACGTGTGTGACCGATTTTAGGAAATATTAGAGAGATTAAAGGCAATATTTTCTTCCCAAAGCTTAATATATATCTAAGGAAGAGTTTAGAATCAAAAGGAAAGCCCAGATATGCGTGGAAATTCTAAAACAAGAAATTGCCGCAACTTTGCCGTGAAGAGAAAGAAAGATATTTCTGATGATTTTGGAGAGATTTCATCGCCCTTTTTGATATAAATAGATTTATTGGGTCATATAGAAGGGGTTTCGAGAGTTTGGGGGGCTGAGAAGGGCTGAGGAGGCGAGAATCAGAGGTTTACAGGCCGCTGCTGCTGCTGTTTTCTGCTGGTGTGGAGCTGAAGAACACGAAGAACATAAGACGCACACTGAACAGTCGCGAAGAACACGAAGAACTTCGACCCACATTTAACCGTCGCAGAAGCAGTCTTATATTCTCGTTTATTAACAGCACTTCAGTTGTATCGGTGATTCTGTAACGCCATAAAGGCGTTGCAGATTCGCTGTATTATTATTTCTCTTCAATAAAAACACCTTTTGAGCCATGTTTTTATCTTTTGAGCATGTTTTTACCATGAGGAGCTAAACCCAAACACTGGGATGACGGAGGAAGACGAATATCATACTTGGGGTAATTTTATTAATTCTTTTTAAGACTTTTGCATTAATTTTAATTGAAATTATGATATGAATTAATTGGTTGTCATTTAATTTGATGATGTATGCTTAGCTTAGGTGTTTTGATACATCATGCTTAGGATTTACAATCAATGTTTTGAGAATCTACCTTGGCAAAAATAGAGTCCTTGTTTTTCTTGAGCTAAAATTGTCAAAGAATTAATAATTGAACCTTAAATTTTGAATTCGGTGGAATCCTGAGTCCCAGTACCTCTCACCATTGTTTAATATTTTTGTATATATTTTTATTAAATTTAAAAACTCGAATCTTCAC
The DNA here is from genome assembly GCA_023531105.1 of Papaver atlanticum. Taxonomy (NCBI): domain Eukaryota; kingdom Viridiplantae; phylum Streptophyta; class Magnoliopsida; order Ranunculales; family Papaveraceae; genus Papaver; species Papaver atlanticum. Next base: position 1,321,953 of record JAJJMB010017331.1, read on the forward strand.
AAGTCCGAGTGAACGACAACCTTACTTACCACTTTAAAATTACATCAGTCTATAGGCTATTCAGTTGTTCTTTTTGTTAGCTATAAACTCGTTCTCAGAGTCAGTAACAGTATTTGGTTTTATCAACAACTCTGTAACAATATTTGGCTTTATCCCTTAATATAAATAAGAGTCCAATCTCCACAAGTTTCCTGTGGAAGATATTCACCAAATCTATTTCCTAAGTACTGGCAAGGAGATGAAGAAGAAATTTAACATAAACACAAATCATCCCATAAGCTCAAGGACACAATCCCATTGGACACTGCCCCCTAGCTCTTATTACTGTATTTGTTGTGATGCTGCTTCCTTTAAAAAAAGTACTACTTTTGAGTTTGGAATTGGTCTAATCCTTAGAAATTTTGCAGGTGAATATCAACAGGCTAGATGCAGCTACGCACAAAGAATTGTGAACGCTGAGCAGGCGGAATGTGAAGGAATTCTACAGGTAATGGTGTGGGTGATGTAGTTTTAAAGTGGTAAATAAAGTGTTCGTTTCTCTCGGACTCGTTGAGATTTGATTTTAAAACTTAATAAAAGAAAACACTAAAAATAAAGAAAATATATATACAAGGTTGTCACAATATCGAGAGATACTGAGACTCAGGATTCCACCAATTCTCATAATCATGTGGTTCAACTATTAATTCCAAACAATTCTAGCTCATAAAATAACAAATATCGATTCTTATTCTTTGCCAAGGTAGATTTTTAAAAGATTGACTGTAAATCACTAGCATGACGCATCAAAAGCACTTAGACCAAGCATACATCATCAAACGAAATCACAATCAATTAAGAAAAACCATAATTCAAATTAAACTAGTGCAAAAAGTCATTAAGGAATTAAACATAATTACCACATGCATGAAAAATGGCTTCCTCCATCGTCCCAGTATTGGGGTTTAGCTATTCATGGTGAAAACACACTCAAAAGATTTATTCATAGCTCAAAAGGTGTTTACAATAAAGAAAAGATATGAACAGCCAATCTGCAACGTTTATAAGTGTTACAGAATTGACTTTTACGAAGAAATAGTTGGGAAAGATGATTAACAGTTGCTATAGGTGTTTCTCAGGCGCTGGTGAAGAACGATACTTCTTTTATGTAGTTGAATAAACTACCCTTTCTGCGACTCGCTTCGTCTGTTCAATTTTCTTCACCTTCGTCTTCTTCCCTGAAAGTGCAGAATTGGTCTGCAACTTTCTTTCTTCGAACCAGAGACCTCTGTTGTCTCTCTAACCGTTCTGTCTTCACCCCCGTACTCTCGATATTCTCGCTGTTATGTCTCCCAATCTATTTATACATCACAGCTGGCAAGAATCACGAAGAAATCTCTGTTTTTCTTTCACCGGAAGACACAAGACTTTCCCATTATTATCTTCTTTCACGCGGCTTCTGTGAGTTGTTAAACTTTCCATACTTCAGTGTATTCGATAGATATTGATCCTAGCAGAATATATTTCCTTCAAGCTCACGTACGTAATTTCCAAAATAATCCAAGAGACGCCGAGAAACACTCCACCTCTGTTTTGTCTAGATAACGCAAAACCTTCCTCTTTTTTTCGAATCCAACTCACATACCAATCCTATTTTACGTTAACAGGCTACTCCCAATTTAATTCCAATTAAAAGTCCTAGAAAATCTCACCCGAAATCATCTCAGAAAATTAAGCTCGCTGTTGAAATATTTCCCTGCCAAAATCTGAAGTTCAAACGGCGAAGATGGGTGCAAATAGTAAAGAGGGGTGTAAATAGAAGTGAGGTGCCCCCTTATCATCTGGGGGTGCCTTTATCATTTCTCTTGGGTGCAAATATAACACTTCTTCGGGGTACCACTAACACTTCTCCGGGGCGTCACCAACATACTTTCGGGGTGCGTGTAGTGCATCTTCTGGGTGCCTTTAGTAATTTTCTCTCGGGGGTCCAAATACCACTTTTCGAGCCAATTTCTCCGCACAAGTGTATTTCTCCAAAAACACCTACAAAGACATAAAAAACCACAATAAATACAAAATCGAGCACTAACAATACATATAATTGAGATCATATAGTGGGCGGAAGAACTAGGTCTACAATATGTTTGTTTGGAGTTAGATGCTAAATTAGTTGATGAAGCAGTGAATGGAGATTACAAAAAAGTGGCTTGGAAAACCAGTCTAATATATTAGATATTAAGGAAAGACTAGCTAGATATCCACTATGGATTTGCAAATTTATTAAAAGATATTGTAATAAGTCGTCTGATATGTTAGCCAAGCATGCTAGGAAGTTTAAAAACTCATCTATTTGGAACACTCATCCTCCATACTTTATAACTAGTGCTCTACTGGAGGATAACAACAATGTAATGGGTTACTATCAGTAATGAACTTCTTCTTTGCATCAAAAAAAAATGCAAGTTTCATTAGACGACTAATGCAGCTTCACATCCAAGGAAAGAATGACGCATCATGGGTTTGGTGCATGTCTAAAAATTTGAGTTGGCCATCTTAAGAGCGGTGTTAGGACATGAAATTGATCATGAGATGGATTATATGCTCAGGGGCGGAGCCAGGTTTGTACGAGAGGGGTGCAATAAACTTATTATATATCTTTCAAGATACAAATTCTACAATAAACAAGTCTCATAAATGATCTCAATTATATAGACATATCTACTAAGATTGAATATGTACTACTTGTGTAAATCCTATTATAAAGATAAACAACATAATGCGGAAAGGGAAAAACACAAGACACCAGAAGTTTTGTTAACGAGGAAACCGCAACAACATAAAAAAAAACCCAGGACCTCGTCCAGATTTGAAAACAAAACTGTATTAAGCCACACTAGCCTACTATCAAACTTCAGACTGGAATGTAGTTGAGACCAATGTAATTAATTTCGTATTTCGGTTGGTCTCGGCCGGAACCGAGACACTGGTACAACTTTGTCTCGGGGAGATTCTTGGATGATATCTCGGAGTAATTTTCCAGACAATTTTCAAACTTTTTATATATAATTGTGTGTATAATTATAAATATGTACTCGCATTGATTTTGTAGATGCTAGAACATTCATTATGCCTGCACATGTTTATTGATGTGGAAATTTCCTACCGATTTAATCTAATGTATATGCAGACAGAATTGATCCATGTGTCATTTTTTTTATTTGGTAAACCACGTTATTATCATTGATACATCACAAAAACACATTACGTTAATGCAGTTTCTACTTGTCAAGTAAAAGCACCACCACATAACACACGGCAACACATTGCACATGTATAAAAGTAGTTAACTAGTAGTGGGCATGTAGTAAGGAAAAAGTCAAAAGAAAAAACTAATTGTCTGTGTACCTTGCCGATACTTGTTTCTTATTTATTTTTCTTTTTGAATCTTTCATTTTCACTCGCGGGAGATGTATTTGATCTATTTGAACGATCAATTCAAAGATGTATTCGGAAAAATCAATTCAAAGATGTATTTGAACAAAAATATATTCTTGAGAAAGATGAAGCTTTGATCTATTTATATCCAAAATATTTCTTTCATTCTTCTTCTATTGTTAGTTTGTGAATTTTTAATTTACGGTATTATGATTAGGGAATGGTTTTGGATAGATAAAACAATTATATGAAGGTGAACCAGGGATGAATCAATGAAATCAGTGAAGAAATTTGAGTGCTTCACGATTACTAATTTAGGGTAATTTATTTTTATGGTTTTGAATAACCTTGACTTAAACGGAAATCTCGCCAAAATATCGGTGGTTTCTAGCTGAGTCAAATTCAAATATCGTTGGGATTTCGTCTCACCGAAATATAACATTTCATCCGTTACACCACAATCTTTTATTTATCAACCTATAAGTCCTTTATCAAGTGTGATCGTCTATGGACTTAGTCGAGACAATACAATAACTTCGATACACATTTCGTGTGATCGTCTATGGATACGGGATCGAGACAATACAACAACAAGATAACTTATGTGATTGACTATGGATTCAAGATCGAGATGATACGACAACGAAGTGATCACTTGATAATATGTTCGGTACTAACTGAAACTCGGTAGGATAAATATCAAGTGTTACTGATTAACGTACGATAAAACTCAAAACGATAAAACTCAATACGATAGAAAAAGTAAGATCAGAATACGTAACTACAGAGAAAATAGTTGGATCTGGCTTCACGAATCCCAAATGAAGTCTTCAAGTTGTTAACCTAATAATGGTTTTGGAAAACCCTAGGTTAATGGAGAATCGACTCTAGTTTGCAACTACGACACATGGAAGTGTTGGTATTAGGTTTCCCAGATGCTAGAGTTCTCCCTTATATAGTCTTTCAAATCAGGGTTGCTTACAATCAAAGTTAAGATAGCTTAGTAACAAAGCAATTGATATTCACGGTTAGATGAACTCCTGATTTAAGATTCAAGCTAAGTCTGCTTAGAAATTAAGCAATCAATCTCCACCGTTAGATGATATTAGCTCGATACACACAAATGAAATATACCTATATTTATATATGGATAAACCGTACCCAAACGTGTATACCTTGTTGGCTCAATAATAGTTAACCGAAGTTAGCAATCAATCATGATAGATAATCGAATGAATCTAAATGTGTTTCAAGAGAGTTGTTCAAATGTTTATCATCTTATAGAAATATATATATATATATATATATATATGAACCATTTGAAATAAAATCGGTTTGGTTTTTAATTGTACAAAGTACTTATACAAGAACCAAATCATGAACATAATGCCACGGTTTGTAAAACTAGTTTACATACCTTATTTCATTAAAGTTCCAGGGACTTTTGTTCGCAAACGAACCTGAGTTCATGAGTATGAAAATCACACTTTACCGATTTCAGAACCTAACCACTATGTTCCCAAACTGAGTACGCGGACAAGAGTTCCGAACTTTGGCTTTGTCCATCCGTTCGCAAACAGCGTACGCGAACAGGAGTTCCGGACTTTGGCTTTGTCCATCCGTTCGCAAACAGCGTACGCGAACAGTAGTTCCGTACTTGACCTTGTTTAGCAGTTCGCAAACAGGGTACGCGACAACAACTCCGGACCTTTTCACAGGTAAACCAGTTTGCAAACAAAGTTCGCAAACAATAGTTCCGGACCTGAACTAGACTTGCACAGTTAGCATACAAAGTATACAACCTGTATTATATCCAGACATGGTAGTTCTAAAACTCTCATCTAATCATTATAACATCCTTGGAAGACAACAATGGTAATTTTACACATACCACTAGCTTCAAGTAATTTTCAAGTGATTAATCGATCAATACGAAACTTCCCAAGTTGAAATCAAATGATTGTCCCACACAAATCATATAAGATGTTCAAGGTAATTTTCACATGATCATATTTGACTTAATATTTAGTTTCCAACAAATAAATTGTCTCCAACTAAACTCGTCAAGTATACGATGAACTTATCCAAAGTTAAAAGCTTCCTACACGTATTTTGAGAAATATATATATGAGTTAAACTAGGCTCGAAATATCAAATGTGTATAATGTAAAAGTCTATATAGTTATACGACTTAGTCTTTTTAGAAGATAAAATAGAATAGACTTCTGAGTGATAGATAAGTTTTAGTCTCCACATACCTTTTGTTAATGAAGTTCCTCCAATCTCTTTAGTAGATATTCTTCTTCAATTGGTGAACGCCGTGAAGTCTAAAGCTAAACTACACACTTTTATCCTAATCCGAGACATAGCTATAAGTAGACTAGAAATCAAGTATATAGTTTTGATCAACTAAACTTGACAAACAAGCTTGAGATAGCAACGCTTGCTAGTTCGACCGAGCAGTGCTCTAACAGAATTTTTTTATTATTAGTCTAGCACATTAAATAATAATATTTTCCAATGGATATGCTTTAATTGCTGGTAATTAAAACATATATGATAAAAATCATAATTAAATGTTTTTCACTTTTACGGACATGGGATCACCTTGAGTATCAAGGAATATATTTGAACAATTAATGATAAGAGTTATGTACATGTTCAAATAATGTCGACACTTAGAAGTTTCTCAGCAAAACCTAATTCCAACCTTCACACAAAACATAAAGAGATATGTGAATATTGGAAACTCGGTTTTGCTCCTTGGGATCGGTTGTACCAACCTCACAATGTAAGTTGTGATCGGTTATACCATGTTTCCCAAACCAGGTTGTGACCGGTTACACCTTGCTTCCCAAAGGTAGCTTTTGATCGGTTACACCTTACTTCCTAAAGTAGCTAGTGATCGTTTACACCTTGATTCCCAAAGGTAGCTGGTGATCGATTACAACTAACTTTCCAATTCATCTTATGACCGGTTATACCTTGGATCCCAAAGTAACTTGGGACCGGTTACAACTTGCATTCTAATATAGCTTGTGATCGGTTACACCTTGATTTCCAATGTAGCTCTTGACCGATTACAACAAGTTATATTATATAGGCTATGACCGGTTATACGATAAATCTAAATTAGTTTAAGATAGGTTTTACCTTGTCATCTTATATTGGTCATTCAAAAGATATTCAATAAAGAACTGACCAATCATAATTTCCTTTCGATTATGAAACGAGTTCATATATGTACTTCCTTTAAACAAATGTTATAAAACATTGTTTCCTAGGGTAAAATCATAACTATATAATGCACACATAATCAAACAACTATATACAATAGATTATACCAATGTCGTATTTACGAAGTTCAAAAGATAAGCGTTATACTTCGTAATTCAATAAATTCCTTGACACTTTGATAATAATGTCGTGACCAAGTCTAACCACTAGAATATTATTTATATGCATCTTCGCATGTTATGTTTTCAATATAATCTGACTTGAAAGATACGTTAGGAATGGAAACAAGATCAAGTCAATATTACTAAACTCAAAAGGAAGGATGATGTCGTCTTTGTAGTCATTACTTTTTCACATTCTTTAGGTCTTCGGAGTAATACTTGTACGTCTTAACATTCCTAGACTTTCTAATATAACCTAAATGAAGTTGACTCTAGTATTTAATCAAGCGACTCTAGATGAGTTTTGATACCAAAATATGACAACCAAACTTGACATACCAACGCTTGGTGGGTTCAACCGAGCTATGCTCTAACATTAACTACACTTGTTGAGACCTAATCCACCCTCCAAGAGATTTAGTTAAAGTCACTATAATACCCCGATATTCGGCAGTGGTTGGCTGAATGGAATATAAGTAATGATTTGTCATTTCCTAACACCGAGGCCGTTTCACCCTCCAAGCCTTTCCTAACACCGAGGCTTGATGGGTTCACTTCACCGAGTTGTGGGAAAAACTTCTCAGTTAAGCGTGCTCGACCGAGAGTAGTCACAGGACTGGTGACCTTTAGGGAAGCTGCAGCTGGATGACCGCAGTAGTGCCGTTAAAAAATCTCACAATGCTGAATAACCGTAGTGGGTAAGTGGGAACAATATCGGTGTTAGTTGGGATACAACTAGGGGACGGGTCGTTTGTGCTCGGATGGGAGAGTATGCTGGGATGTTACGCCAGATACTGGTCTCACAAGAGGAAAGGAACGCCTACATTATACCGAGGCCTTTTCAGCACAATTGGCTCCAGAGTTGGCAGAAAACTCTGCAGTTAAGCGTGCTCGGACGGGAGCAATCCAAGGATGGGTGACCTACTGGGAAGTTGCTGCCGGATTACCACAGCGATGCCTATTGAAAACCCCACACTGCCGGATAATCGTAGTGGCTAAGTGGGGACAGTATCGGTGGAGGGACGGATCATTACAAATGGTGTCAGATCTGACGACGGGTCACCTGCCGAGGGTGGGAAGGTACACTGGACGGGGTTGGTCCAGGTGCTTCTCATGAGGGGCAGGGAACGTCGGAGATCTGGGCTTGCAAATATATTCTGGAGCCGAGGGTAGCTCGAATTTAAGGTGGTGGTATTGTAATACCCCGTTATTTGGCAGTGGTTGGCCGAATGGAATATAAGTAATGATTTGTCCTTTCCTAACATCGAGGCCTTTTCAGCACAATTGGCTCAAGAGTTGGCAGAAAACTCTGCAGTTAAGCGTGCTCGGGAGGGAGTAATCCAGGGATGGGTGACCATCCGGGAAGTTTCTTCTGGATTACCGCAACGATGCCCGTTGAAAACCCCACACTGCCGGATAACCGCAGTGGCTAAGTGGGACAGTATCGGTGGAGGGACGGGTCATTACAGTCACGCTCCTTACGTCTCTTGAACTTCGCAAGGCTCTGCGCAATTGATTCTCTTAGCTGAAGTCCTTCACATCCTAAGAGTTCCTTCAACCTAAGTAAAGACTTTTGGTACCAATCTTCCTCTAACAGATAAGCCTATTTGATTTCCCTTTAGATCAAAGATCAAGGCTTGGAAATCTTTTTAAAATATACAAAGCTAGCAAATATCACAAATCCGGAACACTTACACTCACTTAGATGAGAATCCTGAATTCTTTACCACCTCTCAAGAACAATATTCAACTTATCAATTAAGAACAGTTTTCAGATATCTATCTTGAGGAATCACAAAGTCTAAGATGAAGAGTACTATCTATCTTTCCTGACAGAGATTACTGAAACCTCGATAACAAAAAATCAAGATCAAAATACACGAACTATCAAGGTAAAAGATAGTCGGACCTGGCTTCACGAATCCCCAAAGCGAAGTCTTTCAGTCGTAAGCCTAATAACATTTCACATAGGAAACTTAAGTCAACATAGGATGACTCTAGCTATCAACTAGGACACAAAGTGTAATGGATTGAATTTCCTAGTTGAAAGAGTATTTATATTTATATAGTATTTCAAGACTGGGGGTTGCTTAGAATTCGAGCTAAGATAACTTGATATTCAAGCAAACTCTTTCTCTGTTTAGATGAAACTCTAGCTAGGGTTTCAAGTAAGCATGTGATAAGTTTGTCTTGAAATCACATAGAAAAATATACACAGTGGTCCGGTTACGGAACCGTATATGATGATCGTTTTTTTTTTTTTTGGAAAATATGCCTTGTGAACTATAAGTAATTTGATGTTCATTTAAACACTTAAGAATTTAATTATGATGCACATACACAAGTGTTTTAGTGATCAATGTTGTCTTAGAGGTATTTAATAGAGTCATAGAAATGTTAAACCTATTTAAAGAAAATAAGTCTTTGAGCATCTGCTAAATTCTACTAGGACCGTTGGTGAAACGGTTCGTGAACCGGGTTCGCCAACCCTACTTGGCTAGAGAACTCTGATGGACTCGACTTATGAGTTGGGTTCACCAAATGTTAGCCTTTTCTACAACATTAAAAATTTAGATCACCACGGTTCGTGAATCGGGTTCGTGAACTGTCTCATTCTGAACTTGCGGTTTGCAAACTGGTTCGCCAACCTTCCCTGTATTTCTCAAACTTAGATATTTATGGTTTGCGAAGTGGTTCGCCAACCTACCCTGAGCCGAAATATCTGAAGTTCTAAATTTCTCTCTTTTGATGCTTAAAAAATTCTCAAATGATAAAATTATTTGCATAGGCAATTAGTAATTGATCCACAAATTAATTTTTGAACAATAAATTGTTTCGAGTTAATATTGTTAAGGACTTTTGAACATTTATCATATTTCGAGATATTTAACAAGACAAGCTTGACTCGAAATTTCTTATTTGCAATAAATCTACTATAAGTCATACCTCATACAACATAGTCTCATAAGATAGTGAGTAAAATAGAATGGATCAGTCTTCACATACCTAGTTGATGAAGTTCTTCAAATGTCTTCATCGATCTTCAGTCTTCGAGGGTGATGTCTGATACTCAACTACCAAATTCTAACCTAGTGAAGGTCTTGACTTGGTAGAATAGAAATCAAGATATAGTTTTGATCAACTAACATTAACAACAAGCTTGATATATCAAAACTTGTGGGTTTAACCAAGCATTTCTCTAACACGGGGAAACCGTCGGGCCCTGGAGCAGTCAAGGGTGTCATTTAGTTAATAGTATCAACATTTCCTGCTTATAAACAGGTCTAAGTAGGTTTGAATTATCAATATAAGAAATGCAGGGTTCTGTACAGTTCAGAAATTCGTTATTGCTATAAGGATTGGAAGTAGTACGTACATAACTAAAATGATTGACCAGTAGGGTTTCAAAATTAGTTCCAACATTAACCCACCGACCATTATCCAATTTGAAAGCACTAATATGATTATAGTGCTTCCTTCTATTGGCATAGTTGTGATGAAATCCCATATTTCTACTAAAGGATTTAAAGACTTCTTAGTCTAGACATATTGATTGTGGAAGAGATAATAGAAAAACTATGCATACATATTGTTTAATGACCTTTAATTTAGATCCACTTGGAATCATATTGGGTTTTGTGACATACAGGTTGCCGAACGAAAAATTCGGTGGCGTACTTTGTACCCTCTCCTTTTCAGGTATTGGAGAACATGGTGGTACAAGATACTTGTTTTCCCCCATCAAATGGTTGTCATCCTATTTTAAATACTACTCCAAAACAAGGAATTTACTTGAAAGCTCCTGAATTTTCAGATGAACGTTTTAGATGAGCTTGTTGATGTAATTTCTCATTTTTTCAATCATTTTTAATTTTTTTATTTATTTTTCATTTTTGCTTCTTTTTCAGGAGGTTCTAGTTTTATTTCCCTCATATTTCTAATTTTTTTATCTTTCATTTTCCTCATATATCTATTTTTATTATTAATAAACTTTTTAATAATAGAACTGTAACTTGGAAAACTATTCATCTAAATTGTACTACACTAAATATTTCAGCAGATCCAATTTTAGGCGAGATGTACTTAACTATCTTATATTAGATTAGTAATCCATTTATGAAAAATTCGAATAACTAGTCGTCCATGCTAGTATATTGAGCGACACATAGTGCAACAGCCAATCAAAAGACTTAAAAAAAGTTATTGAACAACCTAAGAACATAATAAATTAAATAATTCTATGAAACTTTAAATATGGGGCTATAATTTAATTGAGGTTCTCTAACTCAAAAAATTATTTTTAATCACATCGATGGGGCTATAATCGAATGAATAATTTCATTTGGATTCAATTAGCTCAAAAACATTATAGAGTGACCAGAGAGCAGTATAAATAGAAGAGATTTATAAGTGGAACCAAGTTAACGTGAGAGCCCTATTTAGATTCAATTATTCTACATAAAGATAGCGTCATAATCAATGATAACAAACTCCACATGATTTTACTTAATGAGGTAGATATCGTGCACAATCTTATCCACGCATCATCTCACAGGATTTGTGCTAATCTTTCTATAAAACTCATATGACAATGAATTTGAAAATAATACTTTGATGAGAAGTTTCTCTTTTAAAACTCTACATTCCTACAAAAAGAAAGCACAATCCCAGATACCAAACCTCATCACCTACCAATCTTTTAAATTTCAACAGTTGGTTTTCAAAGTGGTAAAATGGTGGTGGTATACGTCTCGGATCATCAAAATATTAGCTTGAAAATCATTATCGTTTGAGCTCCAAAGAAAATTGGCATAAATCTTGTGAGATAATGTGTGAATAAGAGTGTTCACGGATCCTCATTCTTTTATAATAGGGAGGCTAGCTTTAATTTGTAGGGATAAGATAAGTAAATAAACAACAATCATAAATGCTAGATTTTGTTCTATAGGGGAACTCTAGATTTGATCTCTAATTTTTATTGTGAGTTTGTATATTTGATTGTGTGAGTAACAAAAGAGGATTAATCGATTTCATACATACAACAACGTAATTAGAATGTCAACATAGATTTATTTACGTCAGATAGGAATATAATAAGCTCCTATGTGAGATCAAAACTCTTCTTTTACTTCATGAAAAATATTTCATGCTAAAAGAGATGGTAATCACTTGGCGGATACCATTTCAAAGAGAGTTAGGTCTGATAAACTCATTGTAGAGGAGTATAATAATTACTCTCCATAGGTTGAGTCTTTGTTATCCAGGCACTCTATGCTTGAACCTCATCAGTTCTTTAATAAAAGTTTCAGTTATCCAAAAAAGAAACATAATTAGAATGATAAACACGCTTCAAAAAAATGATAAAAGTTGGGTGATCACAGAATGATAAACACGCTTCAAAAAAATGATAAAAGTTGGGTGATCAGATTGTCTAGAATTCATAGCATGCACCGCCAGGGCCACCAATTGCTACTACATCAAGTGCATCTGGAAGATCTCCTACATAGTCTATATCATACCATTTACAATTATTTTGACTCGTAATGATCAAATTTTCATCCTTAATAGCTACAAAATCATCATGATAATTTATAAATCGTGAGTTTCTCAATTGACATTCATGTGTAAGATCCCCATCCAGGAAGTATCCGCTCCCCATTGGTGGACCAATTCCCTCATCATTCATGCCCACACTTCCTCCGAATAGTATTCTATCTGCACCTTCTTGTAAACTAGTAAATATATGGTTTGGCCAATATCCGATCACTACATCACCTGCGATTACGAACCACCAATTACATGTGCTTTTATCCTTTAAGAGAAACAAAAGTAAACTAGGTTAATACCCTAAGAGCAAAAATGTTCGTTATATGAATTAATACAATATATGCCTGGTTCCTACTTGAGCGGAGGCAGTTTAAAGCAAGTGTGCAGTTGCACATCCTACCAAACTAACTCACAAGCCTAAATTTTCAGAGATACTAGGCTTACAATTCCATCTTTGCTATCTTTCACCCCCTAGTAATATAAAAGTTTCCCTTGATATTGTTTCTGGCTCATCCCTGTGTCAGGGTTAGGAATTTATCGTTTTTTCTTACTTTGCCAGTCTGCCTACCTGAGTTTATAGGTAAATGGTATAATTTTTATTGAGAGGCATAACGGGACTTATTTTGATAAAAAGTTAAAAATGTTTCATCGTGGGAATTCAAACGGTTGCATATTAAAACTATTATAAAAATATATATATCTGTGAAATATGAAAAATTGAGTTGATTTTATTTTTTTTACTTACCTGATAAACGTGGATATGCATATAACGTTGAAGCTGCGGAGTAGAAACGACATCGATCGGAATACCTAAATAGTAACTCTGGTGAATTTGAACAAAGCCACCACACAAAGTATTGTAACAACCCGTATTATTTGAGCCATCACTCTGTATATAATTTTGGATAAATAAACCCGTCAGTAATATATTCGGAATTATATTTTTTGTTCCCGATCAACAAATTTTAAACTTATTAGTAGCAATCTGTTGAACTTACAGTCCAATACCAAAATAAACGAGTATGTGAATCGTTGTACAGATCCGATACCTAGCATTATTAAAACCAGTTTTATCAGTCGTATTTGGATTGCAGTGCACAATTTTTTTTACGATATACCATTTAATCTGTAACCCAAAATAAAGTAAATATACTTGCCATCCATCCATCCATCATGTAGACTATTAGTTGTGTTTTCTTGGATGGCAAGTAAAATATACTTGCCATCCAAAATTGAGTTGCACTATATTGATTTTCTCCAACACGTGGATTGTATATAAGCATATTAGCACTGGCCCCATGAAATAATGTTTCGTTGTCTGATTGTTTCACGAGAATACGAGCAAATCCCTGATCCATAAACCATTTTTAACCATGCAGTGAGTATTAATAGTGCGAAGGATTTTAGTCTCACATTGCTTATAAGCTCATATCAAAATATTAATTTAGATATAGTATGGAAAGGCCACTTCACTGCCAATAAATAAATGGTGCCAAAATGTAGGTGCCAACTTGAAGAACAGTTTAATACTCCATCAATCCTACATGAAGACCAGTTTTGAATTTTACTTGTCCAACTAGATAGACGGAATTCTAATTTCAATACTACTTTTTCCACTTATACTCTTATTTATGGTAGAAATATATCACTAAAACTAATTAAATGTCTCTAATTTTCGTACAAAACTATAAAGAGTAAAATAGGTAAAAACACGGTCTATGAAATCTAAATTTTTCCAAATCTAAAATGTCTGAAAATTCCGCATATAAGACTTGGACGGATGGAGTGGTATACAATTTTAACATGCCTATCGACTGAGATCAATGAATCCTAGTTAGTAAATGTTTCAAAGCACCTTTGGGATAAATATAGTCATACAAAAGATATTAATTACTTACAGTTAATAAACCTGGCTTATCAGAGTTGGGAGATTTATTTTTCTTAGAGAAAGATTTGGCTTTTATCAATTCTTCTTTTGTGGTCCTTCTATTTGGCACCGTGCCTTCTGGGCAACTGATACCTTCACTTGATCATCAAATTTTGAAGTCCCCCCCTCTTTTGGATAAAAAGATGGTTTTACAGATATAATACCAAAATAAGTTGTTTCGTCATTTCAAAAAAATTGTTACACTAAATGTACATATTGATGTTCATTGAAAAGGAAATACTCGTAGATGGATTTTGGATTATTTGATTCTTCAAAGCAGGATGATCAAATGCCGGCTGCTTGTGGATGTCAATACAACGTTTCTAGCCGTTGATGATGAATAGACAAAATTCAGTTTATATATTTACAAGCAACCCCTCAACTTCATTTAATGTTTCATTTACAAGGAACTTTCATCGAGAAAGTGAGACTCTCTTTCATACTTCATCTCAGAGCATTTTCTGCGAGTAAGGCCATGGATCCTTGCCGAAATCAATTGGCAGATGAATATTATCTGGACTCGTGAGGGCATTGTATGATGACCATCCTTGTGACGATGGCAGTAGTGCATGAAAATTATTTTTGTATTGCTTGTGTGGAGGAATCAATCGACATTAACATGATTCAAATAGGAAGATGGAGGTCCGATGCATGTCAGAGCAAGAAACTTGTCGAATTCATGATTAATTGCTTGACCTCTCAAATGAAGAACAAACACAAAGGGAAAGCAATTAATTGTTTGACATCACCAAAGTGATTTTTTTATTGAAAAGAATAAGAAGAAATTCATGGGTTTTTGTTTGATTCAATAATTGTTTGAGCATTGATCAGTATTTTTATTATTTCTCTGTTGAACAAACCCCAGTATATCTCCAATCTTGATGGAAAGCTATCAAAAAGATAAGAATCTTCATTTTTTTTCTTACTGATAATAATAGATAGAATTTTTGGTGATTTGTTGCAACTCACATTTAAAAGACATTAAGTCCCAACTGTTATGCTCAGTATGTGTTTTATGAAATTTTAGAAAGGAACAACGGGTTTTGCTGTATTTGATGATTCGCGATAATGGGTTTGTTTCAATTTTTCCAAAGTTTCCATCTTAATTTGATTCAATCCTTTTACAGTTCGTTTATAGACATGAGAGGTACGGTTATATAAAGGGGATTAGTGGGGGGGAAGTAGAAGAAGATTGAAGAAAGATGTTTAATGGTGGGAAATGGAAAAAAATTGTCCATTATCATACAGGTAATCATTAGAGAGTGACAAAAGATCTTCATCTTCATCATCGTAAAAACAATTCTACATCTATTCAACGGAGCACAATTTTTAATATGGGTTAAATTTGAGGACCTACAAGAAATATATTTTCTTTTTTATAGCTGTCACCGGTTAGTAAATTTATAAAAGAACACAAATTAAAGATATCTCCTGCATCTAACGGCTAGCAACTTGCTAGCTTATAAAGCTTTTGTGCGCGGCAGTGCGGGATAGCACGGCCCACCCTTAATAGTATAAAAAAGGAAATTCATATAAAGTGAACGTTTTCTTCATTGGGTAGATAAGAAATTCATAGTATACATACACTAACATCATATGGATGATTGCTTTTACACATTTGTCTTTCACAAAGATGAGTACTTTTTCTTGACTGCTTCAAAACCCTAGTAAATCAAAAATGGCGCGGATACACCACCAATATACTTTTGCTTAGACATGCTCTTTCATATATTAGTCACAGTTACATAGAAATGAGATTCAAAAATTTGGATGCGGGATCGACTAAGCAAGAAATCTCACACAAACTAAGAAATCTGAAAATAAAAAGAAAGATAAAGTACAGAGTAAACGAAAAGGGAAGAATTAGCTGGGTTTTTCCGCTGTCGATGAGCGATGATGGCTCACCGTTTCTTCCCTTCTCCATGCCTTGATCGTCTAGGTGCCTCGTCCTCACTCTCACTGTCATCATTTCTAAAGCTGCTTCCACCTCCAACACCACCACCAAATGAGTCTTCACTTTGGGGTCTGCCTTGCTGATACTTAGCCTCTTCATCTGGTCCACCACCAGCCATTTCCTGTCCCTTACTTTGATCTGAGCCTGCACTATATCTATCACTACCTGGTCGCCTTTGATCTCTCTTCACTACCCAATTGGGGTTCTGTGCAGATTGAGGTGGTGGTTGGCGGAACTGTTGCATACCCATCGGCCGATTACCTCGAACCTGTGCGCCTGGTGGCATACCCATTCCTCCCATGAAGGGACCCCTCCCAGGCCCCATCATCATCCCAGGAAATGCATTCCCAGGTTGTTGAGGCCTGCCATGAAAACCCATGCCTGCTGCGGGTCCGTTCCCATCCATAGGATTGAAGCCCATTCCTGGATTTGGACCCATGCCGGAAAAGTCATTGGGAAACCTAGGACCAAATGGAGGAAACATACGAGGAGCTACACCGAACATGTCTGGCACTGGGAAACCATCAGGTGTGATGCCCCCATAAGGAAAACCATCAGGACCCATCATGACAGGAGGGAAGCCGCGAACCCCTGGTAACGGTCTTGCTCCACGAACTAGCATTTGTGGGGGCCACATCATCCCTCTTCCCCTTCCTCTACCTATACCTGCTGCAAGAGCCTGGTTGTAGCCCTCATCTTCTTCCTCACTTTCTTCCTCTTCTTCTTCTTCATTATCCTCAAAAGGAACAATGTCAGGGTTCTCTGCCCCTTCATCTGGGTTGACTCCCTTTGCTTTCTCCTCCTCTCGTTTTATTTCTGCAGCAACAGATATTGCCTGAAGCAAAAACAAAATATCCATTCAGATTTGATTTAGCACATCTAAAAAAAATTTGAAGTGCAAAGCAAAATATAGACTTCACAATACTCCATTTGTTTTCTTTTTCTGATAACTACTTTTTAACACTCTTATGCGATATATAACGGGTCCACGTTCCAGTTGGGTTACAAAAGAGAGTAACAATTAAAATCTTAGGGAGTGCCAACATAATCCAAAAAAGGATTCATTAGCGAGATAAATAACGTGAAGTATGGTCAATTGTCACAAGTTAATCATCACCTTTCTATTGATTTCCATACTTTACATAGCAGAAAAAAAGTCATAATATATAAATTATCATTTAGACAGCATGGAGGTAAACTGTTTTCCCCAAGAACCAAATAGAGAAAAACTTAATCATATCCATAAGCTGAAAGTACATAACATACCATTAATTCACTATCTGGTTCAAGATAAAGCAAGGATGCTAGCTGCTCACCGACAGAAGGGTCTAGCTCCTGGCAGTCTCGACTAATCTGCAGTATCCCCAAACAAGAAACAAAAATAAAGAATGAAATCTGAGTGTGGAGACTTTGAGGTACAACTGTACAAGCAAGAATTCCAAAATAAGAACTGGCACAAGATTAATGAAAAACCAAGAGTTCAGGGCATTCTACTCGGTATACGAACATAGACTCCAAAACTGTGTTGCAACGATACGGATACAGTATCGGATACAAGATACCAATACGCTACTATGATACACCAACTTGAAAAACTAAAATACGGCGATACGGCATACTCAGTATTGAATCTATTGATCAGTAGTTTAACATAAATATATTATATATAAGATAGAAACTTAACAAAATACATACATGTGTTTGCATGATTAAAATATAATATGTATGATTAACCTCACTGGAGATAGAAAAAGTCCGGATAAAAAGGAAGAAAGTCTAGAGCAAGATCAGTGGACAGATTTGGAACTAATATTTTGTCACTATAGTTAAAAACTTCTCATAGAATCTAGTAAACGTCTCAAAGTTTTCTAACTGACTTGTATCTTGAAGTATTGGAGTATTAGTACGCGTATCCGTGTAAATATGTATCGATACGGCTGAATTTTTTTTTTAGGCGTATCGTTGTAACACAGGTCCAAAAGTACTGGCATAACAAGTGTGCAAAGAAGAAAAAGCTTGCAGGAGAAACAAATCAAAAAGCAGGGTCTGTTGAGATTGATCACTGTGTCTGTAAACATCATGAGAAAGCACGGATTTTCTATCAATACCTAGACTTCAACCAGGAAGCCAAGCAAATAGTAATGCCGCACCATTACACCTAAGTATTTCCCCCCAGAGATTATAACCACCACCACCAGAAAATGCTAGGGATTTCTGAGAGAAGCACTCTGTACTACAGTCCCAATCATGGCTACTAATAAAATCTTTATGATGCAGAGTCGAAAATTTCAAAAATGGAATGGAAGGAACCATTTGGGCAGATCATAAAGAAAGACAGATTCCCTGATTTTAAGCCCAGTAGCATAGGGGAACATTCCTCGCCGAGAAAAAAGATAGAAGGAGACGAAGGAAAAAGATCTGTTGATACATACCTTCACTGGCAAGTTCTCATTGTACGGATTCCTCAAATGACGAGTTTTGTGGAAGGACAACTCGCATAGCTGCAGTAACAAAACATACAAAGCTCACAGTAAGGTTCACGATACGAACATATGAGGTCAACTCTTCTTAACAGTCATGTTAAAAATAATAATGATAAAAACAATTAATCAGTTGTCACAACTGTGCATCCATAAAGACATGCACAGAATTAATGTTAAGGCCATACTAGGTATCAGCTTTGCAAACACTGGATGACATTCACAAATTCGTGAAGGCACTTCTTTCAGATCTATAACTTAAGAAGATAATAGTAACCTTAGCAAGCCTATTCTTCGCCATTGCGACAGTTTAAGGTTAAACTAATCAGCAGTTCACAAGCTGAATGGAAACTGCAGCTTCATGCATAAAGATTCTGCAAAGTCAATAGATCATCTCAGTTTCAAACTTTTCATCAATTGCAATTCTGATACTTTGATGTGCTTCTCAGTTCTCAGAATCTTAATTAAGGTGGTGTACTCCAATTACATCGTCAAGTTCTTATTTCTTACTTCAGATTCATAATGACACCAGGTTACTCCCTGGCCAACTTTGTCCTTCCAAATTTGTATGGAAGAGAAAGGGAGTCTGACATAATAACGTGTTGGGGGAAATGATACTCTTTTGGTTATTATGCTGGTTCACCTTACATTCGATATTGCAATATCATACAGCAAAAAATACTAAAGGGAAGAAAAGTAAAAAAGAAGAAGATTAGGAAATAATCCTATCTGATAACATTAGAAACACTAGGAAGAACTTTTTGAACGCGAAACACACAAAGATTTATCTCAAAGAATTATATTCTATTTTGGTTGAGAATTTCATGCAGTACAATCAGATTACTACAATAATTCCAGGCTTGCAGCTCATGGCAACAACAAGGATGTCAATATAGGGTCCAAAAATATGTACCTTTAACCATTTAACAGAGAAATTGCGTCCATAATGTGCAGTTCCATGCGCATATTTCCAGTTTCCTCCCCCAACATATCCACCAATTTTAGACATCATTTTTGCGCATCCCTAGCAATCAGATAGCAAGTAACCATAAGATGCGTTGGAGAACCGATAACAGCTTTATGTAGCCTTAGGTTTTCAACAGAAAGCAGCTAAAAGCTCTCCTTAATCCCCTTATTTGAAATAAATATTAAAGTTCTTAGAATATATGATCACCAAATCTACCTGGAAGTGTCGGGTTCGATTGACTGAAAAGATCAAAACCACGTTCTCAGCAGAGTCAAAAGCTTCATTAAGTTTAGCCTCGTTACTCCTTTGAGTTGCCCAGACTCCTTGTTGTACCGATAACTCCAAGTTTTCACGATTGCAACTTTTTACAATGAAGTACCTGATATATGTACCAATAAAGCATAATTAGACACACACTGGAGAAAAACAAGCAGAAGCAGAAATCTGAACATGTTTGATAGGTGTGGTGTGCCAGGTTACATAACAATTAATTAGTCAATCAGAAGATTGATTCCATAGATTCAACATGCTGATTTCGCATGAAACAAGTGCTGCAATATTTTACTGTAACAAATACCACATAAAAAAGACTGGCGCTCAAGAACAAGGGATGTTGCAGGTGCACTATACATGCATAACAAGAATATAAATGAAGTGTCGTAATAATTTTACTGACTCAAGCCGATCAAAAAAAAAAAAACTGACTCAACCAATACGACAGAGACCTTTTTTTGCTTTCAAGCACTTTATAGTATAAGACTAACAAAATGTGTCTACTAGGCAATTGGCTTACAGTTCCGCAACGTCTTCAATCATTTAATAATCAGACCTGGGCCAACCAGTTACACAATTGATGTGAACTAAACAGTTGGATCAGAGTTTTCGATTTCCGGTAATCCACACAATGTAAAGATCACATGATCTACAGCTTGTTCAAGAGATTAGCAAGGACATAACTTGAGCACTAATAGAAAACGCTCAAAACTCAAAACACAAAATCCTCACTGACAATCTGTTTGCAATATAAATCACCAAAGTTCTCATTATTAATATGTTGAAAATTAACAGAATCACTTGTGACTGCGCCCTCTGGGCGTAAATTATTTCACGAGGAAAACAAAAACCTGGAAAATTACTTGAAGAAAGTAAATCCACAATAAATACATTAGACGTGGAACGAAAATCACAGCGAAATACTTTTAGAAAAAATAGTACAGCTTAAATGCGACTTATAAAAGCAATGTCAAAGAGTATATACTACAATAATATGCTTACATAGCCTAAATAAAAATCTAAAAGCTCTGAACACACCGAGTTAATCCTTGGGGGAGCGGTACCGATTTGCTGGCTTGATTTGACAAACCATCCTGTATGGTTTGTGGCTGAGCCTGGTTAACCTGTTGTTGCTGAGGTTGTGGAGCTTGCGAATGTTGTTGTACATTGGGGGAATCTGCAGTTGTAGGTTGCTTTGCTACTAGAGCTGGATTAGCAGGGTTTGAACCTGGTGGAAATGGTGGCCTCTCTGTTTGTTGGTTATAATTTGAATTCCTATTTTGAAAAAACCTGTTTGAAGAATTATAGTTAAAGTTACTCAAATGTTGAATCTTCTGAAATACTTCTTCAACAGGAGGTGGAGGTCCAGGCAGTTTTGCATGTCTATATCGACAGTCAGGTCCATTCGGACAAAAACCTAACTTGTACCTGCAAAATACCAGAATGAACCCATCAGAAACATACAATTCAAACATCTTTACAGTTTACAGTTTAGAATACTGAACTCCAAAAAACTCACTAAATTGATACTATTAATTTTCCTAGCCCTTTTATGAACTGTCACACACTTGAATTAGGAGATGACGCTTCCAATTTGCATCCATTAAGAGAACTAAGACCAACACTTTTTTGACGAAGTATGACATTCAATCACAATATGAGTGTATCGTGCAAGTCACACACAATAACTGACCCATTTTTAATCTTCTGCATTAGCATAGAATAATCGATAACAGGGTAAGATGAGTTAACCAAGTACTAATTTAGGTCATGTGAATTTACTAGTAACCATTTGCCTATCTATATAACCCTAATTTAACCATCAAATTCAATTCCTAGCTAGAAACACCTCGAATTCAACTTATAAACAAAAAAAGAACAATTTAGTTAGAAACCTTACATATTGCATTCTTTAATATCCTCATTAGTGTGTTTATAAACACAATCTTGTTCTCGACATTCACCATACAAACGAAAGAATCGACAAACCGGCATTCTAGATTTATCATACTGATGTAAAAACCCACAAGCATCACCTTTCATACACAAACTTCTAAGCCAATGTCTACAAACAGTCTGTCTAAAACTTCTTCTCCCATTATGAACACCAGCACCACCACCACCAAGAGGTTCAGCTGCAGTATTTGCAGATGGACCAGTTGTTTGATTTAGACCAGAAACATTAATAGAATCATGTGTATTCAAATTTATGGAAGCAGATGGATTTGCAGTAGCGGTTGTCTCTAAACCTCCTTCAAAATCAAAACTTAAACCTCCTTCGGTATCTTCCATTGTTTGATTTATGCGATATAAACCCTAATTAGTGTTTACTTTCTTCTCTGAAAGTAAATAAGAAGTTGATTAATGGAACATAAGAAAATTCAGATGTTGTAAAACCCTAATTAGGGTTTTGGGTAAGAACAGATTTGAAAGGAAAAGGGCGTGAGAGAGATCACTGTGGAGGAGTCTTTGAATGAGGTGGGAAAATACGGTGAGAGTGAAATAAAAGAGATCTTAGAATGCTCAACACCTTTTGGCTTCTTTCTTTCTTTGTATTACGATGGCACGGGTCTTATGGAGTTGCGGTTTCTTATGGTTTTCTGATATAGAGGCGGAACAGAATTCTACGGAGTAAGGGCAACTTTTTTTCTTTTTTTTTTTCTTTTTTTTTTTTTTGTAGCATAGGTAAATATATGTTAGAATAGATAAAATTAAGAAGGAATTACCGGTGGGAATGTTGTTCCCCTGGTGTCATTTATTACAAATTGTTTCAAAAAACTGGGGATAGTATGTTCCGATATAATAGCCTAAAATACTCCCTTTTGGCGGCTATTTGCCGCATGGTTGGCGAGGACGTCTGCTGCTTGGTTGGCTTCGTTGTATGTATGTTGAATTTTGTACTGAGGAATTGCTTCCAGCCTTCTTGTAATTTCAGAAATCATTTCTCTCAAATACCATGGGGGTCTGATCGTTCCTTGATGAAATGAACTAGTGTTTGAGAATCTGATTCAATGTAGATGGTAGTCCATTGGTAAAGTGGGACCGATCGTAGAGCCATGACTAGAGCCCAGCTTTCAGCTAACATCGCTGTTGTGATCCCTAAAGGTTGTGCCATTGCAACCATGACTGTGGTTGTTGAGTCCCTGCAAATAAACGCACCACCAGCTGGTCCCGGATGTCCATGGCCAGCTCCATCTGTGTTGATTTTTATCCAATGTTGTTCTGGTGGTTTCCATCCAACTTGAATTATATTAGTCGTCTGCGTCTGTGAAGTGTTGATTATCATCGAATTTATACCCGGTAGAGGTGATAGTATAACTGAATCCTCCCAGGTGAACTCTTGATGCATGTGGTTTGCCATTTTGACTGTATTAGAAGGTGTTTTGTGTTTTCTTCCGTAAATCAAATCATTCCTTGTTAGCCAAAGTGGCCATAGAGTGAAGCAAAAGGAAGTTGTAGCAATTGTGGGTTGTTATATCAGGAGTAGTTGGTTTATGGTGGTTGGTGGCGTTATTGGCTAGGGTCTTCGGTGCAGGAAAGCTGGTTCTGCTTCATGGTGGTTAAATAGCAGATCCCAAACTTCTTGCGCATATCGACAAGTGAGAAGAATGTGTCCTGTTGTTTCTGGAGATAACTTACATCTAAGGCATATATTTGAGGGGTGAGGTGAATTTAATGTGAGAAAACGAGGGTACCCAAATATACCTCAATCTAAAACTTTTCCACCTATAAGTCCTTTCTCCGAAAGTGATTGTCTATGGACTGAGTCGAGACAATACAACTAATCGGTTCACACTTCGTGTGATCGTCTATGGATACGAGATCGAGACAATACAACAACGAAGTATGTTTACTTGATAAAAGGTTCGGACTTAACCAAACACAATAGGATTGCTATCAAGTAAATATGAATTAACGTTTGTGTAATTTACTTTAAATTATAATAACAACAATTATAATTGCGGAAAATAAAAGTAAATGACAAAGCAAGATTTTGTTAATGACGAAACTGCAAATGCAGAAAAATCCCAGGACCTTGTCCAGAATTGAATACTCTCAGGATTAAGACGCTATACAAAATCTAAACCAACTTCGTATAGTTGAGACCAAGCAACTAAACCTATAGTTCACCTAGTTCCGTCTGTATCCCTGCGCCTCCAACTTGCAATAAGTCACGCACTTGGACCAATTCCTTTGGTTCGTATTCCAAACAGTAAAGGAACAACAAATCTGTTCGGTAACAACTCTTTTCAATCAAGTGATATGAGTTCGACAAAAGGCTCTTCCGTTTATCCCAATAAACTCCTTTGTCAGGTCCTTAGATCTATCCAATAACAACTACCAAAGTAATTGTCAAGATTTTGCAATCAATACTTTTAATCACAAAGAATTGTATTGATGTCGATCTACTCAACTAATCAATCCAATCTATCACAAAGATAAACCGAT
>JAJJMB010017331.1:1346371-1461606 GCA_023531105.1 Papaver atlanticum
ATTTTCGATCCGGGATTCTCCTTTAGCTATTAAGGAATATCTTTGAATAATAAAAGATAAGCGTTACTGCACATGTTCAAAGTATGTTGACATCTTTACTATGTAAGTCCTTTTTCATACTTACAATCTTGGAACCGATTTGCCACACTTCAAAACAAGTTTAGAATTGGTTCATCTGACTTCCAAGAACTATGTGATTGATTATTGAAAAAGTGGGGGTACAACAACCTCACCCAATAATTCGCTTAGCAATCTGTATGGACTAACTCCAATATACTTTTAAGAGAATCAACTAGACAGTCAGACTCAATCTTAATAAAAAGTATATTAAAGATTTATATCTCAATTTCTCAATTCAATCCTTACTCAAGCAAATAGAAATCTGCGAGTATAATTGAATACAAGAGAAATTAACTTGAACGGTACCAAAGACCAATGTTCAAGTATCAATCAATTTCAATCAACAACCAAAGGTCGGATTTCCCAATTGATTGATTCAACGCACAACCTGTGATATTTCAATTATATAACAAAATATAATGCGGAAAAGAAATAACACAGACACCAGAAGTTTTGTTAATGAGGAAATCGCAAATGCAGAAACACCCCAGGACCTAGCCCAGATTGAACACAAACTGTATTAAGCCGTTACAAACACTAGCCTACTACAAACTAACTTCGGTCTGGACTCTAGTTGAACCCCAATCAATCTCACACTGATCCAAGGTACAGTTGCGTTCCTTACGTCTCTGATCCCAGCAGGATACTACGCACTTGATTCCCTTAGCTGATCTTACCCACAACTAAGAGTTGTTACGACCCAAAGTCGAAGAATTTAATAAACAAATCTGTCTCACACAGAAAAGTCTACAAGAATAGATAAATTTGTCTCCCATAGAAATACCTACAAGTTTTGGTCCGTCTTTTGATAGACCAAGGTGAACAGGAACCAATCGATAACCCGGACTTATATTCCCGAAGAACAGCCTAGAATTATCAATCACCTCACAATAATCTAAATCGTATGATGGCGAAACTAGATATTGTGGCATCACAAACGATGACATGAAAATGTTTGTGATTTCTTTTATCTTGCCTATCGGAGAAATTAATCTCGAGTCAATTATTTCAATTGTACTCAATACAATATAATCGGGCAAGATCAGATAACGCAACTACAAAGAAAATAGTTGGGCCTGGCTTCACAATCCCAATGAAGTCTTCAAGTCGTTAACCTATAGGGTCTCGGTAGAAACCTAAGGTTAAAGGAGAATCGACTCTATTTTATACAACTAGTATCACACAAGAGGTGTGGGGATTACCTTTCCCAGTTGCTAGAGTTCTCCTTTATATAGTCTTCAAATCAGGGTTTGCAATCTAAGTTACCTTGGTAACAAAGCATCCAATATTCACCGTTAGATGAAAACCTGATTAGATTCAAGCTAATATCTTTCAACCGTTAGATCGAACTTATACACAAATGAACTATACGTCATTTAGGTTTGTGTAACCGTACCTAAACGTGTACAAGTCGTTGGTTCAACAGTAGTTTACCAAATGGTTAGCCATATGAGCACTTTCATATCAACCTTATTCATCTTCACCATCACTAGTTCAAATGACTCAAATAAACTAGTTCAAAAGTTGTTCAATTGCTTAGATCTCATAGAAGTATACAAGACACAATCGAAGCAAAATTGGTTTTGATTCACTCGAATCGATTCATGAACTTTATAGCCACGGTTTGCAAATATGCATTCCTTAGTTTATATAAATTTAAGTTCACGAATAAACCAATTTTAGAAAGTAACACACTTAAGTATGCGTACGGGTATGCGTACTTAAGTAACTGGTTTTGAGTTTGATTTGGTTTTCAAACTCAGCAGAAATTCACGTACGTGAACTTTCCACCAGTATGCGTATGGGTACACGTACTTAGGTAACCAGATTGAGTTGGTTTTGAAATCCAAACTCAGCAGAAATTCACGGACGTGAACTTCCGCCAGTATGCGTATGGGTACGCATACTTACCCAGTCTCCATCAACCATTTTGTATACACACAAGTATGCATACATTTGGTTCACGGTTTTTGACTTATACACTTATGTGCGAACACACTATATATTTATATCCAAAGATGGTTACATATTCTAAACTCTTTATTTCAATCATTGAAACATTCTTAGAGGATGTTAAATAGAGGTTATTCACACACTATTTTTCATCAAAGCAATTTTCAAGATATTGAAATAAACAACATGAGTTTCGTCACGAGTAAAGATGAACTTGGCCAAAGCGAAAGCTTACCAACACATATTTCGAAAGCGAGATAAACTCGACTTGAAATAGCAAATATGTATAATCGAAGTCTATATAGTAATACGACTTTTGTCTCAAGATAGGAGATAAAGTAGATAGACTTTTTGAGTGATAGATAAGTTCAAGTCTCCACATACCTTTTAGTCGATGAATTTCCACCAGTTCCTTGAGTAGTTCTTCATCATGTATGATGAACGTCGTGGAGGCTAGAGCTCAACTACACTTTCTATCCTAGTCCGAGACTTAGCTATAAGTAGACTAGAAATCAAGACTTATAGTTTTGGCAACTAAACTTGACAACAAGCTTGAGATAGCAACGCTTGCGAGTTCGACCGAGCAGTGCTCTAACAATTATCCTATCAAATCACCAAACATGGGTTTCACGGTTCTACCAAAAAAAGTTTCGGTTCTACCTCCATGTGGGTACTAGAATTAGTCATGCTAGTTACCAAAACTTGGTTGACTAGGTACTAGGATCGGTTCCCACATATATATGGTATCTAACTTGTATTTGGTGCACATGTCCATAGGATCGGTTCCCAATAACTAAAAACGTGTTGCACATGTTTATAGGATCGGTTCCCAATAACTAGAAACTTGCTGCACCTCTTACAAGGATCGATTCCCTTTTTGTGACCGGGTTCACCTCTTACTAGGATCGGTTCCCCAATGACTAAAGTTGGTCATACCAATTACAACAAATCAATCATACCATCTCAGGTGATTACTTAAGATCGGTTTCACTAATAAAAGTCATACCAATACAAAAGTCAGGCCTTGTGAATAGTTTTACCAAGAACATAAGCAAGTCATGAGCGGTTATGCTAAACACACATATTGGTAGTTCAAAAGATATGCAATGAATAACAATACCAATAAGCCTAGCGATTTCTCTTTCGATTCACAAAACAAGTTTATGAATTGTACTTCATTTAAACGAATGTAAAACATTGTTTCCTAGGATGAAATCTTCACCTCATACCCATACATAATCACAATAGCATTCAAACGATTATGTCGATGTCTTATATACGAAGTTCAAAAGATAAGCATTATACTTCGTATTGTATTCCTTAATACTATGTCTAACTAGAGTATAATCATTCATAGCTTCGCAGTTATGTTTTCAATATGCACGACTTGAAAGATACGTTAGGGAATGAAACAATTCAAGTCAAATATTACTAACCTCAAGTGGAAGGATGATGTCGTTGTTGTAGCTCCTTACTTCCTCACATTCTTCAAGTCTTCACGTAATACTTGTAATGTCTCATATCCTAATACTTTCAAGCTAACCTATACGAAGTTGACTCTAGCATATATAATCAAGCATCTCTTTAAATGAGTTTTGGTTCACTAAAATATGACAACCAAACTTGACATACCAATGCTTGGTGGGTTCAATCGAGCTATACTTTAACATTATGTAATAAGGTGAAGGTAGGTAGGCCTTCATTTATAGCTTTCCACAAGAAAAGTTGTATTTTTGGGGGGTATTTTAATGTCCATATGTGAGTAGAGGGTGATGAGCTAACATGCGGTAACGACCTTACTGAATATTTACCAGTTTTTGTATATGACCACATAATTTTGCCTAACGGCCCATCTTGTGGAAGGTGAATGTTAATTAAGAATCCAAAGCATAGCCGATTGCGAAAGTTGTATCAATCGGTCATGAATCCAAGAATTTGAAATTGGATCAATAAGATTGGAAACAATTAGAAATATCTGACACTGGTTGTGGGTTAAGGATGGGTGATCTAGAATCTAAATGGAAGTAGTCGGGGTAGAAATGTCAGTGCCAATTTGGTGAAAAATGTGAGGTATGATAGTAGATAATAGGGAGGTGAGTTGTTTCAAAAGAGGACTAGCCAAGGGTGGGGAAGGTTGGTTGCATTGGAAAAAAGGTTTATTGTTGAAATACTTTTCTCTGCACATGGAAGTATAAATCGAGTCTGGATGATCATGAATTTGCCATACTCTTTTCATTAATAATGCTTTGTTGTGATCTAAGTTTTTGCTAATTCCCAGTCCTCCCTCAGGGATAGGACGTGTCAGTTTATCCCATCTAATAGCATGCAGTTTTTTGATCGATGCATCATGGCCCCATAAAAAATTCCTAGTGGTCTTAACAACTTCCTTATGAACGTGTGCCGGTAGAAGATTTATCTGCATAATGTGATTTTCGATAGGGAGGAGTGATGTTTTAATGAGTACTAACCTTCCTTTTTGATTGAGGCATTTCGTTTTCCATCCTTTCGCTTTGCACGCCATTCTTTGTAGAAGTGGACAAAAAAAAATGTGTTGATGATCTCCCACTTTTGAATTGGACTTCTAAGTACATAGGTGGTGTTGACATAGCTGGCATGTCGAAAACTCTTTGAATTTATCCAATGTAAGCCGGATCCAGATGTGGGTGATGAATTATGGTGGATTTCCTGGGGTTGATGTGTTGTCCGGCCGAGTTGGAGTAGGCATCAAGCAGTTGTTTTAGTTGAATGCAATTTTGAGTTGATGCTTTAAACGTGATTAATAGGTCATCCGCGTATATTAGGTGAAGAATTGGTAGTGCCTTCTTGGATATGCTCATACCTTGAATGATGTTCTGGTTTTCCAATTGCGCCAGATTTGTTGACAAAATTTCTGCACATATAATAAAGATATATGGTGATAGCGAATCTCCTTGTCTTATTCCTCTAGAAGAGGGAAATATAGCCATGAGGGGTGCCGTTGACGTTGATGGAGTACGTTACTATGAAGATGCACATTATGATATATTCTATGAAATTTTCTGGGAAACCAAGTTGTGTAAAAGCTCTTTTCACAAAACCCCAATCCAAACTGTCATAGGCTTTCTGAATGTCTAATTTGAGTCCTATTTTGGGGTCTTTGGTTATGGGAGAGGTTCTGACGTAATGAAAAATTTCACCAACTATCGTTATGTTATCTTATATCGATCTCTGAGGTACGGAAGCACTTTGGTAAGGGCTTATAATGAAAGGTAGTAAAGGTCTCAAACGATTTACTAGGATTTTGGCGATGATCTTGTAAGTAACATTGCACAAACCAATAGGTCGGAACTGAGTTACAAATGGGTGATTTTCCTTTGGGATTAGTGTGATGTTGGTGTGATTCATCAGAGGGTGCAAATTAAGATTCTCGAAGAATTCTTTGACCATTTCAATAAGTTGCAGTTTGGTGGTGTCCCAGAAAACTTTGAAAAACTTACTCGTATATCCATCTGGTCCTGGAGCCTTTTCTTAGCCAATCGACCAAAGCGACTCTCTGATTTCTTCATCTGTTACATCTCAGGTTAAGGAAGTGTACTGATTTGTTGTTAAGCGTGGGTTGACCGAGGAGATAAGTGTTCATTTAACGTGGTACTGGCTGCCGTATATTGGTTTGTAAAATGTTGAAGCAGCAGGTCAACGATCTGTCTTTGGTCAAAAACCCAGTTATTGTTTTGATCGCGCAATTGTTGAATGGTGTTGCAGCTTCGATGTATAATTATTGTGGTGTGGAAAAAAGACGTGTTCCTATCTCCAGATTGTATCCATTGAATTATTGATCTTTGTTATTAGTGTGTGGCATGACTTTGTAATAGAGATAAATGAGGTGCACGTAGTTCTTTTTCCTGTTGGATCCAATGATTCAGAGTCGTGCCTGTTTGAGTTGAAATTTGATGTTGTGCAAATTGTATCTGTGCCGTGGATTTTTTGATCATGGTGGGGAGGTGACCAAATATTGTCTTGTTCCATTGTGTAAGTATGTTGGCCGTCGTGATGAGTTTGATTTGGAGATTTATCGTTACTTTGTCTTCAGAATCTCTTGCCCAGGCTCCATTGACAATGTGATTTATGCTGGCCTGAGATAACCATAGGTGTTTGAATTTGTAATTCCTCTCATTTTTCCAGTTTAGGTGCTTTGTCCTGAGAAGGATAGGTGCATGATCCGATGTTATGCACGGAAGATGAATGACCGCTGTATGAGGATTTGTTGTTCTCCATATTTGATTTTCCATGGATCTGTCTAGCCATTCCATGATAATATTCTCGTCTTGTTGGTGATTGGTCCATGTAAATGGGTCGCCTTGGAAACCAAGATCTATCAATCCCATTGTGTCGATCATATAGAGAAATGGTTGAGTCTGAGCAAATGTCACAGGCCTTCCTCTTTTTTTTTTTTTCGTATTGCATGGTAATGTCATTGAAGTCTCCAATTAGTATCCATGGTAATGTCGACGGTTCAAAAATATCATTGATGTTGTTCCATAAATCCCATCTGGCATATGGGTGAGGTGGACCGTATATTCCGGTACAAAGCCAAGGTTGTGCTGGTGGTGGTGGTGTAACAAGCACATGGATGTAGCTCTGGGATTGGAGTAAAATACGGACTTGTAAAAAATTCTTCCACAATAAGCATAGGCCGCCTCTATGTCCAATTTTCGGAACTGTAAAACTGTTGTCGAATCGTAAAGTCTGTTTAACTGAGTTCATGTGTTGTTCGGATGCTAGTGTTTCAGAGAGAAATACAATATATGGTCTATGTGACGCCATTAATCCTCGCATATGTTGAATTGTGGTGTCCTGGTTGATACCTCTGCAATTCCAAGCTAGAATGGAGATATTTCTAGCCATGTTGACATCGTGGGTATGAGAATATTGTAGTGAATCAACAAATGAAGTTGAATGTAATGTTGGTGATCAGAGGGTTGTTTTGGACGCACACGTTGGGTTGTCATAGTTGTCTTCAAATTCGATGTTGAAATTTCTAGTTACTATATTCAATATCTGAAGCTGAGGAAGTGTGCAGGAATATTCTATGGTTATAGTCCTTAGAGTCTCAATGAAGAAGTCCTTAAATCCACCAAAATATAAATTGAGGCCGAAGAAGAGACACCAGGAAAAGCCCACATACAAGAAAGCAACTCTTGTAATAACTAACACATCTCTATTACAAAATCACACAAACTATTACAACCCAAACACAAACTATTACAAACCTGCAGAAACACTCTTGTACAACACTAAAAAAAGAAAAAAAACACTAAAGAGATAACAGAAGGGAAAACTCACAACCAAATTTACTGACTAAAACAAAACCAAGAACAGGGACTCTACTAAGTACTAACCTTATAGAAAAAAAGTGCTGAAACACACAGAAACTAGGCTGCAACTATGTTGATGGTGGATTTTTGACAAAGGCTAAAATTGTAAAATCATAATTTTATATATTTCTGACACGGCTTCAGACACGTATGTGAAATTCACGAACAACCTCTGACTGAGCGTCCACCCTCTCAGAGATCACAATTTTGCATATTTCTGACACAACTTCAGACAGTATGTGAAATTTATGAACAACCTCTGACTGAGCGTCCACCCTCTCAGAGATCACAATTTTGCATATTTCTGACACGGCTTCAGACACGTATGTGAAATTCACGAACAACCTATGACTGAGTGTACACCCTCTCAGGGCCCTGTATGAATATGTTATTCGTAAAGCCTACCGGCTGGGCTTTTCGACACTTCACATATTTCATCAACACCTCTATATAGAATTGAAATGATTGGATGACTCCTAGACATATTGCATGCTAGTAAAGAGCGTTAACGTCTTCAGGATGCCACACTATTCCCTGACTATGTAGAGCGAATATGTATAGAATCTCTCGATGATTGGACGGCTCCTAGACATATTGCATGCTAGTGTAGAGCGCTAATGTCTTCAGGATGCCACACTGTTCCCTGACTATACAGAATCAATATTCAGAACGAGTATGATGCTTCCATCATCTCATACCTCGATTCTCGAATAAACTCGCTCCTAGACATATTGCATGCTAGTGTAGAGAAATTCATAGATTAAATTCTAGCGCAACATTCATCGATCTAATAGCTAGAATAATCTATTTTATCTCATTACTCTGTTTCATGGCTTCGACTGAATTCCATGAATTAGTAATAGATAATCAATCTATCTAATTACTCTGTTTCAAGGCTTATTCCCGGCTGAATTCCATGAATTAGTTACTTCGTTTCATGGCTTATTCTCAGCCGAATTCCATGAATTAGTAATAAATATTCACTGTACGTGCATCTGGGCCACCACCAAGTAAGCCCCGAGAAAATGGTGCGAGTGTACTTAACAATAATGCACGAACGAGCACCCAAATGCATAAACGAGCATTTAAAAATATGGATGAACGAGGAAACCTATACAAAATCAGAAAGAAAAATAAATAAATAAAAAATAATAAAGACGCGCGCGCACGGGCCCGGGCCCACCGGCCATGCCGTCGAGGCCGGTCCCATACCTCTTCCTTTTATTTTTAGCTTATTTTATTATTTTTCCTTGTCTCTTGAAAACTACTTGTTTGAGCAAACTTCCTCATTCGAGCAAAACTCCTAGTTTCTCCATATTTCCTCAAATGATGAAAAATAATAATATAAAATAGGAAAAAGCACGGGACCGGGCATACTAGCCGGCCGGCCGTGTCCTAGCCGTGGCCGGTCCCACATCTCCCAATTCATTATTTTATTATTATTATTTCTTCCTTCATCTCATGAAACTCCTTTGTTTGAGCAAAAACCCGAGTTTTTCCATATTTTCTCAAATATTGCTCAAACTATCAAAAACCAAAAAGTCAAATGGTCAGACGATCATCCAGGTTTTCCACGATAAATACTAAAATACCATTTATTTTAATATTCTTAAAATATTGGTCGCACGAGCAAAATTCTACTTGCTCACTCAAGCAAAATCAAGAGTTTCAGTCAAGATCAAACTCTTCTGAAAATCCAAAATATTGCTCAAATGCGCACCAGAAAATACCAAAATTCTCAGGATTGAGTCACGGACAATGTGGTGACATGGGCATGCCACCTTGACCGACCAAGGTCGGCCCTTAGGCTTGTAGAAGCCGGTCCCACATCCTATTAACAATTTTTACCTAATTAATCTTCTACCGTTCATATTGAGTTCAAACTCTTTCCAACCAACTTGAAACTTTATCAATCGACCACCAGCCAGTCCCACGACCACCAAGGGCCGGTTTCACACTCCTTGGTCGGTCCCTCCTCTCTCCATAATTAGGTTTTACCACCTAATGCTCAGACAAGCACTATTTTAATAATGATTAAACGAGCATTTAATCATCCATTCACCAACTGGTCTACAAAGGACTTTTGGTGCACGCTCATTCGAGCACCTGGGCGCTACATGGTCGTCCATCATCCCATTAGCCGATCCCTCTCTCGCTCATTGGTTGATTTTCAGTAAATCATCAATTGATCAACAATCGACTAAAATTAGGGTGAAAAATCAAATGCTCTGCAAAGCATAATTATGAACACACTCAAACCCTAATAATTTCATGTTGATCTAACAATCAACATTCCAATTAATTATATTATTTGGTCCAGCTACGAATAATTCATGAAACGATCAATGTTTACTTAAACTCGTAATATTTATTTTGCTCATTCAACTGGGTTCAGAACTCATTAATTCAACTATCAATTGCTCGACCGAACAATATTCCTAATGTTGATCCAACTATCAACATTTGAGAATTCTATTGATCCAGCAATCAATACTCTAATTTAATGTTTGGTTCTGCTACCAATATTTTTGCTCGACTGAGCAACATGGTTCGAACGGATGACCATCCAATATTTCTGATTTTTACTCTGTCATTCGATCATTCATGATATATTAGATCAGAAATGAACATTTTGCATAATTCAACAATATCTATGATTTTTTGTCGAACATATCAGAATAAGTCATCGATCGAGCAACCTCATCGGACGATCATCCAAATTCCAAAAATATTATTATTACCTCGACTGGTTAAAATGATACATCACAATTCACCAAGACTCAACGTTTGAGCGTGTCCTAGCAGACACCTTATGCTCAATCCATGAGTCTTAGAGCATATCACATTCGTTCATTATACTCGACTCATCAACGCTAAGACTCATCGTCTAGTCAAGTCAGCAACTGACTAATTAAATACACGTCTTCCCTTCAGACTCCACATTCATGAGACATCTATCACGTCACATGGAGGGATAATCACTAGGGTTTTGGTCTGGCGGCCTACGACATGTGTGTTCACCCACGATGAGAAATGTGAGTAAGTCGTGCAAGAGGTTGAGGAAGTTAGCAAAGTAGTGGATGGACAATCAACCAAGTCTCCGTATGACATGGAACTGGTTTGACCACGATTTCCCACTTTCCCACTCTTTCACTTGAGTAACTGTCACACTTACTGGCATCAATGTGTCTATTATTCTTGCAATATAAATAAGTTTCTGAATCCATGATTGAAGAACCAAGACCCAGGAATCATCTGGTAAATAACAATTTCTATCCACAAGAAATCATCGCTCAATCGATCAGAACTTATTTCACTCGAACACTACAGTTCATTTTGCAGAAATCATCACACATTCACAATCTTTGATCATTATTGATCTCATACGCACTTCTCAGCTTCCCTCCTACAGATCGACCCTCTTCCCTCTTTGTGACCGAATTAACTCTGGAACCGCCATTATCTTGGTTTAGGCCGGAGTCCTACATATTGATCTCTCGAACTTAAAGAACTCCCGTGCAGTGCATCTGTTAGAAGAAGGTTTAAATATCTATAGGCACAGAGTCAGGTCTGACTAGTGGTGAATCTGGTGAAGCTGTAGAAGAAGCTTGGTAAATATCTACTAGTATTCCTCCTCTTCCATCATCTGCAAGTGTATGCGCTCTCAAGATGCTGAAGACATTCATAGTGAGTCTAACTGTCATAGCATATGTTTCATTCTCTATGAGTCTTGGTGGATCAAATGCTATGATTTCTCCCATATGGTATACATATCCTCTTATATCATCAAAATCTTGAAGCTGCTCTAAATTCAGTCTTCTTATGGTGATGTTCATTTTTACATGAGTTAAGATTATTTCCCTGATATCTTGATCTTCATTCCACACACTCATCATAAAAATATCATTCATGATATCTCTAGAATCTTGTCTAACTTCTCTAACAAATTCATGATATATATGAAATCTAATAAGATAATATTCAACACCGGCTTGTCTCACAGACAAGCCTCCTCTGATTCTCCATATTTTCCTCAATGCACATCTAAGATGCCAAGCATTTACACCATGTAAGGGCCCCCCCCCCCCCCCCCCAAATAATACAATATCTCCGGAGGTTGTGTGGGGCATTCTGTTGGGCAACATGGTTTTGCAAGTTCAAGTTCCTACTAGTGTCTAGTTTCATGGAGGTTTGAAGCAGGTTTGTGAGTTTAGCAAGATCACCATTCCAAACAGACGGTATGGTGGAAGAAAAGGTTCAGATATATGAGTAAAAAAGAAGATAGAACAAAGATAGGAGGTTTGGTTGTATGGATATTGCAGGGTTGTGAACCATCCTCTGAAAGGATATCAAATATATGGGAAGAACTCATGGGATAAAATATGAATTGAACAGAACTTGATGTAAGCAAGCAAATAAGACTATGTCAGAAGATAAATGAAAACACAGTGAACAATTTCATTGAAAACACGGCGCAAAATTGAAGTGAAAGGGGTGTTGAATCTGTAGTGTCAATATGAAGGCAAGTGGAAAGTTAATCCAGGCAGCTGCTTAGAAATTCTAACATCCTAAAACACCAACCAATAGAAAAAACTTTTGATTTAAGAATACCCATCTTGTAAAATTTCATACGCAAAAGTAATCATAATTATCTCTTGTGATAACCTATAACACAGCTTGAAGTGATAGACCATACCTAACCAAAAGCAATTAATCCGTCTCTCATAGCAGGAGAAGAAGGTAGAGTAGGACGCAGCTGGATCTGATTGAATCCATAGAATAGCTCATAGATAACAACATCCGGTAATTCAGGAGGAGATTTATCAATAACAAGGATTGATAATCTCAATTTGGATATTAGCATTTTGATTGAATTGGGCTGGCAAACCTAAAATTAGCCGAGGAAATTCAAAGAAGACATAGGGAAATCGATTTGAGATTTAAGGTTGGAGGGAAAAAATCCAGTAAAATAACGGGTTTTCAGTAAGGGAACTCTGGTGTAGGATAACTAGTTTTTTTTTTTTTTTATCGATCAGTAGAGGGAAATGAACCCACCATGGGATAAGAAAATTTACGTTAGCTAGTTGGAAGCCTAACAAGCTAAGCTCTACAGCGTACTACTACATTAATTCAACAGGTTGTTGTGCTATCCTACCAGCGAGCCTCATGAGGAACCAGCCAAGAGAGCCGAAACAGATAGGGGGGATGATTATGTCGCAAAGGGTGCAAGCTAACTCTACCTTCCATGTCAAATTCTGGAATATTGCACCATTGGGGACTTGAACCTGGGACCTCCTGGAGCGCATCAACCTTTGAGGAACGGGGATGACTAGCTGAGCTAGCTACCCATTTAGAATTGAATTTATTGATTAGGATAAATTATATGTATGGTCGGCCTCTAGAGTTTCTCTGAACTCTAAGAGCTTGGGTTATGGAATGAGTGTTTCTAACACTCATTCACTATCAAAACCAATGAGAGACCGGCTCAAAGAGTGTTTTTGTGACCATGGGAAGCTAAATTAAAGGGACTAAGCAATTGATGTTTATCCGCTTGGAGAGAAAAAGAAAAAAACTCTCAAAGCGACAGAACATATACCTCCCCGGCCCTCCCCATATGTTTTTTCTCCTTTTGTTAATAATAAAACCTAATGTGGGTCCCATTTTCAAGAGTTTTAAATTAATAAAACTCTAAAAATAAAC
The DNA here is from genome assembly GCA_023531105.1 of Papaver atlanticum. Taxonomy (NCBI): domain Eukaryota; kingdom Viridiplantae; phylum Streptophyta; class Magnoliopsida; order Ranunculales; family Papaveraceae; genus Papaver; species Papaver atlanticum. The sequence continues at coordinate 1,359,499 of JAJJMB010017331.1, forward strand.
TACACTACACCAAATTTCAGGATTAGTAACTAAAATTCGTAACGGCCAGTAAGCCGTTATGAAATTTCTGTTACAAATGGCCGTTACGAAATGGTTGTAACAGGCTGAAGCCGTTACGAATCTTTCAATAATTCGTAAATTAGGCCAGCCATTACGAATGTTTTTTTCAGGCGTGCCAGTGACACGCTTAGTCACACTTGGCCCTAACACTTGAAGTTCGTGCGTGTGCCATTCACATGCGTGCTTTTTTTTTCCCACCCAAGATGAGTAGAACTGGAGGATATTTCCTCCCCTAAGAGGGTTTTGCCCTGAGCGAGTGAAATCGATTTTTGCATTTCTCATTTTCTTTCTCTCTTTTCTGCTACTGCCGCTCTTCTCTTCCTCTCACAGAAACCATCTTCAATCATCGATTTGTGTAAGTGCTCTTCTCTTTGAAGAACTAGGGTCTTGGAAGGTCTGATGAAGCAAATAGAAAACTAGGGTTTCGCTTTCTTTTCTGTGAAGAGGCAAATAGAAATCTTGGGTTTCGGTTTTTATTTGAGGTATGATTTTGAATCGTAGTTATCCAGATTTTCGGTGTGTTTTTCTTTTTTTGTTTCTTTGATTTTTGAATTCTCCTATAGTTTATTTGGAAGATCTAGTTGTTTGTTCATCGAATCAATTTCTTGTTTGTTTGTTTAAGTTAAGATAAGTTAAGATGGTGATTTAATTTCTGATTCTAGGGTTGCTCTGATTTTGACTGTGTTATTGATTCAGGAATTTCACAAATTGCTTATAAAGCTTGAAAATCAGTTGGAGGCTTTTAGATCTGGACAAGTATATAAATCCAGTTAGGTCATTTGATCAATTTGGTAATTGAACCCTCTATCTCTTTCCCCCATTTAGAATTAATATAGGGTTTTGGTCATTCAGGTCTACTTTTGGTTGATTTTAAATCTGTCAATTTGGATTAAGCTTTTAGTAGATTGTGCTTATTACTGTAGATTAAGCTTTTTGGAGTAAGAACAATGGATTAATTTTTGGTAATGGTTTTGTTTAGTTGCTGGTTTTAATTTCTTTCTTTCAAACTGTTGGTGTCTTTAACCATGCATTGGAAGGAGTACTCATCTGGACTTTATTAATTGAACTTAGAAGTCAATAACTCGTGTTTTGCATACAGAGATGCTTTGTAATAAGCTTTTCAACTCGGGTACACTTTTTAAGTAGCTTTTTTTTTTTATACCTGCAAGTAACAACCTTTGTATGTGAACTTTAGAGATTTGTAGCAGTTGGTTCGTTTGTAAAGTTCAAAAACTTGAAAGCAGAAGTATTGTAATTATTATATCAGGCAACCGTAAGCTCCATCTCATTTCAAGTAGAACTATTAACCCAGCAGTTTTGATATGAGATCAGACTTTCTAGTTGTGTATTAGGATGGAAATTTATTTTCTTTGTTAAAGAAATATCTATTTCTTGCTCTAAAAACAAGCCTTGAACTAATAATGAGTTGCGTACTCCTGCTGTCCATGCGCCAAAGCCTAGAAATATTTGTTCCTTTTTACCTTATTCTCTTTAGCTGGTTATCCCACTGGTTGTTTGCCTGATCATCAGTTGGAGGCTTGCTTAGGGCAATTCTGAGTCTTGTAGCGCCTTTGATATTTTTGATGAGATCACCTAAACATAGTTCAAGGGGCATTCCTGGCTAGAAGTATACCCTTGGGTTGCGTTACAGGTACCTTACTTTAGCGATAAAGGAGATGGATTTTCTCTCTCACCTCAGCCTAGTCTTGAGTCTCGGTTCAGTTATACCAGAAATTAAGCTGCAGAAAACAATAAATCCCGGCTCTCATTCAAGGATTGCCCTTGGGCACAATTTACGTAGATATTAATGATCATCCACTTAGTTCTTTGTACAAAGTGATAGAGTAGAGATACTTGTAGTGTGTATGTGAATTCGCTCACAGTAGATTAGGGTTCTTGCTAATTAAAATGTCTGGTTACTTGCAATCCATTACCATGAATTGTTTGTATTGAATACAGGACAAACGTTTATAAATTGATTAAATACATTGTGTACTATATCTTTTTGCTAGTGGCAATGTTCTTTACGTGAAAACTAGTGGGAAGTGCATGCTTTCACTTAAGGTATAGATGTAGTTCATATGTATAACAATAAGAGTGAGCTTATTTTACAATTAAAAATCATACTTGGTGGAACTCTCTCTAGAAGTTTCAGTATGAACCAATGCATCCCTGTTAGTTCCTTTTGTGCTCCTCTCTCATACCAAGTCCCCAATACATTTTTATTTCAACTCAAAGCTTATAAATTGCAGAGACGTTCAGTTAAATAATATTCCATCTGAAATGTGTAACTATGATTCTTTGCAGGTTCGAGATTATAGAGAAGACTGGTCCCTGGTCCCTTTCAGTTACTCAGCCCATAGCTGGAAATTATTATCCAGTAAGTCTTTTTCTTACTCGGCAATGTTATTGCATTTTCTGCAATTGTCTATATTTTACTAAGGTCCAGAAAAAGTTTTGCTGGCTCCATATCTAGTAGCGTACCTTGACATACCACCCCAGGTGGTTACTAACTATTGCTAGCTTCTAGTTCCCTTAGTAAGTAAGAATCATTAGATACTTAATACATATCGGGACTTGTGTATAACTGAAATATTATTTCAGAAAGCTTCAGAAAGAAGAGGTTATGGAGGTGAGAGATACGAGCAGCTTGAGTTCCAGAAGAAAGTTGCTCAACACTATGAGATGCTTCATCACACATGGAAGGTACATTCCTGGTCAAATGTCTTTCTTTCTTTCCTCCAGCATTGCTTTCTCTCTCTGTTGATGTATTTTGCATTAGGCGGGTAGAATTTTTTGCAGCAGTAAAAAAATTTGTTGGCCACAGTTATCTTCAAACTGGATTCCTTTAGCAAGTTGTTCCAAGTTCTCTTTCTCATGTACTACGGATGCTTATGGAAATTTAACCACTTGTACCACTTTTTACTACCTTTGCTTAATATTAAGGTATCTTATGATGCAGAGTATACTGAATACTGGTCTCCTTCTGAACTGTAGTTTATTTGTAATGCATCTGATGTATGCTTCTAAATCCTTTCAGAAAAGAAGATGGGGAAGCTGTTGGAGTGGATACTGGTTTTTTGGAGCTCAAAGAAATAGGAAGAGAATCGGACATGTTGTTCTCACTCCTGAACCCATGATATCAGGTAGTGCTACTGTGAGCACTGAGCAGTTCATTTTTGTTTCAAGTTAACCTAGAGATTGCTTATAATTTGTGGTTTTCAATGTTTTAGGGAAGATAATGAGGAAGGAGTTCATCAAGCTTGCACTGTCCATAAGGTATGCTACTACAAAAACTGTTGCATTAGTCATTGGTTCTTCGAGACTTTGTCACTTTATGTTTCTGAAATGATGTTTTTTATAAGATGTTGTTGGATGATCTTATTGAGTTATTTTACTGGTGATGTTTGCAGTCTTACTTGTTTTTGCATTTTCTTTGCATAGTGCGAATTGGTTTGCTGTACGTCATGACTGTCTTTGGTTACCCGCAGTTTACATGTTTCGCAGACACTTGCCGAAGAAATGCTCGTCTGATCTTAAAGAAAGCAGCTGAGGCGAACAAAGATAACCTATCCGCTCTCATGGTATGCTTAGTTACAGGATATGTTCATAATATTTGAACTACCCAGAATTTGAATTCCCTTAGGACATAGGAATGAACTTACAATGATTTAAGTGAGAATGAACTGAACTTGTGAAGTTTCTATGTATTCCCTTAGAATTATGTTGGTACTTCAAGAATTTGTGTTCTTTTTTTATATGGGTCGAATGAATATTGAGATAAATTGAATGAAAAATTTGTGTTCTTTTATTATATGGGTCGAATGAATATTGAGATAAATTGAATGAATGTTGATATGAATTGATTGAAGAAACTATTGTTGAATGTGGATGATGGGTGGAATGAAAGGTATATGCAGGGTATTCGGAATTCCGGCTATTTTCCGACCAGGTCAAAATTAGTCAATATTGACCGGGTCACTGTTGACTGGCAGTAATTTTTTCTTGTTACAAACAAAATCGTAACGGCGAGGAACTGTTTCAACCTGACACGTAGTAACGGCTTTGGTTTGTTACAAATGTGACACGTAGTAACGTACCGTGCCTGTTACGACCCTCATGTTACAAAAATTTCGTAACGGATTTTCTCTATTACGACTCGCCACTTAGTAACGGCTCGTGCCTGTTACAAACTCCGTTACAACTCAAAATTGGTAACGGCCACATTGCCGGTACAAGAAATTTGTAATACCCCTTTTTGCAACAGGTAAAATCCGTTACAACCGCTTTTAGTAACGGTTTTACTCTGTTTCTAATCCGAAAATTTGGTGTAGTGCTAGAGAGACGGATCTTCAGCTGCTCAAGGTGTTTTTTTTTCCAAGCTGCTTAGTGTCCACTGTCGCCGACTCAATCGATCCAATAAGTTTATGAATGATTATTGATGAATGAGTGGGTGGGTGTGCTCACTCCATAGTAGCACCTAATTTTGAGATAATCCAGTGAGACCCATCCATATCGAATGAGAACCCTCACTCCATAGCTCTTGATCTAAGGGACACACTGACCACCTCACTCTGGCTAAATTAGTTACTCTTACATGTTAAGCCACTAGAATTGAAACATGTCGTAACGACACTGCTTGAGGCTGTGCAGCGTGAAGTTTTAGTAAATGTCCAATAAAATAAGAAAAGAGTATTCGTCATTTATCTAATTTAACGATTATATTTCTAACAAGTATTTCCACTGAAAACGTTTATCTCTGGACTCATTAGTGGCATACATACATGTAAGTAACCGCTCCTGGTTATTAGGCCCATATCTAACAATAACATTCACCATATGTCTTGTTGCATGCATACATAATTTCAAAATAAAACCCATATTTCCAGGCAAGGGCAATCCCCCCAGAGAGTTCCACAAATGAAGCACACCAATAACTCATTTTATAAGTATGGTTTTTTTTTGTCTCCAATAAGAAAATAATGTCTGGGTTATGTTTCTGAAGGAAATGTTTCAAATAGTCCCTAGTTGCGGGTTTACCACAACCTTGGAAATTCTATTGAAAAATCTTCATGGGAACAGAGAAACAAAAGGCAGAAGGAATGGAAATAGTAAATAACAAATAGAGTGGAAATAGTAAATAACAAATAGAAATGGTATCATCTGTTGCTGAGCAGTGGTGACGGCTTTGGCATTAGCGGCTTGGAGAGCTTGATCCCAAGGATATGTTGGTAGAGATTCAGTGATGTCATCCATGGCAGCCTCATAACATGTGAATGAGTAGCCCGTGTGCGCATGGGGCGAAACATATCACTTCTTCTGTGGTGATGTTGACGGTACAATTTAATTTCATCTCTAGGTTGGAGCCACTCCGTACCTTCAGCTGTTAGACGGTTGTTCCTACGAGTAAAGCATAGAGAAGAATCATGGGCAATCACCATACAGTCCTAGCAAATATTACGAAGATGACCTTCATAAAAGAATCCAATCCAGTAAGGCACCCTTGTACCGGATGTTACATGTATTCGGTATTCCTGTTAGGTGGGAGGTCGTGAGAGAAATTTTAACCAGCGCTCGCAATTTGGTGCCACCTTTGAGAACTTCAATATACATAACCTCACCAACAGTTTCTGTAAAAAGTTGGATCATTTCCTCATTCAGAAATTCAGGTAGAAGATGTTTAAATTCCATCCGAAATTTTTGGATGAGAAGTCCAAATCATGGTAGTCACTTGATGGTCCAAGAAGTTCCATAAATGATAGATTTATGATCAGTCTCGTTCTCAAACTGAATGGCGTAGATGTTTGTTTCAAGACCCTTAAGGGAAAAATCTCCAGCTTCCATCAGAAGATCTAAGATGATTCCAAGCAAACTTAGCTGCCGTTTCTGCTGCTTTTGGTAACAATTCACCTTTGACAATAAGTTTACCCACTACAGCAGTTTTCCAATTAGCCATACCCCTCGACAAAACATCAGTAAAATTAACGTTAACCCTGCTCCCAGTTGAAGTCTCGATTGGTGAGATAATCAACAGTTATCTATAATATACTAGTGAAGGAAAATGATTTGTTTGGTGTCCCCAAAAAAATTACGACTGACAATGAAAAGACTAAAATGACCTTGTTTATGTTTCTCTCTTAGTTGGTCGTAATTTGTAACAAATTCAGGGATAAAATGAGTGTTTCCTCCAGGTTTTCGGTTTCAGCAAAAACCAATTCTCCTTCAATCACCACCACAAATCTCCTTCATCCAATTCTTTTTCAATCTCCGACAACCACCACTATGATTCCCTTTCAATATTCGACAACCACTACCAAAAATCTTTAAAAATCACCACCACTACCCTCCTCCTCCATCACTAATTATTCAATCTTCGCTATCACCGCCGTCCTTCCTTCAGTTTCATATACGAATGAACCATCAGCAACATCATCTCCACAATAACACCGATCACCACCGCAACTACCGCCACCCTACCCTGATTATTTTTTTTTGGTATAAAACCATCAAGAAGTTTCTTTCAATTTTGTATAAAACCATGAAATTGGACTAATTCAAGTACTTTCCGCTTTCATTTTGCTCACGAAATACAACTATATGTTTTCAATTAATTGAGAGAAACATTTTTCACTACCATATACCACCACCACCGTACCCTGATTTTTTTTTTGTATAAAACCATCAATCAATCTTTTCCAATTATGTATAAACCCATGAATTAAACTAATTCAATCAAACAAACAAACAAATAAAAATAAGAATTAAGTTGTATATATATATATATATATGCTGTGGAGCTGGTGCGAGTATAGGTGGTGGTAGCGGTGGAGTTGCAACATTTTGGAAGAAGATCAGGAAGAAAATGGGAGGGTGGGAATTTTGTACCCTACGCAAAAACCCTACAGTTTTAAGTTTCGGGCATTTGGTTACCAAGGCTTTGACTATTTACCCACGTGGATTACTTCAAGCGAGTTGCACTGTCATCTGTGTACTTTTTATGTCATGTTAACTGTGTCTTAAGTCTTAAGTTCTTAAGCAAATGTGATCAAATATTTAAAGAAAGTTTTGCCTCTTCTGCTGCGTTTGGAATAGAAAAATGAAATGAAAAATCAATGGGTTTTTATGACACTGCTAAAATTAAGTTCATGTTTTACTACGGTATCTTAAGGATCCAATAGGTACAAGTAAATGTTTAAAAGAAGATGGACGGTTTTACACCGGGTTGCGGGTGTTATGCACCCCGATGGATATTTAGAAATTAAAGATACATGTGGTAGGGAGAATATAAGTAGTGTCGAAGTCGAATCACTTCTAATATGAATAAACTCAGTTATTGATGTTTGAACCACTGCGGGAATTTGACACCACCATATGAAAATCCACCAATAAAAGAGCGCCAACGCCATAGTACCACCTGCTTAGCGGTAAAATGATTATTCCAAAGTAACTGCCAACATTAAAGATAGGAAACTAGTATAAAGAAATGAATCAGATAAGGATGAAGGAACTTTAAACCTATCCAGTGAGCAGTCAAAATCAATTTCATCAAATAATCATCAAGGACCAAACTTGAATATAAGTATAAGACATTATAAAGATTTAGGTGCTTCAAGAAACCGTACATCAAACAAGAAGAGAAGGGGACAAATAATATAAATCAATACTGGAAAAAGGTCATATCGAAGAAATACTGTTTGGATCCAACAATAACAGAAGATAATTAGAGATATTAAAGGGACGAAAATGTGGATTTTGACCAAGTCAAAATATCTTTAACAATCGCTTGTTCTTTCTATGTTAATTATTATTGTTATTCGTTCTAGCTTGAGGACCAAATTTGTCTAGGAGAACCAAACTTAACCATCAAACAATCAAGACTCTGCTTTAGGACTATGCCTTCAACCTTGCTAGAGATGGGACAATGGATGTGGGACAATTATGGGATAAGTTGTGGCATAACCTAATTTATGGAGAGGAAAATGACTCTAGCATTGGGATTAGTAGCGGGTGGGTTAGGGAAGCAGATCACCTATTTTCATCTCTCTATTTATACATCTAGGGTTTGGATTCATTATCCCATATTTGTCCAGCCTATAGCATTCTCTCTATCATTACCTCAGAAGGCTGAGAATTTTCAGAAGTTAGGCCTATTCATATGCATCATAGCAAAAAAATCTATTTGCCATACCTAGGTGGCATGAAAAATCAGTTGAGATAGTGTTTCTATCAAAAGATATTCAGTACGCCCCGACTACAATGTGGTCGGGCCACATACATTTCGTATGTGGCCCCTCTTTATTTTTTGACACCTATTTAACTAGTAAAATTCTGCCCCTTCCAAATCCCCTTAATTGTTCTACTTTTTGAGAAAAAGTGAGAAGTTAAAAAAAAGAAAAAACATAAACAGTTAGGTAATAAAACTGTATTTAAAGTTTTTTCCTACTTTGTAAGAGGTGTCAATATTTAAAGAGGTACCACATACTTGAAGTATGTGGCCCGACCACATCGTACCTTCTCAGTATAGCGCTAGAGATATTATGATTATCATTGGCGTCGGAATCCCCATCGCTCGATGAACATCATATCGTTTAACGTCTATTTTGTAATGATTATTTCCCCATACTTTATTCCTATATATACGCTGAAAAAGCGGGGTCTAACAACCACACCCAATATTTCGTTCGACAATATTTATGGACTAACTCCAATAAAATTCAAAGAGAATCAAATAGAAAGTCGGACTCAATCAAAGAAATATATCCAAGAGTTATATCTCTGTTTCTCAATGTAATCAACAAATCAAACAGATAGAATCCGTGAGCCTGATTATTATGAAGAACCACTTGAACGGTACCAAAGACCAATGTTCAAGTGTCAATAAATTTCAATCAACAACCGAAGGTTGGATTTACCAATTGATTTAACTACGCAAAACCTGTGATATTTCAATTATATAAACAAATATAATACGGAAAAGAAATAACACAGACACCAAAAGTTTTGTTAACGAGGAAACCGCAAATGCAGAAAACCCCCGGGACCTAGTCCAGATTTGAACACCGCACTGTATTAAGCCGTTACAGACACTAGCCTACTACAAGTTAACTTTGGACTGGAATGTAGTTGAGACCTAACTAAGTCTCACACCGATTAAGGTACAATCGTGTTCCTTACTCCTCTGAATCCCAGCAGGACTCTATGAACTTGATTTCCTTAGCTGATCTCACCCACAACTAAGAGTTGTTAAGACCCAAAGTCGAAGACTTTATAAAGAAATCTGTCTCCCACAGAAAAGTCTTTTCTGATATATAAATCTGTCTCCCACAGAAATACCTACGAATTTTTTGTTCCGTCTTTTGATAAATCAAGATGAACATGAACCAATTGATAATCCGGTCTTATATTCCCGAAGAACAACCTAGAAATATCAACCACCTCACAATAACTTAACTATATGGTAGTAGAACAAGTTATTGTGGAATCACAAAGAATGAGACGAAGAGCTTCATGATTACATTTTATATCTTACCTATCGGAGATAAATCTCGAGAAAATCTTAGAGAAGATAATACTCAATACGATAGAACAAGTAAGATCAGAACACGCAACTACAGGATAAATAGTTGGGTCTGGCTTCAGAATCCCAATGAAGTCTTTAAGTCATTAACCTATAATGGTTTTAGGAAAAATCTAGGTTAAAGGAGAATCAACTCTAGTACGCAACTAGTATCACACAGGAGGTGTGGGGTTTAGGTTTTCCAGTTGCTAGAGTTCTCCCTTATATAGTCTTCAAATCAGGGTTTGATAGCTTTGAAACAAAGCAATCAATATTCACCGTTAGATGAGATCCTGATTTAAGATTCAAGCTAAGTTTGCTTAAACCAAAGCAATATCTCTCCACCGTTAGATGGTTATAGCTTGTTACACACAAATGAAATATACCTTCATTTAGATATGGGTAACTGTACCTAAACGTGTATATTGAGTTGGCTCAATAATAGCTAACCGAAGTTAGCCATATAAACAATTTTGTATTAACCACATTCATCTAACACTTCTAGATCAAATGAATCTAATTGTGTTACTCATAGAGTTGTTCAATTGTTTATATTCTCATAGAAGTATACAAGACACAATTGAAACAAAATCGGATTGATTCAAGAGAATCTATTCATGAACATTTTAGCCACGGTTTGAAAAGATTGCATTCCTTAATATATAAATGTATTTGTTCATGAGTATGAAATCATACTTAACCGATTTTAGAACTTAAACCAACTATGTTTGCAAACGGGTACGCAAACTAGAGTTCCGGACTTTGGTCACGTCCGACAGTTCGCAAACGGGTATGCATACTGTCGTACCGGACCTAACTCAGGTGAAACCGTTCGCATACTGGTATGCAAACTTGGTTCCCGGACTTTGAAAGTTAAAACCGTTCGCATACTGGTTCGCAAACTTGGTTCCTGGACCCGAATCATACTATAACAGTTTGCATACTGGTATGCATACTGTGCTATATCCAGACAATGGTTATTTGTTCTAAACTTGCATTTGAATCATTGAAACATCCTTAGAAGACGACAATAGCTGTCTCACACAAACTATTAGCTTATAAGTAATTTTCAAGTGATCGAATGATCAATACAAAACATTCTGAGTCTACATCAAATGACTATCTCACACAAATCATGTAAGACGTTTCAAGGCAATTTTCACATGATCATCTTTTGACTCATTTTTAGTTTCCAACAAAAAAATTGTTTCCAACTAAACTCGTCAAGAATAATGATGAACGTAGTTAAAGCAAAAAGGTTTCCAACACATATTTTGAGAAAGATATAAGCGAGTTAAACTCAGCTCGAAATATCAAATGTGTATAATGTAAAAGTCTATATAGATATACGACTTAGTCTCATTAGGAGATTAAATAGAATAAACTTCTGAGTGATAGATAAGTTCAGTCTCCATATACCTTTTGTTTATGAAGTTCCTCCAAGCTCTCCTCAGTAGATCTTCATCTTCAATTGATGAACGCCTTGAAGTCTAAAGCTCAACTACACATTCTATCCTAATCTGAGACATAGCTATATAAGTAGACTAGAAATCAAGACTTATAGTTTTGATTACCTAAACTTGACAAACAAGCTTGAGAGCAACGCTTACGAGTTCGACCGATCAGTGCTCTAACAATCTCCCCCTTTGTCAATTTTAGTGACAAAACTATGAATACACATGAGAAGCTACAAAATAAATAAATTTTGTAGCTTCTCATCCAACATGCTTGATTTCCTTGGTTCTTCAACATTCTTTGAATTCTTCGTCACTCCAAGTACTCCAGTGATTCTGAACGTGTTCAACTCAGCATCATTGTTGTTGAAGATCCGTAGCTATAACAATAAGAAAACAGATGTTCTCAATTATTGTTATACGGTGTCATAGTATTACAGCATCCAAGTCCAATTGTATCACAACTTTGACAACAATACTAAGGTGATATGTATTACTCCCCCTTAGTCAATACTTCATCTCACAATGAAAACCACTCCTCCTTACATAATGATCCGTAAACCGTATGTATTTGTAGTGTGAACTACACATTAATTCTCCCCCTTTTTGTCAATATAAATTGGCAAAGGTACGAAAACTAGTGGGATCCTCATGAAATTTTCATAGAGATACTTCATGACCAAAAGAGAACAACATACCAACTTGTTTAGATGTCATCAAATAGCCGAAACTAAATGCATTCATCAAGGAGTTTATAAAGATACAAGATAACCCCTATGATATTCCACAGCCGCACTCCCCACAAAGATTTGGCAATTAAGCACAAGTTCAATTAAGAACTCTCCCCCATAAAATGTCATTCCCGAAAGAACAACAAGAGTGGCCTTACTTTTACAAGAAAAGAAGGATTTCTTTGGACATTAAAAAATCACATGAGACATGAATTTGTATCAAAAAATCTCAATTGAATTAACCACAAGGAAAATGATCAATTCAATTAGCCATGCTCAACATAAGAGAACTTACGGAGCAACACAGTACATACACAAAGATGTGGATCAGGGAAAGATCAATTCTGCAGAATAATCAAAGATTCATTCTAACAAACTCCGTTTGTCTATACTTCCGTTTGCTCAATCACTAACTAACTCTGTAATTTAGTTTGATTAATAGAAATGATGATAAAGACGGGACATAAGCTGTATGGTATTGAACATGTTCGGACCACTAACTAGTTCTAAATGAAATGAATAGTTAGGAAGGGAATCTTTCTTTATTATGTTTCTTAAGTTTCTGTTGCATTACAAAGTGGAAGAACTACAAAGTGCTATTTATAGCCGAAAACATACAAGTCGGTATTACAAGAGGATAACACGTATGGGGTAACGTGTCCACTAATGGCGGTGTTCAAAATCTTAATCACTAAGTAAATTGGGCTGTTGTCGTTTAGGATGTGAAACTTAACATTCCAATTATCTCAAGTTTATCCAAGTCAAATGGTGGGCCATTAACCAGTCCGTATTTACACGACAGTTTGCCCCCTTTTTTTTTTCGCCTTTTTTTTTTTTTTTTGTGACCGTTGTGATTTTATTTTTTTGGCCGTTGTGATTTTCTTTTACACGTGTGCACGGCACGGTTGTTGGTGAAGTGGGGCGAACTTTATAAGTTCATTTGATACAGGCGAGGGTATAACGTACGCCCCATCAGACGTTGATAAAATCTCCGCCTCTCATTCGAGCGTTGATTATACACCCGCACCACAACAGACGTTAATAAAACATGCGCCCCAGAACATGCGTTAATATAATCTGTGCCCAGCTCAAACGATCTTTATACCTCCGCCCAATCTTGAGACGAACATTTTACGTGCATTCGATCAAATTTGCTCTTCCACCCTAACATGACACCACGGACTAAACCAATTTTTTTATCTTTTTTTTGGATTTTGATCTTTGGTTATGATCGCGTGATTGCAGTTGCTCTAAGAGGATCATTCTACTGCTCACATAAAACAAAACTTAAAATTTAATGGCATCATATCATATGTGAACAACTGTAACCACTAATACTTATATATTAGTCTAATATGACTATATGCAGAGAGGACAAATAGATACAAACAGGTGACATAAACTGATGAAGACTCCATTTGTTGTTCCTTGGCGGTTAAAAATCAACGGAGATTGATTAACGTATCACTAAATTAATTAGTGCGACAAAACGACAGATAACTATGTGCATAGTAATTGAGTTAACTATCATCATATGATACAGGCTATGATTGAAACAAACCAAATGATTGATATATACCGAAGTATATGTTATATAAACTTTAATCGGAAAAACTTAAACCTAATTAGGAAAAATTAGGGTTTATAAAATAAAAAAATAATCGATTATGTTTTCGATCGTAATAAAAAAATAATCGATTATAAAATAAAATAGAAGAAAAATTCGATCGTAATAATTTCTTAGCGATTAGAGCGTGCTGATTACGTGTTGTGAAACTAGAAAACAGAGAAGGAAACACAAGGTAGAGGGGAAGAAGAGAGAGAGAAATTCTATTAATCAGTACGATAGACAAAGATTAGAGCCTCTATTTATAGGGCTAGACATAAGGGCATCCCAATAATAAACGAGATTTACCCTAGACATTGTCAACATAATTATACGTTTATAACATGTACCACATTAACTAATAATATTTTCCAGAGAATATGCTTTAATTGCTGGTAATTAAAATCATAATTAAATGCTTTTCAATATTTCGGTTTGGGATCACCTTGAGTATCAAGGAATATCTTTGATTGTAAGAGTTATGTACATATTCAAATAATATCGACATCTAGAAGTTTCTCTCGGCAAACCCTAATTCCAAGATCACACAAAACATAAAGAGATATGTGAATATTGGAAACTCGGTTTTGCTCCTTGGGATCGGTTATACCATGCTTCCCAATATAGGTTGTGACCGGTTACACCATGCTTCCAAAAGTAGCTTGTGATCGGTTACACCTTACTTCCCAAATTAGCTTGTGATCGGTTACACCCTGCTTCCAAAAGTAGCTTTGTGACCGATTACAACTAACTTCCTAAATTAGCTTGTGTTTGGTTACACATTGCTTCCAAAGGTAGCTTGTGACCGATTACTCCCAATGTATATTGTGAGCGGTTACACCTTGCTTCACAGAGTAGCTTGTGACCGATTACAACATGCTACATATTATAGGCTATGACCGATTATACCTTAATTCTCAACATAAGTTAAGATAAGTTCCACCTTGTCATCTTTCATTGGACATCCAAAAGATATTCAATAAAGAACCAGACCAATCATGATTTCTCTTTCGATTATAAAATAATTTCATACATCTACTTCCTTAACCAATGTAATAATACATAATTTCCTAGGATGAAATCATACCTATATCTTACACATAATCAAGTCACTAAATACAAAGATTATTTTGATGTCGTATTTAAGAAGTTCCAAAAGATTAGCGTTTATACTTCGTAATTCAATAAATTCCTTAACACTTTGATCATAATGATATGACCAAGTCTAACCACTAGAGTATTATATATATATACAACTTTGCATGTTATGTTTTCAATATAATACGACTTGAAAGATACGTTGGGAATGGAAACAAGTCAAGTCAGTATTACTAATCTCAAGTGGAAGGATGGTGTCTTCGTTGTAGTCGTTACTTCTTCCCATTCTTCAGGTCTTCGGAGTAATATTTGTACGTCTCAACATTCCTAGAATTCTTAGTCTAACCTAAACTAAGTTGACTCTAGTATTTAATCAAGCGAATCTAGATGAGTTTTGATACTAAAATATGACAACCAAAATTGACATAACAACGCTTGGCGGATTCAATCGAGCTATGCTCTAACACAATCCGTAAAAATATTACGAGGCTGACCTTCATAAAAGAATCCAATCTAGTGAGGAACCCATGCACCAGATGCTACATCTATTCCTGTTAGGTGGGAGGTCATGGGAGAAATTTCAACCAACGCTCATAATTTGGTGCCACCTTTGGGAACTTCACTATACATAACCTCATCAACAGTTTCTTCAAAAAGTCGGATCATTTTCTTATTTAGAAATTCGGGTAGAAGATGTTTAAATTACATCCAAAATCATTGGATGAAAAGTCCAAATCATGGTAGTCATTTGATGGTCCAAGCAGTTACATAAATGATAGAATTATGATCAGTCTCGTTCTCGAACTGAATGGCATAAATGTTTGTTTCAAAACCCATAAGGAAAAATCTCCAGCTTCCATCAGAAGATCTAAGATGATTCCAAGCAAATTTAGTTGTCGTTTCAGCTGCTTTTGGTAACAATTCACCTTCGGCAATAAGTTTACCCACTGCAACAATTTTCCAATTGGCCATACCTCTCAAAAAAAGCATCATTAAAGTTAACGCTAACCCTTCTCCCAGTTGAAGTCTCGTCGATTGATGTATCCTCCAATTGATTGGTGAGATAATCAATAGTTATATCATGATGAGCCATGGTCTTTATATGAGCAATTATAGTATACCAAAAAGTTTGTTTATATATATATATATATATATATATAGTGATACTACAGCACGGTGTAGAAGATGGGTAATCGTTGCGACTGATAACTGGAGAATGAATAGATCCAATTTAACTACCCCTGATATGAATCAACTCAATTATTGATGTGACAACCACAAAGGGAATTTGACACCACCATATGAAAATCCACCTATAAAAGAGCGCTAGCGCCATATAACACCACCGCCTTAGCAACAAAATGATTATTCCTGAGTAACTGCCAACATTAAAGATAGGATAATGGTATAAAGAACTGAATCAGATAAAAATGAAGGAACTTTCAACCTGTCCAGTGAGCAGTCAAAATCAATTTCAGCAAACAAGCATCAAGGAAAAAACTTGAATATAAGTATAATACATTATAAGTATTTAGGTACTTCAAGAAACCAGACATCAAACAAGAAGAGAAAGGGACCAATATTATAAATCAATATTAAAAAAAGATCATATTAAAGAAAAATTGTTTGGATCCAACAATAACAGAAGATATTGAGAGAAACTAAGGGACGAAAATGGGGATTTTGACCAAGTCAAAATATCTTTGACAATCACTTGTTCTTTATTATTGTTATTCGTTCCAGCTGAATGACCAAATTTGTCTGGGATAACCAAACTTAACCATCAAACAATCAAGACTCTGCTTTACGACTATGTCTTAGACATTGCTAGGGGTGGGACAATGGATGTGGGATAATTATGGGATAAGATGTGTGTTAGAGCACTGCTCGGTCGAACTCGCAATCGTTGCTATCTAAAGCTTGTTTGTCAATGTTAAAGATCAAAACTATAAGTCTTGATTTCTAGTCTACTTATAGTAATGTTTCGGACTAGGATAGATTGTGTAGTTGAGCTTTAGACTTCACGGCGTTCATCAATTGAAGACGAATAACTACTAAGGAGATATTGTGGAACTTCATCAACAAAAGGTATGTGGAGACTGAAACTCATCTATCACTTGGAAAGTCTATTTCTACTCTATCTCCTATGTTGAGACAAAAGTCGTACTACTATATAGTTTCGATTATACACATTTGAGATTTGGAGCTGAGTTTAACTCGCTTACATATTTCTCGAAATATGTGTTGGTAAGCTTTCGCTTCAACCAAGTTCATCTTATATTCTTGACGAAAGTCAAAGGATAATCATGTGAAAATCGCCGAGTAAAATCTTACATGGTTTGTGTGATACAATCATTTGGTGTAGACTTGGAATGTTTCGTTATGATTATTTCAATAACTTGAAAATTGCTTTGATGTTAATAGTGTGTGAAAACGGCTATTGTCATCCTCTAAGAATGTTTCAATGATTGAAATAGAGTTTCGAACACTTAACCAACATTGGATTATGAACATGTTGTGCACTCTTGCATATGTGTGATCCATGTCCGGGAACCATAGTATGCATACCCGTATGCGTACTTGTTGGTTTGAGAAGTCCGGGAACCTAAATACGTGTACCCGTACGCATACTTGCGTAAGGTTTGTAACCGTAAAATTCTGCTGGGTTTGGAGGTATGCGTACCCGTTCGCATACTGACAAAAACCAAACTTGGTATGGCTACTTCAAGTATGCATACCCGTTTGCATACTTGAGTGGTTAAAGTTCTAAAATCGGTTGTAACATGGACAAATACATTTATATAATAAGGAATGCATTCTTTGCAAACCGTGGCTATAATGTTCATGAATTGATTCGAGTGAATCAAACCGATTTTGCTTCAATTGTGTTCTTATATACTTCTATGAGAATATAGCAATTGAATAACTCTTTAACTAGTTTCATTTGAGTCATTTGAACTAGTTATGGTTAAGATGAATAAGGTTGATATGAGAGTGTTCATATAGTTAACCTTGGTTAACTACTGTTGAGCCAACATGGTGTACACGTTTAGGTACGGTTACATAAAACTAAATGAGGGTACATTTCATTTGTGTATAAAAAGCTAAGTTCGATCTAATGGTTGAAAGATATTAGCTAGGGTTTAATCAGGTTTTCATCTAACGGTGAATATTGAATGCTTTGTTACCAAGGTAACTAAGATTGCAAACCTTGATTTGAAAACTATATAAAGGAGAACTCTAGCAACTGGGAAACCTAATCCCCACACCTCCTGTGTGATACTAGTTGCGACTAGAGTCGATTCTCTTTTAACCTTAGGTTTTTCACGAAACCTTGTAGGTTAACGACTTAAAGGCTTAATTGGGATTGTGAAGCCAGACCCAACTATTTTCTCTGTAGTTGCATGTTCTATCGTATTGAGTACTATCTTCTCTAAGATTTACTCGAGATTGATTCTCCGATAGGCAAGATAAAAAGTAGTTACAAACATCTTCGTCTCATCGTTTGTGATTCCACAATATCTTGTTTCGCTACCATATGATTAAGATTATTGTGAGGTGATTGATAATACTAGGCTGTTCTTCGGGAATATAAGTCCGGTTTATCAATTGGTTCCTGTGCACCTTTATTTATCAAAAGACGGAACAAAACTCGTAGGTATTTCTGTGGGAGACAGATTTATCTATTCCAATAGACTTTTCTGTGTGAGACAGATTTGTTTATAAAGTCTTCGAATTTGGATAGTAGCAACTCTTAGTTGTGGGTGAGATAAACTAGGGGAATCAAGTGCGTAGTATCCTACTGGGATCAGAGACGTAAGGAGCACGACTGTAGCTTGAATCAGTGTGAGATTGATTAGGGTTCAACTACATTCCAGTCCGAAGTTCATTGGTAGTAGGCTAGTGTCTGTAGCGGCTTAATACAGTATGGTGTTCAAAGATGGACTAGGTCCCGGGGTTTTTCTGCATTTGCGGTTTCCTCGTTAACAAAATTTCTGGTGTCTGTGTTATTTCTTTTCCGCATTATATTTTGTTATATAATACAAATATCACAGGTTGTGCATTGTATCGATCAATTGGTAAATCCAACCTTAGGTTGTTGATTGAAATTGATTGATCCTTGAACATTGGTCTTTGGTACCGTTCAAGTTGTTTCAGATAATAATCAGGCTCGAGGATTTCTATCTGTTTGATTTGCTGATTACATTATGAAATAGAGATATAAACTATTTGATATACTTTTCTATAGATTGAGTCTGACTGTCTAGTTTATTCTCTTGAAAGTATATTGGAGTTTGTCTATTCAGATTGCCGAATGAAATATTGGGTGTGGTTGTTGTACCCCCGCTTTTTCAATTGGTATTAGAGAAGGAAAACACATTTAAGACCTCATAAGTCTGTGTTTGTAGCGATCTGAATATGGACAATAGCGTTATCTCTGATAAACACATCACCAGAAACAAGAGTTCTGTTTCTATGAAATATATTATAGAGAAAGATTTGTCAATCTCGAATATAGACGAACCTAGTGTTCCGACGAAACAGACTTCCATTGACAAGTGTTACCCGGAGTACCTTACTGATGAGTCTGACTCTG
Source organism: Papaver atlanticum (assembly GCA_023531105.1). Classification (NCBI taxonomy): domain Eukaryota; kingdom Viridiplantae; phylum Streptophyta; class Magnoliopsida; order Ranunculales; family Papaveraceae; genus Papaver; species Papaver atlanticum. Next base: position 1,378,601 of record JAJJMB010017331.1, read on the forward strand.
AAGTTGAAAGGGAAGCAGCTAAAGAGAGTGCAGTGATTCTAAAACTTATTGGACTCCAGGATGATGATGTCAACCGGTTGAAACACAAAGTCAATGTCCTTGTTGGTATGGTAAATAAGCGTGACTCTCTTCTAAAGGTCCTTCAAGAGGAAAACGCCTCAGTTTGTTCTTCACGAACTCTGCTTGAGGAAAAACTTAAAGAGGATGCTTTGGAAATTGAACTTCTTTTGAGTAAACTCTCTGTTCAAGAATGTTCCAAAGAGTCCACTATACCAATCGCTTCTGATTTAACTGTAAAAAAATCAGTTCCAGAAGCAAAATCAAAATCCCTTCCTGTTGAAAAGGATGTGCCTGTGTCTTCTTCTAATCAAGGAATATCCACATCACATGGAAGGAAGATATCTCCCAATGATGATACTAAGACTGTTCTGTCTAATCACTCTGGTGATCAGAAAGTGTGTCTCTTTTGTGATTCAAAAGGACATGTTGAACAAAAGAGGAAATCAAGGTTGAATGACAATTTTATTGTTCGTCTTCAACACACCTTAGATTTAATTCTCAAAGGTGTAACTGACATTCGTATGTCTAGACCAATTGGTTTTAGTACTCACCCTGTGTACCCTACCAGGAAAGTCAGTTCAATGTGTTCCTCAAATGTTCAAATACGTAACAGTCTTCCTAAACCATCTCGTCCAAGAAGAGCTCAAGGATCTTCTTCTATTAAAAAGGGAGATAATGTTGTTCTTGATGTGAAAAAGGTACCAGAAGAAGGAAGCAAAAATGGAGGTATGGAAGACAACCTAAATATGATAATTGAAGGATATAAAGAGATTATTAACAGGCTGTCAATTCTCTCTAGTCAAAATTCTTCAGGTAAGAATACATACTATGCGTCGCATTTTGATGATAGTAAATTTTATGATAAATTTTCGCATCAAAAAGGTTTTCCTCCAAAGATCAGGAGAAATAGGTTTAACCAAAAACAACATTCATTTGAAGAGCTTAAGGCTCATACTTGTGCTAATTGATCACAAGGTTGAAATCTCACTCACAAAAATCCTGGTTGAGTGAGATATGGTCGGCAAAATGTTTTCTGATTCTCTAGCTATTTTCTTATCATTCTTCGCAGGATAATCATCCACAAACATTTTTGCATAATTAAGATAAATTTCTTAATTAGCTTTTGATTTCTTCTTGAAATTTTGGTGTGTCAAAGAATTGCTATTCTTTTGCTCTAAATTTTTCTCTTGTGAGAATGTAAATTTTTTTGTGAAATTATTCACATAGCAAAACATTGGTGTACAAACAGTTTTCCTATTTTTGTTTATTTTTTCGCCACTAGGGTGCTTTCCTACTATGGGTCAAGTCTGTGTTCGTACGGGTATCCTTGTTACATGTCACGAACCAACTTTGGAAACCCTAGAATCAGTCTCCTTGAGAAACCATTTAAATACCAAAACCTTTTGCTTGAGTACGTATACTCCAGGTTGTTTTTCTTGTCCAGAATGGCATCTCCTTCGGGAACTTGTAACTTTGCAAAAGGTTTTATCGATAAGGGTTGTGGTTCCGAAGAAGATGAGAAAAGAACTCTTGTGGAATTTAATGACACCTCTCCTCAATCTCCTGATAATTATTTAGACATTGAGGATGATGAAGAGATTCCTGCTGAAGTTGTTCAAGATTTCATCGGTCAGTTTAATGATGCAAAACTACTTCTTGTTGATACCTTAAAAAATCTTGACATGTTAAGAACTGGGTTGAAAAAGGTTAACTCTGACCTTGCTCTCATAAAGAAACATGTTGAGAATCGTCTCAAGAAAAATATCGTGTCCAAAGATGCAGTCAATACCATCTGTCACAAACTTGAAGGTCTTAAAACCCATGAAGCTTCCATACGTGAACGTTGATTTCAGTTTGTGATCAGTTTCCTTTGGTCTTAGAGTTATTTGGTTTTTAATTCTTTGTCTAGAAAACTTCTTATGAGAATTTATTCTTGTGTTTTTAAGAAGGATAACTAGGGTTTGGAATAGCCATTATTGTGAGTACACATAGGTATTGCCAACGTTTTTCATCTTGCAATGTTTTTAGCTTTATTTGTTTAAATTCTAAAGTTTATTTGGAAGATGATTTTTGCAGTATTAATCTTTATGATTTTATATATTACAAATTGTTATGGGATATGTTGTTCACGTCCGTGAACCTTGACTATCCCATATTTGTTCAAAAGTTAACTCTTTTATATATCGATATGAAAGTATTGATAAAAGATAGAATGGACTTTTGACTACCAAGGTTAAGCCTTTTATGTCATTATGCAAATATTGATGGAAGAAAGGATGAACATTTGTTTACAAAGATTAAGTCTATTATATGTCATTGTGCAAATAGTGATGAAAAATAGAATGAATCTTTGATTATTCCGCAGTATTGGTCTTTCCCTGATCCACATCTTTGTGTATGTATTGTGTTGCTCCGTAAGTTCTCTTATGTTGAGCATGGCTAATTGAATTGATCATTTTCTTTGTGGTTAATTCAATTGAGATTTTTGGATACAAATTCATGTCTCATGTGATTTTTTAATGTCCAAAGAAATCCTTCTTTTCTTGTAAAAGTAAGGTCGCTCTTGTTGTTCTTTCGGGAATGACATTTTATGGGGGAGAGTTCTTAATTGAACTTGTGCTAAATTGCCAAATCTTTGTGGGGAGTGCGGCTGTGGAATATCATAGGGGTTATCTTGTATCTTTATAAACTCCTTGATGAATGCATTTAGTTTCGGCTATTTGATGGCATCTAAACAAGGTTGTATGTTGTTCTCTTTTGGTCATGAAGTATCTCTATGAAAATTTCATGAGGATCCCACTAGTTTTCGTACCTTTGCCAATTTATATTGACAAAAAGGAGGAGAATTAATGTGTAGTTCACACTACAAATACATATGGTTTACGGATCATTATGTAAGGGGGAGTGGTTTTCATTGTGAGATGAAGTATTGACTAGGGGGGGTAATACATATCACTATAGTATTGTTGTCAAAGTTGTGATACAATTGGACTTGGATGCTGTAATACTATGACACTGTATAACAATGATTTAGAGCAATTTTTTTCTCATTGTTATAGCTACGGATCTTCAACAACTATGATACTGAGTTGAACACATTTAGAATCATTAGAGTACTTGGAAGTGATGAAGATTTCGAGTAATGTTGAAGAACCAAGGAGATCAAGCATTTGGATGAGAAGCTACAAAGTTTATTTATTTTGTAATTCATATGTATTGATAGTTTTGTCACTAAAATTGACAAAGGGGGAGATTGTTAGAGCACTGCTCGGTCGAACTCGCAAGCGTTGCTATCTCAAGCTTGTTTGTCAATGTTAGTGATAAAAACTATAAGTCTTGATTTCTAGTCTACTTATAGTAATGTTTCGGACTAGGATAGATTGTGTAGTTGAGCTTTAGACTTCACGGCGTTCATCAATTGAAGACGAAGAACTACTAAGGAGAGCTTGTGGAACTTCATCAACAAAAGGTATGTGGAGACTGAAACTCATCTATCACTTGGAAAGTCTATTTCTACCCTATCTCCTATATTGAGACAAAAGTCGTATTACTATATAGTTTCGATTATACACATTTTAGATTTGGAGCTGAGTTTAACTCGCTTACATATTTCTCGAAATATGTGTTGGTAAGCTTTCGCTTCAACCAAGTTCATCTTATATTCTTGACGAAAGTCAAAAGATGATCATGTGAAAATCGCCGAGTAACATCTTACATGGTTTGTGTGATACAATCATTTGGTGTAGACTTGGAATGTTTCGTTATGATTATTTCAATAACTTGAAAATTTCTTTGATGCTAATAGTATGTGAAAACGGCTATTGTCATCCTCTAAGAATGTTTCAATGATTGAAATAGAGTTTAGAACACTTAACCAACATTGGATTATGAACATGTTGTGCACTCTTGCATATGTGTGATCCATGTACGGGAACCATAGTATGCATACCCGTATGCGTACCTGTTGGTTTGAAAAGTCTGGGAACCTAAGTGCGCGTACCCGTACGCCTACTGGCGTAGGTTTGTGACCGGAAATTTCTGTTGGGTTTGGAGGTATGCGTACCCGTTCGCATACTGGCGAAAACCAAACTTGGTCCGGCTACTTCAAGTATGCGTACCCGTTTGCATACTTGAGTGGTTAAAGTTCTAAAATCTGTTGTAACATGGACAAATACATTTATATAATAAGGAGTGCATTCTTTGCAAACCGTGGCTATAATGTTAATGAATTGATTCAAGTGAATCAAACCGATTTTGTTTCAATTGTTTTCTTGTATACTTCTATGAGAATATAACAATTGAACAACTCTTTAACTAGTTTCATTTGAGTCATTTGAACTAGTTATGGTTAAGATGAATAAGGTTGATATGAGAGTGTTCATATAGCTAACCTCGGTTAACTACTGTTGAGCCAACATGGCGTACACGTTTAGGTACGGTTGTATAAACCTAAATGAGGGTACATTTCATTTGTGTATAACAAGCTAAGTTCGATCTATCGGTTGAAAGATATTAGCTTGGGTTTAATCAGGTTTTCATCTAACGGTGAATATTGAATGCTTTGTTGCCACGGTAACTAAGATTGCAAACCCTGATTTGAAAATTATATAAAGGAGAACTCTAGCAACTGGGATACTTAATCCCCACACCTCCTGTATGATACTAGTTGCGACTAGAGTCGATTCTCCTTTTACCTTAGGTTTTTCATGAAACCCTGTAGTTTAACGACTTAAATACTTCATTGGGATTGTGAAGCCAGACCCAAATATTTTCTCCGTAGTTGCGTGTTCTGATCTTTCCCTATTCTATCGTATTGAGTACTATCTTCTCTAAGATTTGCTCGAGATTGATTCTCCGATAGGCAAGATAAAAAGTAGTCACAAACATCTTCGTCTCATCGTTTGTGATTCCACAATATCTTGTTTCGCTACCATACGATTAAGATTATTGTGAGGTGATTGATAATACTAGGATGTTCTTCGGGAATATAAGTCCGGTTTATCAATTAGTTCCTGTGCACCTTGATTTATCAAAAGACGAAACAAAACTCGTAGGTATTTCTGTGGGAGACAGATTTATCTATTCCAATAGACTTTTCTTTGTGAGACAGATTTGTTTATCAAATCTTCGACTTTGGGTCGTAGCAACTCTTAGTTGTGGGTGATATCAGCTAAGGGAATCAAGTGCGTAGTATCCTGCTCGGATCAGAGACGTAAGGAGCACGACTGTAGATTGAATCAGTGTGAGATTGATTAGGGTTCAACTACATTCCAGTCCGAAGTTCATTGGTAGTAGGCTAGTGTCTATAGAAGCTTAATACAGTGTGGTGTTCAAAGCTGGACTAGGTCCCGGGGTTTCTATGCATTTGTGGTTTCCTCGTTAACAAAATTTCTGGTGTCTGTGTTATTACTTTTCCGCATTATATTTTGTTATATAATACAAATATCACAGGTTATGCGTTGTATCGATCAATTGGTAAATCTAACCTTAGGTTGTTGATTGAAATTGATTGATCCTTGAACATTGGTCTTTGGTATCGTTCAAGTTGTTTCACATAATAATCATGCTCACGGATTTCTATCTGTTTGATTTGCTGATTACATTGTGAAATAGAGATATAAACTCTTCGATATACTTTTCTATAGATTGAGTCTGACTGTCTAGTTTATTCTCTTGAAAGTATATTGGAGTTTTTCTATTCAGATTGCCGAACGAAATATTGGGTGTGGTTGTTGTACCCCCGCTTTTTCAATGTGGCATAACCTAATTGGTGGAGAAGAAAATGAATCTATCATTAGGAATAGTAGCGGGTGGGTTAGGAAGAAGATTAACTATTTTCATCTCTCTATATATTCATCTAAGGTTTGGATTCATTGTACCATATTCGCTCCATTCTATAGCATTCTCTTTATGCATTGCGTCAAAACACTGAGAATTTTCAGAAATTAAGCCTATGCAGGATAACAAAAAAGAAAAATTATTTTCCATACCAGGTGGCATGGAAAATCAGTTGCGATAGTGTTTCTATCGAGAGATATTTTGTATAACGCTTGTGATATTATGATTATCACCTGCATTGGAATCCCCATCGCTCAATGGACAACATATAGTTTAACGACTATTTTGTAATGACTATTTTCCCCTACTTCATTCATATATATACACCCCTTTATTTTATCAAATTACTCACACCTACTTCTACATGTATTTCGCCTATTTCTATATCTGCATTCTCAATTTTAAATTTCATAATTATTAGTGGCGATTTTCGATGAAAAGAGGAATATTCATATCAATCGGTTTGGATCATAAAAAAAAAATGAATTAAAGGAGGTTGCCACAACTTGATGATGAAGAAGATGGAAATAGAGAACTAATGGACACTTTGATGCTCGTACATTCGTGCCAAATACGTAGAGTTACAGAGCCAAAAAAAAGTATTCATAAGAAGTATATGTATCGTGGGAGTGATTGGTTCCACCAAAAGCTGATGCACGATTATTTTATTCCCAATTGTGTGTACTATGATCAAGATTTCCAACGCTGATTCTGCATGCGTTGGCACCTGGTGATAAGGATTATTAATGAGATTTGTGGTAGAACCTTATTTTAAATATCGGTTTGATACACTGAATATTAGAGGTTATAGTCCTGAACAAAAAGTTACTTCGTTTCTAAGGATTCTAAGTTATGGCAAACCAGTGGATTCAAACGATGAGTACCTTCGCATTGGAAAAACAACTTCATTCACTTATCTTTTATTGTTTTGCGAAGTAATAATTAATCATTTTGTCCAACGTATTTACGAACACCAACCGAGGAAGATGTCAGAGAAATATTAAAGGAAAATGAGGATATGGGATTCCCAGGAATGCTACATAGTCTTGACTATATGCATTAGGTATGACAAGGATACCTTACTTATTGGGCCGCTCAATATAAGGGTCATCACCCAAAACCAACTGTTATCCTCGAAGCTGCTTCTTCTTATAATTGTTGGGTATAGCACGCTTTTTTTGGTCTTCCAGATTCACAAAATGATATTAATGTTTTCACAAATCTCCTCTGTTTGAAGATCTAAAGTATGGAATTGTCCCCAAGACCATTTCATAATAAACGACCATCAATACACTCATGGTTATTATCTTGAAGATGGGATTTACCCAAAGTGATCAAGATTGGTTCAGTGTTACCTTCAGCCTCATGTCGGAGAACTAGGTCATTCATACGGGCATTTTTACTAAAACTAAATGGCTAACATTAAGATCGTTATTTTTAACTTGTTTTTTCGTAACTGGGGAGAAGGGAGAAAAATATTGGATATAAATTTATTTTGTTCGTAACTGGCGAATAAATTTAAAGTCCAAGAAAATCCTTCTCTTGTGACTTGAGTAAGGTCGCTTATGCTGTTCTTCCGGGGATGATATTTAATGGGGGAGAGTTCTTTCGAACTTGTGCTTAATGGTAATATCTTTGTGGGGAGAGTGGATATGGAATTGTAGGAGATGCTTGTGCCTTATGTCTCCTTGATGCAAACCGAGATTTCTTGGTGAAATCGTCTAAAATAAAGGTTGGTATGTGTTCTCTAGTCTTAAAAATCTTTCTATTAATTCATGATTATCCCGATTTTTCGCCTTTGCCAATTTTGTTGACAAAAAGAGGGGGGGCTAAGGGGGAGTGAATTATTGTCTATAGGTTTTACCTATTTTGCAAAAGTAGTATGTATTGACTAAGGGGGGAACATATCACTGTAGTATTGCTTCAAAATTGTGGTACAATTGAATTTTGAGGAAGGTGACAATACTATGTTTTTGTATAAAAACCAATGAGTAGAATGATTAATTTATTATATCAAAGCTCTTTTTGAGTATCCTCATAAGGTGTTATCGCTACGAATCTTCAACAACAATGTGTTGAACGAACATATGCAAAACATTAGAAGAACTTGAAGTACAAAGAATTCAAGACTTTTGTTGAAGAATCAAGGAGATCAAGCATAGTGGATTGAGCTGAAAAGCTTATTTATTTTTGAATCCATACGTATTGAATAGTTTTTTCATTAAAATTGACAAAGGGGGAGATTGTTAGAGCATTGGTAGGTTGAACCCACAAGTTTTGTTATCTGAAGCTTGTTGTCAATATTAGTTGATTAAAAATATATCTTGATATCTAGTCTACTAGATAAGTCAAGTCTCGGACTAGGTTAGAATTGTCATTGAGTATCATAGATCACCCTTGAAGACTGAAGATCGACGAAGACATTTGGAAAACTTCTGTATCAGGTATGTGAAAACTGAACCATTCTATTTTACTTACTATCTTACCATTATATCCATTGAGACTATGTCGTATGTCAAGCTTGTCTTGTGAAAAATCTCGAAATATGATTTAGCAAAGATATAAACGGTCTTTAACAATATTATATTAATTTGTGGATCATTTCAAAATTGGTCATGCAAATGATTTTATCACTTGGGAATGTTTTAAACATCATAAGATAGAAATATTGAACTTGCTGATATTTTTACTAAGGGTAGGTGGACGAACCAGTTCACAAACCATGGATATATGAGTTTAAGAATACAGTAAGGTTGGCGAACCAGTCCGCAAACCGCAAGTTTAGTTGGAAACAGCTCACGAACCGTGGTGAACTTAATTTCAAAGTTCGTATTATAGGCTAGCAGTTGGCGAACCCGATTCACGATCCGTTGTCATCTGAGTTCGGTAGTCTAGTAAGGTTCGCAAATCCGATTCACGAACTGTTGCACCCTGACTCGGAACAAGCCATGCGGTTCATGAACCGTCCTATCAACTGTCCCAGTTTATATTTTAGCAAATGCACAAAAACTTATTTCTAATATGTTTAGCATTGCTAGAACTCTCTTAAACACTTCTAAGACTTCATAGATCACTTAAACACTTGTGTGTGTGCTTCATGATTAAACTCTTAAGTGTTTAAATGGATATCATATTGTTTTTAGTTATTTGGATAAGTTTCCAAACAAGACATTCATTATACACGGTTTTGTAACCGAACCAAAGTGTGTTATTCTATTGTATTTTTCAAGAATAGAGTTTTCTTGATTCTCAAGTTATCTTAGCTTTAATTCTAATCAACCCCTGGTCATGGAAAAACTATAAATAGAGATGCTCTTTCAACTAGGTAAATCAATCCTTGACACTTTGTGTCCTAGTTGATTCTAGAGTCGTCCTCTATTGACCTAGGTTTTCTCTGAGAAACATAATTAGGTCTATGACTAAAAGACTTCTCTCTGGGGATTCGTGAAGCCATGTCCGACTATCTTTACCTTGATAGTTCGTGTACCATGATATTGATTTTCTGTTATCGAGGTTTTCATAATCTCTTTCAGGCAAGATAGATAATAATAACAAAGTTTTCATCGTCTCAGACTTTGTGATTCCTCAAGATAGATATTTGAAAACTGATCTCAATTGATCTTTTGAAGATTGTTCTTGAGAGGTGGTTAACAATCTAGTCTGCTTTTCGGGAGTCGTAAGTTTCGGATTTGTAAGGTTTGCTAGCTTTGTCTATTGCAAACAGATTTCCCCACTTTGATCTTTGATTTAAACTGGAATCAAATATGCTTATATATTAGAGGCAGATTGGTATAAAAAATCTTCACTTCGGCTGAAGCAACTCTTAGGCTGTAAAGGACGTCAGCTAAGGGAATCAAGTGCGTAGATCCTTGCGAGGTTCAAGAGACGTGAGGAGCACAAATGTAACTGAATCGCTTGGAGGGTGGGTTCAATCTCAACTACATTCTAGTCTGATAGTAGGCTAGTGTCTGTAACGGCTTAATACAATGTGGTATTCAAATCTGGATGAGGTCCCAGGGTTTTTCTGCTATTGCAGTTTCCCCGTTAACAAAAAAAATTATGTCTTGTGTTTTCCTTTTTCCGCATTATATTGTTTATCTTTATAATTGGATTTACACAGGTTTGTACGTATTCAATCTAAGTGGATAAATCCGCTTAATTGTACGAATTTTTGTAGAATTCGTATCTTGAAAGACAGATAACAAGTTTAATCACTTGGCATAATTCCGATTGGATAATTTGAAATACGACTAGAATGATCTTGAATATTTATTTTTGAGATCGTCCAAATACTCTACTTAACAACCAGGTTCACGGACCCTATGTCTATACGCATACTGATTGAGTAAAGGTTGAGATATAAACTCTATATACATATTATCAATGATCATTCAGTTGGTCTACTTGCTTTTGTATTAAGCATTGTCTATATAGGTTGTCGAACGAGAAAGTTGGGTGTATTTGGTATCCCCTGCATTTTCACTTCCTAGTTTCTACGGCAAGATAAATCAAATTAGACATCATGACCAACCAACCCTTCTTTCATCTTTTGATCCATTTCTCTTTTGCTGCCAGAATCTTCCATCGCTATTAATTGCTAACCACATTAACTCATTCATATAGTATCATGTATAAAAATCAAATCAAAATCAGTAAGAAGAAACTATGTTAATTAAGCCTTTAATTAAAATAAAACCCCAATTGGAATAACTATTTGCTTATAAGATTTGGTTGATTAGGAGAAGTATTCGTAGAGATGGAGAAAAGTGGGATTATCAATTCGAGTCAAACTAAAAACTCCATTTTTATTTTATTTTAAGTTTCTAAATTTTGTTCATATATTGTTCATTTGTTTTCGATCCTTGATTATAATTTCCAGCTCCGAAAAAATTAGTCTAAGATTTTAAATCCAGGTCTTACTAAGAAGATGAACAAAAGTAGAAGATGTATGTTCCTAGAAAATCTAAACTCTACTTTCCGTTTGGTAAATCAAACTTTTGGTTTTATTTTTTCCTATTAATTATTGTGACGTGTTAACATCAACATATGCCTCTCTCCGACGCACGCATTGCCATGTCAACATCGCGGTCAAGCAGTTGTTGTTCAGCTGGTCAAGTAGCAGAATCGATTTTATTTGAGCTTGGTTTTTCTTTTCATTTTTTACAAAATTGCCATTAATAATAATTTTACCAATTCATTGGATTCCTTGACACTTTGTTGTATTTTTCGAAGCAATTTCTAATCACTGATTGTGACATGATTAATTTAAATCAACACTCCTATATCCATAGGATTGGAAGTTTCAAGATTAAATCAGGGACATCCCACACATGATCTAAAGCTTGGTTTGTCTCAACCAAGATATTCCCAACCAACCAATGGTGACTCACATTTCATAAGGGGCTATTATTTATAAAAGCATTTGAAAGCAACTAAAGGTTCATATTTATTGTCAATTATACAAAAATTGCATAAATCCTAGACTAAACTTGGAGGAGTGGAGTGCATCAAAACCTAAACCTGTATTTGTCTTAAAGAGATTGTCATCCCACCCTCTAAAACACTTCTCTCCTTTATTATAACTTTGTATATTTATCATAACTTTGTAAGACATATGCTCAATATAATCGACCATGCTCCAAAGGTTTCACCATTCTGTACCCAACTCCCTTGAAAGGAAAAGCTTGTCAACGTACTGAATGACAATAGCTGATGCATCAACATAACTTTGCAAATCAATTCTTGCCGAGGCCTCTGCAAGAATAACAAAACAAAAGATATAATCGCATCATGGACTGTTTTATTTAGACACACACAATATGACATGGCTTGCGTATAATAAATTATAAGAAAACAACCATCTTGATTATTTGGAGTCGAACTTACCGTTTTGATTCACCTTCTTTAAGAACTGTGCCTTTGTAGGAAGGGTGAACATCCCGGTGTGTACGGCTTTCCGCAAGGCCCATCCGTGATAAGGAGCAAGAGTTTCATCATAAGCCTTTATTCCTAGATCTTTCAGGGACATATCCCTGCGGTAACAAAGAGCAGGATCATACTTTTAGTAAGATTTATATATGGAGTCAGATATTTTGTCCTCATTTCTTTGAAGGAGCGCATAGCAGCTCATAGGACATACCCATATTCCGTAGTTAAAATCAGCTTGAAGAAAGATCGGATTGTATCGATTGCACGTTTGATTCTCAGAAGGTTTCTTGAATGACTACCATCTAATCTGACAGTGTTTCGCTCAACGTCTCGATCCAGCATTTCTTCTAATGTCATAAAGGACTTGGAAGCTTCAGCTAGATCAGCAACCTGGACGCATAATCCAAATAGAAAAAACATATCAAGTTATGAACCAAAAAAAAAGTAGTAGAAAAAATTTAGATAGCAGAAAATGAGAAAAATGAAATGGAGACCTTAGGAACATAATCCATTTCCGCAAACTTGAATGCGAAACCCAAGTAACCCAAGAAAGGAGCAACAAGAGCGCTTGCACGAACGAAATCTTCGGTTTCAACATCTTGGTTCTGGCTTATAGTATCTGCTAGTTCTATGAATGCCGCGGAAACATTTCGCAAACGTCTTACTACTTTAGCCATGGCACTGCTAAAAAGGAGATAAAATTGAGCGCAAGCAGCAAGATTAAGCTAGATCGAGACTTGAGAATGTGAGAGAGTAGTAGCAGCAGCAGTAGTGTTTCTTCATTTAAGGCCTCTTTGCGTCTTGTTTTTATAGTCGAATTCGACGCGTAGAATTGTCGGGTGTGACATAGGAGTAAGTGACTGGGAGTGGAAGTGAGTAATAAGAAAAACTTGAAAATGAAATTCCACGCGGACCAATTTATTCTTGACCAGAAACGACTAGTATACAACTGGTCAAGAGATTCTCTTTTTGCTTTCAAATGGTACCAACTCATTATGTATTCATTGTACCAAACAACTATTGTGAAATCAACAACCATGACACAATAAAGAAATAACTAGCTAGTTTAGTCCTAAATCCTAGTAAAGGGTTGAAAGTAACGGTAGTACAAGGTCATCTGGCCAATTTTTCAACACTGCTTACATGTATCAGTTACTAGAAGTCATATAAGACACGGTATTTTTCAATTTGCATTATATGAATTTTGGAACCCTTCCCAGTAAATCGGTAATCCAGGCCCAGCTTATCTTGTATTAATCTCGGTTTGTCATTCCCGAGTTTAAAGTAATGTCTTGTGGATTTTAAGATGAATTATGTGCACATTGTGCAAGCACATAAGTGAAACTCCTTTACAAATTTTTGCTTTAATATTTCATTATTTATGGTATTCTTAGACATATAACCAAGAGCCTGAAGGGTATTTCCCAGCTTTACGACTAAATGAGTTTTAGTGCTTCCTACTTTGCGACTAATATGAGTTGTATTAGTGTTTCCTACATGGAAAAGTACATTGGTTCTATGTGAACCGAAAAAAAAATCATGTTAAAACCATCTTTCATAGTTTTTTCTTTCTTTTTTTATCACAGTTTTATTTTATTTTTTATGGATCCCAGTGGGCCTAACCTTTTGGGAGTTGTGCGTTTTCTTTTTCTTTTTTTTTTGGGAGACGTGCATTTTTTCTTTTTCTTTTTTTACCACAGTTTTTAATTTTTTTATCCAATGGCCCAACCCCTTGGGAGACATGGGTGCATCGGTCTGCAATGACTTTTTGGGAAAAGTAATTTCTTACTAATTGAAACAAAGTGGAAACAAGAAGGGTACATTGGTCTCAAAGACTTTTTGGGAGAGGTAATTTCTTAGTAATTGAAACAAATTGGAAAGACTTTTTGGGAAAAGTAATTTCTTAGTAATTGAAACAAAGTGGAAACAAGAAGATTGCTCAAAGATTTGGGACAACATCGTACCACAAGGTTTCTTTAACTTCACTTTCGTGTGTGTGACTTTCAAGAAAAAATGTTAAATACTGCTTCAAATGTGTCGTCCACTTCCATTTCAACCACCACCCTTGAAAATTTTGGATACCCATAATTTTAAAGCTAAAAAGACCCAAGAGAGTCGGTCATTGATGGAACTTCACATGAGTCTAAACAAATAAAGGAGACAAACACCAAAATAGACAGTGCATTACAAACAAAACAATAAGAAGTAGACACTTACAAAACCACATCCAGTAACTTATACTATTGACTTAAATGTTTGGGTTACAAATTCAGAAAGGATAACTGGGGATTTAAGGTACAATTTCATGAACCAGAAACTGTTTCATCATCATCATCATCATCATCCGAACAATCAGAAATACCTGTAACCCCCTTTTCACACTATTGTGGAAAAGTTTCAAATGCGAAGATAATTTCTAAACAGTGGTAATTTCTTGTAATAAATAAATAAATAATGTACACGGCTGAATACATGATGAACACGAGGAGTGGTCAGATGTTCTCTTCTGAGTTTTCACCAGTCTATGCCCAATTCTCTTGAAAGGAATAGCTTGTCAACATACTGAATGACAGGAGCCGATGCTGCAACGTAATTTTGCATTTCAATCCTTGCTGAGGCTTCTGCAATAAGCATTTCAAAAAATTGAGAATGAATCAGCTCATCTTTGGAGTTAAAATTGAAAGCCCGTGTAGTTAAGAAAGTCAAGCTACTTTGAAAACACTACAGCAATACTTATCCGAAGAATATCTCTAATAAAAAGTGATCAACCCACCAAAAGAAATTTCGAGGTTTCTCCTGAAGGTAAATGATCTGTCCGTTCCCATTAGAACATGGCTTTGACATCCAACTTAAAGCCACTTCCCAAAAGGCCAAGGTAAATGATCTAGTCTATAAGTGATGGGGCAAGATATAATTGTCACATGAACAACAGTAACACCCGCCCACACACCCTGAGCCCTGAGGCTTCTTTATCAGGGTCCCCACTTAAGCACTCACAGGACAGCATAGTTGGCAGTCCAATAAGCATGGGTTGATTTTTTATATTGTTAGTTGGTCTTAAGATCACAAAAGGGAGACAAAAATATACATAAATTTGGAAAGGAAAAAAAATTCTGGAGAAAATCCTAAAAACTGCTCAAATCAGGACAAAGAAGAAAAAAAAACAAGACCTATGGGCACTAAGATGCTATCCCATTTATATAGTAGTAACATGAACTAGGGAAAAGACAGTTCCGTACTCAAGTTGCATTTCAGGAAAATATTAAATATATTAAAACACGGTAACATCGTTCTCAATATGATTTTTCAGAGCAAATCCTAAAAACTGACTAGACAGATGAAGAGGAAGAAGAAAAAGTTCTTTAAATAGTTTTGTGAGTTTTTGGAGTTGCTGTGACCTCTTTTCTCATGAACTATCTTGTAAATATAATTTTTGATTAATACAATTTTTTGACTTATCAAAAAAAAAGGAAGAAGAAAAAGAAGGTTACGGCACTTCCAGTGAAATGCCATTAAATTTTTTTTACCAGAACTAAGGAGATGTCCAAAGTGATTTTTTTAGACACCAAAAAGCTCTCAAATTCAAACCCGGTTTTCGAACTGGATCCTAACAATACATGAAAAATGGATGTCTGATCTCAAAAACTAATAACGACCTTATTTTCATGTTTTGCAGAAACTTATCCCCTACAGTTAGCCACAAAAGATTCTTCAGCCAGGTAGTTGTCTACTCTTTAACATATATAGTAAGTAAGCAGGGAATAGAAACCACGGGTGCAGGTTGCAGTGTAACACATCAATCTATATAATGGCTAACAATGGTTGAAATTCAAATTTTTGTTCCTGTCAAGGGGTAAATCAACGAGGAAATTGCCGGTATCGTGGTTGCAGCGCAGTGCAGTTTGTTAACTACTTGTGCCCTCAGACTGACATATGTAGTCACAAGTAGTTGATCACACGATGTCTTCCTATGAAATTAAATTCCGAAATATAAGACAAAGAACTTACCATCTTCATTTAGCTTTTTCAATAGCTGTGCTTTTGTAGGAAGGGCATACATCCCCACAGCAACTGCTGATCTGATAGCCCGTCCATGGTGAGGAGCAAATACCTGGGCATATGCCTTAGATGCTGGATCCTTCAAGGAATTTCCCCTGCATCGTAGAGTCAGAACTATTAGTGCAAGTTTTAGGCAATTTCCATCAGAAAATATCAGTTCATCTATGAACATCAGTCTCCTCGCATCTGACAAATATAATAACATGACACTATAATCTATAGCAGTCACACAGCATTCACAAACTACAATCTATAGAAGTCAGTCAGATAGACCAGTGCAAATAAACCGGAAGCTTATTCTTGTTTCGCAAGAACAAACAAGAATTACAAAATGGACTCACCCGAATCAAGGTTTAAGAATTGAGAATTGAATAATATAAAACATAATGGCTATCTAGTATTTACTAGATTCAAGAGCTTTGGTGCGAGGACCACAGTTTCATTTTTACAGCCACCGAAGCTCAATTCGGACCGAGATACTTTAAGACACTATGTCCTTATTCCATAACTAGTCCAAAAACGATTTTGATCCACACACAGTACCATCAAATCATTCACTTTCAAGCACACGCTTACGAGGCAAATAATGGGCCCTCCCGGAAAGTTCATTAAAATGCTAAAATTAGAGAGACCTCAAAAACATAAAGGTGAAATAAGCTTCATTTCATTAATCTAAATCAACCTGATAAGCTTGAGTAATCTAATTTTACGAACCTAGTCAACTCTTATGTTCTACACATAATCTTCCCCAATATTCAACTTGCGTATACTGACCCTAGGAGGTCTCGCTCAACTTAAAGCAAACTGCATTTTTAGAGTGCATACCAGTAGGAAGCACCAATATATAAACCAGGATTAGAATGCACAATGACTAGAATCAACTAAACGGTTGTGTTCCATCGTCTCAGCAATGTCAGCTAAACTAATTCTATGAACTCACAATATTCTGAAGTTCAGAGAGATAAAGAGAAAAACTTACTCAGTAACTAAAATCTGCTCAAATAAAACCCTAACCATATCGATCCCACGCTTGACTCGTAACAGATTTCTTGAATGACTACCAGCTACCTTTAGAGTTTTATGTTCAATGTCTAATTCCAACATTGACTCTAATGTTTGTATTGATTTTGATGCTTCAGATAAATCAACAACCTGCAGAAATTCCCACAGAAAAAATAGATTAATTTTCCTGACCAACCAAATGTAGTAAAATTAGACTAATCAAAACTATTACTAGTAAAGAAGATACATACTTTGGCAACATAATCCATTTCAGCAAACTTGAAAGCAATTCCTAAGCAACCAAAGAGAGGGGAAACAAGTGAACAGGCGTGAGAAAATGGTGCAACTTCAACATCTAGGGTTTTTGAATCAACAGTATCTGCTAGATCTTTAAAAGCTACCGATATTTTTCTCAAGGTTTTTGCTTCTTCTGCCATTAGAGCGAGACTCAAATTTCTTGCTTCTGTTTGCCCCTCTCTCTAGAAATCTTTCATTTCCTCTGTAAAATATTCCTGGCTTGGCAATAACGCGGAGAAGAAGAATAAATGACAGGCCTGTTGTGTTGGCAATAAAGGTATAAACTTTATTCGGGTTTGACGAACCAGTAAGAAACAGGAACCAACAAGGTTTAAACTTTATCCGGTTCTCTGCCTATACGTTTTTTTTCTTCTGGGGAATGAATGTCAAGGTCAAAGAACCATCTCCAACTGCTTCAGTTTCTGCAAAGAAAGTCTTCCATTACAATACCCATTCGCACAAAGATATTGGTGAGATCGCTGAGCGAGATTGTTCTGGCTTCAGACTTGCATGAAAGAGCAACATTTGATGAGTATTCTCTTTGTAATGCTCTTAAAAATGCAACCTTTGAATCTTGTAACAATGGGAAACAGATTCAGGCTGTTATTATTAAGAATGGGTTTCATAAATTTACCATCTTGATGACAGCATTAATGAATTTTAATCTAAAATGTGGTAATGTAAAAGATGCTAGAGGTGTGTTTGACGAAATGTCTGAAAGAGATGTTGTCACTTGGACTTCAATGATTGTGGGTTATGTGCAAAACAAACGTTTTAGTGAATCTTTGAAATTGTTTAAGAAAATGATTGAGTTTGATGTAATTCCTAATGGGTATTCGTTTTCTGGTGCTCTAACTGCTTGTTCTGGTCTTCAAGATGTTAAGCTAGGTAAGCAAATTCATGCGCATGTTTTAGTGTCAGGTGTTTTGGATGGTAATGTTGTTTTGCAAAATAGTTTGCTTAATATGTATTCAAGATCCAAATGTCTTACAAGTAGTCGCGGCCTTTTTGATTCGATGACGGTAAAAGAGATGATTGCTTGGAATGAAATGATGTCTAGTTATTTGCAATGTGAACAAGGAGAAGAAGCTTTGATATTGTTTGCTTCTATGGTTTCTCAAGGTCTAAGACCTGATAAATTCTCTTATTCGATTTGTATTGATGCTTGTGCTTCTCTAGTTTCAATTCCACAAGGAAATCAAGTGCATGGTTGCATTCTTAAAACTGGGTTTCAGTCAGATTTGATCATTAGGAGTTCTCTCGTTAATATGTATGCAAAATGTGGTTGTGTTGATTCTGCAAAACTTGTGTTTAATACAATGCCAACAAAAGATACACTTCTTTGGACCACCATGATTTCTGCATACGGAAAAAATGGGCAAGTCAAAGAAGTTTTAGCGATGTTTGAAAAGATGCTTGAATTGAAAATTAATCCTGATGGGATCACTTATTTAGCAGTTTTATCTTCTTGTAGCCATGGAGGTATGGTTGAAAAAGGTTGGAAATATTTCAGGTTAATGACAGAAGATAACTTGGTATCTGCTGGACCAGAGCATTATTCTTGCATGGTTGATCTTTTATGCCGGAGTGGGCACTTACTGGAAGCGTTAGAATTCATGAAGGATATGCCTTTGAGACCAAGTATTAGTGTTTGGTGCACCTTTCTTAATTCTTGTAAATTGTACGGAGATATTGAGCTTGCACAGTTTGCATCAGATAAGATTCTTGAACTGAATCCGCAGAACTCAAGCAGTTTCGTGGTACTGTCGAATATGCATGCTGCAGAATTTGGTTGGAATGAAACCGAGAAGATTAGAAAGACAATGAAGAATGACCATGTGAAAAAAGAGCCTGGTTGCAGCTGGGTAGAGCTGAAAAATGGTGTTCATGTCTTTCTGACTTCAGATAAATCGCATCCAGAGGTGTGTGAGATCTTATCAACTGTAAAGTCATTGATGAGTAAAGGCTGGATAGACGAAGAACATGACCTAGAGAATTGTTAAAAGATCTTCAGCAAGTTCATGTTGAATGAACTCCAACACTTCAACATATTTTGATTTCTCATTTCCATGGTCTTCATTTATGTTATCTGCTTGAATATGAAGAAATCATCTGTTACACAGCGTTTAACCATTCGATGTTTTTTCCGTAATCTTCCATATTGTTTTACAATGATCAATTACAGGATAATTCATACGGAATCCTATAGTTCTGGATCTCCGATTCTGCAATGCCAGTTCTCTTGCAAATAAATTAGTCATTGCTGCTCAACTAAGCGGCTTTTTGTCATTTATCTTGATTCTGGATCTCCGATTCTGCAATGCCAATTTTCTTTGCCTTTTTTTTTACCCTTAAACCAACTGAACTTCATTAAAAACTGCGACTCGCCAACCAATACTCTGGACAGCCACACTGGTGGTTTGGTCTAGAACATAAAAACACGATGGTTGATTGCCATATTACAAACTCTGGGGATGAAATAGCCCTTGCAGTTTTAGTAACTAGAAATGAATAACATAATATCCTTCCATTATGGGAATCGTCAAAATTCTTCCTTCAGATCTTCAAAACTAAGATTTGAGCGACCCGGATTCCATGCGGCTCTCCTACTGCAAACAAAATATTGAGCACCCACTAGGCAGTTTTCACCCTGGACAGTACTGGACGACCATGTAGCCAACATTTGTTATTATAAGAAATACTGGTACATAATTCATGTACTCAATCATTTCATTATAAAAATTTGAATTTACCGATCAAAAAAATAAAATAAAATAAATACTGGTACATACTTTAGATAAGGTTAGCATCTAAAACTATAATTTACTTATGTATTACTTTGCATACCCGGATTAAGCATGGAAACAACCAGAGGTGGAAAATCGAAGGGCTACCAGTTTTTATTCGGAAGCATTACAAGTATGAGGTAATTTTGTGATTGCATTTTCGGCTTAATTTGGTATAGCTGTAAGTTTTGTAAAGGCAGTTTTCTGTTGTTCGGTGTTGTGTTGTGTAAAAAAGACAGTCGAAAATAAATGACTAAATTGTGTTTGGTAATAGTTGTGTTGTGTTGTGTTGTGTTGTGTAATAGTTTCTGTCCATACTGTCTGTCAAATACCCATTCGTCTTCATAGAAATGATACAATCAGGTGGAAACTAAAACCAAATGGCAAATTCACTGCGGCTTCTCTCTATCATATCATTAAAAACTTTGAAACTGTTACCAATTCTCCCTGGGATAAAATTTGGAGTATGGAAACTGCCCCAAAAGTTACTTTATTCGTCTTTAAATGCATGCATAATATGATTCCTATAGCCTCTAAACTATCTAAGTATTCTGACATGCCAAACACATGCCCCCTTTGCTCTCAACCAAATGAAACTTTGAAGCATTTATTTATAGATTGCCCTTTTGCTAGGAGTGTATGGTTTGCCTCTTCTGCAAACCCTTTTGTGTATGGCTACCCTAACTTGTCTTTGCAACAATGGATTCTAAGCTGGAGTACCGATCCAATTGGTTGGGATAGCAACTTGGGCCCTTGGAATGCCTTTTGTGCAGCTGTTCTCTGGCACATCTGGCTAGCAAGATGTGATAAGGTGTTCCAGGGAATCAACCCAAATCCCAAACACACTTACACTAGAGCTGAACTGTTTTGGAGGGAGAATTGGCAGGCCAATTGCAGAAGTGGGAACAACTTGCAGTCAACAGACTTTACTCAAGTGAAACATTGGAAATGCCCAGATTTAGGAATAGCCAAAATCAACATAGCTACCAAATGGGATCAGTCAAACAACCTTATGAAAACAATAATGATTCTAAGAAATACTTTGGGTTATTGCAGGGAAGTGAAGATTTTGGGATTCAAGGCGCTGAATAGGGATGTTGGAGAGGTGTTAGCGGCTATTGAAGCGTGGAATTGGGGATTACAACTTCTAGCTCTCGCCATCAACATTGAAGCTAACAACACCAACTTAATCAGACTCATCTCGGGACTTCCAAGTAGTATGGACTGGTAAGCTAAAGCTCTGTGGGAAGATAAAATTCCAACTTTTTTGAATGTTTCAACTCTTTCAAGACATTTCATTTACTCTTCAGTTTGTAAGTCCGCAAACCAGACAGCAATTGCATTAGCTGCTGTTTCTGCTAATGCAACGACTACCTGTAACTATGTGGTTATCCTCCGGCTTGTAATTTTCACCTCCTAGATCAGGATAGATTGAGCAACTATGCTCAAAACTATCAAACCCAAATTTGTTTTGATTTTTAATTAATCTAAGGTTTTCTTATTAAAAAAAAAAAATTTTGTTGTTGTAATTTGAGAATGAAAAATCATAATGTTTAACGAATAAAATATAGGAAATTAAAAGTTGATCAACCAAAAAGAGAAAAAAAATGATGATAAAAATATTATTTAAAGATGATTTTTGTCATTATAAAATCAAATAAAACGGATGAAATCACGGAACAACAAGTTTTAACTTCAAGAAAATATACGAATTTCATAAAATGGACAACCAAAAATTACCATTCCTCCTATATAATTGTTGATGGTGGATTTTTGATGAAGGCTAAAATCGTGAAATCATGACTTTGCATATTTCTGACCAGCTTCAGACACGTATGTGAAGTTTATATTTCAGAATCTAAGCATGAAAACTCATGCCACGATGATTTCTGATTGAGTGTACAGCCTCTCAGAGTACGCATGAATATGCAGTCTCTCAACTGAGACCACGACATATTTCATCAACTGAGCAATTTCAGCATTCACTTCTGTATAAAATCGAAATGATTGGACGGCTCCTAGATGTATTAATCACTAGTATAAAGCAATAACGTCTTCAGGATGTCTCAATGTTCCCTGACTATACAGAATAAAACATTCAAAACGAGTATGACGCTTCAACTAGCTCATACCTCGATTTTCAAATAATTATAATGCTCCTAGACAGCTTGCCTCCTAGTATAAAGCCATCAATTAATTATTTCTAATCGCAAAATTCATCAATTGAACTCGTATAAAATATTCTACGTTCTTTATAATATTTCGTTACTTCAATTCATGGCTTTTCCCAGCAAAATTCCATGGGTTAGTAATAAATATTAAACGTACGGGCATCTGGGCCACCACCGAGTAAGCCCCGAGAAAATGGTGTGAGTGTACTTAACAATAATGCACGAACGAGCACCCAAATGCACGAACGAGCATTCAAAAGTATGGACGAACGAGGAAACCTATGCAAAATATGGAAGAAAAATAATAATAAAAATAATAAAATAATAAAGAGGCGCCTAAGGGACCGGGCCCACCAGCCGGCCGGTCATGCCGTCGTGGCCGGTCCCACGCCTCTCCATTTATTTTATCTTATTTTATTATTACTTTTCCTAATCTCATGAAAACTCCTTCATTCGAGCAAACTTCTTCATTCGAGCAAAACTCTTAGTTTCTCCATATTTCCTCACACGATGAAAATAATATAAAATAGGAAAAAGTGTCAGGGGACCTAGCCCACCGACCGGTCAGTCATGTCCTAGCCGTGGCCGGTCCCATAACCTCTCTAACTCCTTATTTTATTATTATTTTTTCTCTCATCTCATGAAACACCCTCGTTTGAGCAAAAATCACCAATTTTTCCATATTTCACCAATATTGCTCAAACTACCAAAAAGTCAAATGGTCACATGACCAACTATGCTTCTCACAGCAAATATTAAAATATTATTATTTTAATATTATTAAAATATTGATCGCACGAGCAAAGTTCTACTTGCTCATTCAAGCAAAATTGAGAGTTTTAGTCAAGATAAAACCTTTCTGAAAATCCAAAATATTGTTGGAACGCACGTCAGAAAATATCAAAACTCCCAGCTTGCAAGGAGCCGGTCCCATACATCTTCATAATTTTGGCCTAATTTGATGGGTACAGACATGATGGGTACTCTTGATGTAATAAAAGGCCTTAAAAGCTATTTGAAATCCGAATTTGAGATGAAAAATCTGGGGAAAGCTCGACCGAATACTGAGTTTGTGGTATATTATTCCACCAGTTTGCATATGTCTAAAGTTGTCAGGCAATTTAACAAAGACATGCATCTGATAGCACTCCCATGATTAGTCGAGGTTCAAATGTAAGTAAGAGACCATTTCGTCTAAAGGAAGATGACGAAGATGTGTTGGGAGATGAAATTCCCGTATCTAAGTACAATAGACGTATTTTTATACTTAGTATAATAATATGTACTCGATTAAATTTTACATCCTCAAGGAACTTGTTAGCTAGATATAGCTCAGCGCCAACGCAACGTCATTGGAATGGTATAGTGAATGTAATCATGTACTTAAAAGTAACCATTGACATAAATTTGTTTTATCCCTACAAAGACATAAAAAGGAATGCAAATGAAAGTGCAATCCAAAAGTTGTTGATTATGAAGGAACAATAATCTCTTCTTTAACGAAAGTAATCAGGGGGAGATATGGTATACTATTTTCTAAGTTATTACCGATATTCAGTTTTGAAAAGTACATGACTAAAGGAACTGTCTGGAATAACTCTGAAAGTAATCAGGGGGGAGATGCCGACATCGGGGTGAGGATCCAAGGATATGATGTCGACATATTTTACTTCGAAATTGAAGATGTGTTGTACTCTTTTTCCCTTCGATCGAGAATAGTTTTTCCTGAAGGGTTTTGTTACTCGACAAGGTTTTAGCGAGACAATACTAAAAACACCAAGTATGTTGAACTTTGAAGACATAAATACCGCGTTGATATTACTGAAAGTATCTGAACCAAAGAAATGAAATGCAATAGTCTGTTAAGCAACGTAACTTCCAGAATCAACAACATGGTTTTATAAACATTCAAGTCACCAAAGTAAAGTGTGATAAACTCCTTTTGACTGCATTATACTAATGAAAATTTTCTGACATCAGGGGGAGTATCTAATGGTGTGTTGAACTATTTTTATTCACCGAGGTTACTTTTTCCCACAGGGTTTTGTTACTCGACAAGGTTTTTAAATGAGACAACAACAAACACCGGGAATGTAATTTCCCATCTAAGGCTATTGTCTTTACCACGAGGATTTTCTGCCTTAAGAGTTGTGAAACAACTAGTCAACTTCAATGGAGCAAAAGGATCATCTGCAACAGATCACCTTTACTTGCATCTGTCACGTTGTACTCTTTTCTCTTCGTCAAGGTTTTATCCCATTGGGTTTTCCTTGTCAAAGTTTTAATGAGGAAACGTATATGCATCCAACTATGTTCTAAGTTTACTTAATGTTGTACTCTTTTTATTTAGTTCAGGTTTTGTCCCTCTGGGTCTTTGAAGATCCTATTGCATGTGATGAACTTCATGTAAAGTATGAGACAACATGTGAAGTACGACATATGAAGAGTTGTACCAAGGTTTTGTCGCACTGGGTTTTTTACTTGTGAAAGTTATAATAAGGCAATTGATTTCGGCACAAGTCATCAAAGAGAGGACGACAATTAAAGAACTACATTCGAAGTACTATATGTGAAGCATTGCATTTTAAGTTCTATTGGACCGCACAAGGGGGAGTGTTGTAGGGTTTACGACCCATAAATGTGCGGCCCAACTAGATACCTAAGTTTTTCCTTTCCATGTATATATATATATGTGTGTGTTATTGAAAAAGCGAGGGTCTAACAACCTCACCTAATATTTCGTTTAGGCAATCTGTATAGACAAACTCCAATATAATTCCAAGAGAATCAACTAGACAGTCTGACTCAATCAATGGAAATATATCCAAGAGTTGTATCTATGTTTCACAATGTAATCAGCAAATCAAACAGATGAAAATCCGTGAGCCTAATTAATATGTGAAACAACTTGAATGGTACCAAATACCAATGTTCAAGTGTCAATCAATTTATATCAACAACCAAAGGTTGGATTATCTAATTGATTGAACTACGCACAACCTGTGATATTTCAATTATATAAACAAATATAATGTGGAAAAGAAATAACACAGACACCAGAAATTTTGTTAACGAGGAAACCGCAAATGCAGAAAACCCCCGGGACCTAGTCCATATTTGAACACCTGTATTTAGCCGCTACAGACACTAGCCTACTACAAGTTAACTTCGGACTGGAATGTAGTTGAGCCCTAACCAATCTCACACTGATTAAGGTAAAGTTGCATTACTTACGCCTCTGAATCCCAGCAGGACTCTGCGCACTTGATTCCCTTAGCTGATTTCACCCACAACTAAGAGTTGCTACGACCCAAAGTTGAAGACTTGATAAACCAATCTGTCTCACATAGAAAAGTCTACTGAATAGATAAATCTGTCTCCCACAGAAAACCTAGAAGTTTTGTTCCGTCTTTTGATAAATCAAGGTGAACATGAACCAATTGATACACCGGACTTATATTCCCAAAGAACGACCTAAAAATATTAATCACCTTACAATAATCTTAATTGTATGGTAGAGAAACAAGATATTGTGGAATCACAAACGATGATACGAAGATGTTTGTGACTAATTTTTATCTTGCCTATCGGAGATTAAATCTCGAGCAAATCTTAAAGAAGATAGTACTCAATCACAATAGAAAACAGCAAGATCGGAACACGCAACTACAGAGAAAATAGTTGGGTCTGGCTTCATAATCCTAATGAAGTCTTTAAGTCGTTAACCTACAGGGTTTTGGAGAAAACCTAAGGTTAAAGGAGAATCGACTCTAGTCGCAACTAGTATCACACAGGAGGTGTGGGGATTAGGTTTCCCAGTTACTAGAGTTCTCCCTTATATAGTCTTCAAATTAGGGTTTGCAATCAATGTTACCTTTGTAACAAAGCATTCAATATTCACTGTTAGATGAAAACCTGATTAGACTCAAGCTAATATCTTTCAGCCGTTAGATCGAACTTAGCTTGTTACATACAAATGAAAATTGACTTCATTTAGATATGAGTAACCGAACCTAAACGTGTACACCTTGTTGGCTCAACAATAGTTAATCGAAGTTAGCCATATGAACACTTTCATATCAACCTTATTCATCTTAACCATAACTAGTTCAAATGACTCAAATGAAACTAGTTCTAGGGTTGTTCAATTGTTTATATTCTCATAAAAGTATACAAGACACAATTTAAGCAAAATCGATTTTGATTCACTCGAATCAATTCATGAACATTATAGCCACGGTTTGCAAAAGATTGCATTCCTTAATATATAAATGTATTAATTCATGAACAAACTGATTTTAGAACATAACCTACTCAAGTATGCAAATGGGTACGCATACTTAAGTGGCCAGACTAAGTTTGGGTTTGCCAGTATGTGAACGGGAACGCATACCTTCCAAACTTAGTTAAATCCCGGAACTTGAAACTCACACCAGTATGCATATCGGTATGCATACTAAGTTCCCGGACTTCCATTAAACCAATCAGTACGCATACGGGTATGCATACCATGGTTCCCGGACTTGGAATAACTTGCAACAGTTAGCATACAAGTACGCATACTGTGTTATATCCAATCATGGTTAATAGTTCTAAACTCCCGTTTCAATCATTGAAACATTCTCGGGAGACGACAATAGCTGTCTCATACAAACTATTAGCTTCAAAGCAATTTTCAAGTGATTGAATGATCAATACGAAACATTCCGAGTCTATATCAAATGACTCTCTCACACAAATCATGTAAGATGTTACCAGGCGATTTTCACATGATCATCTTTTGACTTTTATCAAGAATATAAGTTGAACTTGGTTAAAGCGAAAGCTTACCAACACACATTTCGAGAAATATGTAAGCGAGTTAAACTCAGCTCGAAATATCAAATGTGTATAATTGAAGTTTATATAGCTTTACGACTTTTGTCTCAAATAAGAGATAAAGTAGATAGACTTTTTAGTGATAGATGAGTTCAAGTCTCCACATACCTTTTGTTGATGAAGTTTCACAACCTCCCCTTAGTAGTTCTTCGTCTTCAATCGATGAACACCGTGAAGTCTAATTCCCAACTACACTTTTTATCCTAATCAGAGACTTAGCTATAAATAGACTAGAAATCAAGACTTATAGTTTTTGCAACTAAACTTGACAACAAGCTTGAGATAGAAATGCATGCAAGTTCGACCGAGCAGTGCTCTAACAGTTATTTTATCCATGTAACCCCGACTACTGATCAATAAGAAACTCTGCCTCTTTCTCTACCATTTTCACCTTTATCACTTATTATACTATAAAACGTTATCAAGCACAATCTCAGCCGATTAACTAATTCTTAGTTGGATGTTTTCTTCTGAATCAAGTTGAATATAATTGGAGTTTTCATACTGGCCACTGGGTTCCGCCTCCGTCGTGACAATCATGTACAATATCTCAAGATTAGGTATAACTCAACGATTCCCTAATTCTCTTTATGTGAGATCTCCATCATATATATTTGATTGTCTATGCGTCTTATGATTGTTCCGTCATATGCCTCCTTTTGTTTTTACTGCCATTTTTTGATTTTATTTTATTTTTAAATTAGATCTTTGATGTAGATATTGATAACCGCTTTTATTCCATGTCTTACGCATCTATGTGGCTCTTGATTTTGTCTGTTTTGAGAGTTAATTTAGCCTTATTTGTAATTTGTATATAATTGATTAACCATTAAAAGGCTATATACTATATTTTGTACTACTTCTTATACATGATTGTATTGCTAGGGATTGCCTAGAAATTAAATATATATGATGATCTGTTTTTTCTTTCTGGTATTACTGTTTTGTTTTGTTATCAATTATTATAATATATATGATTGCTATTATGGTTAAATTATGTTTGGAAGGCAATTCTCAATACCACGACTTGAAAATACTTACATAAACTACCACAATCTTTCCAATATATCGGAGCCGGGTATTATCTAATTAGCGAATTCCGAATGTGTCCCAACGAGACCTTAAAAGCTATTTGAAATCCGAATTTGAGATGAAAAATGTAGGGAAAGCTCGACCGAATACTGAGTTTGTGGTATATTATTCTACCATTTTGCATATGTCTAAAGTTGTCAGGCAATTTAACAAAGACATGCATCCTGATAGCACTTCCATGATTAGTCGAGGTTCAAATGTAAGTAATAGACCATTTCATCTAAAGGAAGATGACGAAGATGTGTTGGGAGATGAAATTCCCATATCTAAGTACAATAGACGCATTTTTGTACTTAGTATAATAATGTACTTGATTAAATTTTACATCCTCAGGGAACTTGTTAGCTAAATATAGCTCAGCTCCAATGCAACGTCATTGGAATGGTATAATGAATGTAATCATGTACTTAAAAGTAACCATTGACATAAATTTGTTTTATCCCTACAAATACATAAAAAGGAATGCAAATGAAAGTGCAATCCAAAAGTTGTTGATTATGAAGGAACCATAATCTCTTCTCCAACGAAAGTAATCAGGGGGAGATATTGTAGACTATTTTCTAAGTCATTACCGATATTCAGTTTCGAAAAGTACATGACTAAAGGAACTGTCTGGAACAACTCTGAAAGTAATCAGGGGGGAGATACCGACATCAGGGTAAGGATCCAAGGATAAGATGTCGACATATTTTACTTCGAAATTGAAGTTGTGTTGTACTATTTTTCCCTTCGATCGAGAATAGTTTTTCCCAAAGGGTTTTGTTACTCGACAAGGTTTTTAGCAAGACAATACTAAAAACATCAAGTATATGGAACGTTGAAGACATAAATATCGCGTTGATATTACTGAAAATATCTGAACCAAAGAAATGAAACTCGATAGTCTGTTAAGCAACGTAACTTCCAGAATCAACAACATTGTCTTATAAACATTCAAGTCACCAAAGTAAAGTGTGATAAACTCCTTTTGACTGCATTAGACTAATAAAAAAATTCTGACATCAGGGGGAACATCTAATGGTGTGTTGAACTATTTTCCTTCACCGAGGTTACATTTTCCCACAGGGTTTTGTTACTCGGCAAGGTTTTTAAATGAGACAACAACAAACACCGGGAATGTAATTTCCCATCTAAGGATATTGTCTTTCCCACGAGGAATTTCTGCCTTAAGAGTTGTGAAACAACTAGTCAACTTCAACGGAGCAAAAGGATCATCTGCAATGGATCACCTTTAGTTGCATCTTTCACGTTGTACTCTTTTCTCTTCGTCAAGGTTTTATCCCACTGGGTTTTCCTTGTCAAGGTTTTAATGAGGCAACGTATACACATCCAACTATGTTCTAAGTTTACTTAATGTTGTACTCTTTTTCTTTAGTTTAGGTTTTGTCCCTCCGGGTCTTTGAAGATCGTATTGCATGTGATGAACTACATGTAAAGTACGAGACAACATGTAAAGTACTACAAGTGAAGAGTTGTACCAAGGTTTTGTCCCAATGGGTTTTTTCCTTGTGAAAGTTGTAGTAAGGCAATTGATTTCATCACAAGTCATCAAAGAGAGGACGACATTTGAAGAACTACATTCGAAGTACTATATGTGAAGCATTACATATGAAATTCTATTGGACCGCACAAGGGGGAGTGTTGTAGGGCTTACGGCCCATAGATGTGCGGCCCAACTAGATACCTAGGGTCTGCCTTTCCATGTATATATATATATGTATGTATGTTATTGTATCCATGTAACCCGTCTATTAATCAATAAGAAACTCTGCCTCTTTCTCTACCATTTTCACCTTTATCACTTATTATACTGCAAAAAATATTATTATTTTAATATTATTAAAATATTGATCGCACAAGCAAAGTTCTACTTGCTCGTTCAAGCAAAATTGAGAGTTTCAGTCAAGATCAAACTCTTCTGAAAATCCAAAATATTGTTGGAACGCACGTTAGAAAATATCAAAACTCTCAAAATTGAGCCACGAGCAATATCGTGACACGGGCATACCACCTTGACTGACCAAGGTCGTCCTTTTGGCTTACAAGGAGCCGGTCCCACACATCTTCATAATTTTGAATTAATTTGATCTTCTACAATTCATATTAAGTTCAAACTCTTTCCAAACAACTTGGAATTCGATCAAACGACCAACAGTCACTCCCACGACCACCAAGGGCCGGTTTCATACCCTTTTGTTCGGTCCCTCATCTCTCCATAATTAGGTTTTATTACCTAATGCTCATACGATCACTATTTTAATAAATGATTAAACCAACATTTAATCATCCTTTCACCAACTGGTCTGCAAAGGACTTTGGTGTTTTCTCATTCAAGCATCTGGGCGCTACATGGTCAGTCCATCATCCCATGTATCCGGTCCCTCTCACTCATTGATTTCCAGTAAATCATCAATCGATCAAAATTAGGGTTTTGAACTGAATGATCTGCAAAGCATAATTCTGAACAAGTTCAAACACCAATGTTTTTATGTTGATCCAGCAATCAACATTTTAATTAATTATATTTGGTCCAGCTGCCAATATTTTAAATTAATATTTTATTTGGTCGTGCTACTAATAATCATTAAACGGGCAATATTTGCTTAGACTAGAAATATTGATTCAACTATCAATATTTGCTCAGACTAGAAATATTGATTCAACCATCAAATGAGAAATATTTGCTCATACTAGAAATATCGATTTAACTATCAATATTTAATGATTCATCAAATGAGCACTATTTGCTCAGACAAGCAATATTTACTCAGACTAGAAATATTGATTCAACTATCAATATTCAATAACTCATCAAACTAGCAATATTTGCTCAGACTATCAACATTCATCATATTGATATCAACATTCTTTCGAGAACTATACATTTGTCTCAACAGACATGCTCAATCCATGAATCCTAGAGCATTCGTCAATCATGCTCGACTCAACAATACAAAGACTCATCGTATAATCAAGTCAACAACTGACTAATTAAATACACGTCTGCCTTGCAAACTTCATAATCATGATACATCAATCATGTCACATGGGGGGATATTAACTAGGGTTTTGGTATGGCGGCCTACGAAACGTGTGTTCACCCACAATGAGAGATGTGAGTAAGTCGTGCAAGCAGTTGAGGGAGTTGGAAAAGTAGTGGGTGGACAATTAACCAAGTCTCCACACGACGTGGAACTGGTTTAACCATGATTTCCAAGTTTCCCACTCTTTCACTCGAGCAACCGTCACACTTACTGGAGATCAATGTGTCTACATTCTGGCATATAAATAAGTTTCTGAATTCATGATTGAAAGGGGGGACAGATATATGGCAATTAACATAAGAATTCTCATCTGAACAATCATTCTCAACAGAGCATAATTCAAACTTATTCGAACCCAGCAGTTTATCAATTTTCAGAAACCTACAACACATTCACAATCCTTTGATCATCATTGATCTCACACATACTTCTCAACTTCCCTCCTACAGACCGACTCATCCTCTCTTGTGGCTGAATTGACTCTGGAACGACCATTTTCTTGGTTTATGCCGGAGTCCTACAGATTGATCTCTCGAACTCAAAGCAATCCCATGCAGTGCATTTATTTGCAAAAGGTTAAAGCAATTTGCTCGTTTGAGGAATCGACCCTCGTCTCATCACTTTTCCTCAAAAACCAGTAAATCTCCCATCAACATATTGGCGACCACGGTGAGAGATTAATCTCTCAGTTGGAATCCCAATTCATAAAAGATGGTAGGTCTTAGATCTGGTTCAGTTACTAACCCGGGTTTAACACCTAAGGCTGTATAGAAATCGGACCGAAACCGGTGAACGGTACCAGAAACGGAATAAAAGAACCGGAACCGGCGAAGGCGGTACCGGGAACGGGAACGAAAACCAGAACCAGTTGCATATGAGGTACATGTACAAGTTATAATATGTTCCCATACCAGTACCGGACTAAAATACCCGGTTGATATTATCCCTTGCTTATGTGTAATCTTAGTCGTCCATATTAGGTATCGAATACTACTGACTTCCTCCATCTCCGTTGGAACAGAAAATAAAGAGAACAAAATTATGAGTTTGTCAGAGTGAGTTTTGTGTATGCATAATTGGGGGTCTTGTCTTTGCCCTATTAGGAGCGGCAACAACAAGTCAAGTGTAAGTTTTTATACTTTCCCTTTTACATATTTATTTTTCTTTTGATTATAGTGTTTTGGTTTCTCTCAAGTATTTGATTTTGATTTCAACTGATTTTTCTCAAGTATTTGATTTCGATTCCAACTGATTTCTCAAGTATTTGATTTCGATTTCAACTGATTTCTCAAGTATTTGATTTCAATTTGTCTAAAAATCTGTTTTAACCTTGTTTAAATTCTGTTTAATTTGTTCATATTTAGGTTAATGGATAGGATCATGGACAAGAGTTGGAATGGAATGCCCAGGAGAGGGGCTAGGTACAAGGTTGGAGTGGAAGAATTCCTGAATTTTGCATTTTAACACAGAAAACCAGGGTTCGAAAAAATTCGGTGTCTATGTACTCAGTGCAATAACAATCTGTTTTAGGATAGATGATATTATTTTCGTATAACTAAATGCTAATAACAACTATTGCCAAACATAAAACGCGATGATTTCACATTTTAAGTACCCGTGATTAGCTACATTACAGGGAATGTATGGATGGTTTGAATCAGGAAAAAACCCGGTACCGGTCTTACAGGTATAGGTCCTCAAAATGAGGTACCGGTCAACTCCAGGTACAGGTACTGTGTTCATAAGTAACCCGGACCGTACCGTCCTATGTGCAGCCCTATCAACACCAATCCCGACACTGTTTTTTTTCTTTCTGAATCACATATATTTATTAATAAGAAAAAATTCAATTACAAATTGCAGGACCAAACAAAGAGAAAAAAGCAGCCAACTACATAGGCTTTACAAGAATGGCAGAAAAAAGCTAATAGAACCTGTAATATTCAACATTTGGTAATTCAATTCTTGTCAGGAAGGAAGGCCTACCCAGAGTTATTTGCCTTTGGCCTGCTGCCATTTGAGCTCCCCTTTTAGCAGTTGTGTCTGCAGAAAAATTTATTTCCCTATAACAATGTTCAAATCTTATAGTCTGAATTTTACTTATTGCTTTCTGCCACCTTATTTTTATAAACCAAAGCACATTATTCTCTGCAAACTCTGTACTAACTGTCTTGGAATCTGAATTAATTATTATGTGATGGAAATTCCATTCAATAGCTAATTCCACTGCAAAAATCACTGCATAAACCTCAGATATGTAATTGGTTGCAATACCCAGTCCACCAGATATGGATCTAATAACTTGACTGAGATGATTTCTAATTACAACACCAAAACCTGCAGCTCCAGGGTTTCCAAATGAGGCTCCATCACAGCAAAACATTATGAAACCAGGAGGTGGTGGTAGACAGAAACAAGGTTTAATGTATTGAAATTTTATTTTCCTAGGTCCCAGATTGAAAAAAGATATTACCTTGTTGTCATAATCCTGATTCCATTTTTTTCTTTCATTCTGAGGCTTCCTTCATAGACATATTTTTTGATTCTACATTTGAAACTTTAAACATTAGGCTTGACTTGTTCAAACATCTTCTTGTTTTTCTGGAACCACAACTCTTTTAAAATTGCCCCAGGTGCAGTAATCCAACAAGCTTTAACCAGAGGGCTTTTGTTAGGTGCTCCTTTCCAAACATCTTCAAAAGATTTTGGAATGCTAATTTCAAATACAAAACAGATCCACCTCCATATTTCAGTGCTGAAACCACAGTCCCATAACAAGTGATGCATGTTATCTTGAGCTACTTCACATATACAACATCTTGACACCATGTCATAGCCCTTGCTCACCATTATAGAATCATCAACATAAACTCCTTGAATGATTTTCCATAGATTGCTAGCAATGCTTGGATGAATATAAGAGTTCCAAATATTTTTTGCACAGTTCAATCTAGGCTCTTTGTGTCTTAAAAGATTAATTGCAGAAGAGGTTGTAAAATTACCTTTTAATTCTCCCTTCCAGATCAATGAATCCTGGTCCAATCCAATGTCAGGTAAAATCAGTGAAAATACAATCTTCCACAAAATTATCATAAGCAGAGATTTGTTGCCAATCTTTGAATTCCCAAACCACCTTCATGAAAAGGAGAGCACACTTTCTTCCATGAAAGAGTTATGTATTTTCTTGTTTCTCCATCTCCAGACCACAAGAAATTTCTAATTATTTGTTCATAAATTTTAATAACAAAGGTAGGCCATTTGTATACTGACATGCTATAGATTGGGATACTGCAAAGTACTTACTTTATTAGCACTAACCTGTCATGAAATGATAATAATTTCCCTTTCCAAGTTGCTAATTTCCTTTGAAATAGTTCAACCATTGGCCAAATAGTGGATTTCTTAACTCTGCCAGCATGTAGAAGAACTCCTAAATATTTGTCGGGAAAAGTACTTAATTCCATTTGAACTAGTTTTTTGATTTGCAATTTCCTTGCTTCAGTTGTTCCATCAATGAAGAGTTTTCTTTTGTTCTTATTTATCATTTGCTCTGAGCTTTGTTGGTACTTATCAAAAATATTTAACAAATTCATGATACTCTTTTTTGCACCATTACAGAAAATAAAGACATCATCTGCAAAGAACATATGAGTTGGATGAATACCTTGTCTGACTACCATTAGAAATATTTTGCCCTCATTCACCAATCTTGATATGTTTATATTGAGGACATCTTCCATGAGTACAAAGAGAATAGGAGAGAGAGGATCTTCCTCCCTCAGACCCCTTCCAACTGAGAAAAAAACATTTGGACCCCCATTGATCAACACTGATATCTTTGCATATTCAAATAGAGTGCACAACCATTTACACCAAGACTTGGAGAAAACATATTTATTCAAGACTTGAAATAAAAAATTCTAACTCACTGAGTCATAAACCTAAGAAATATCAAGTTTCAAACCAATATTGCCACTTATTCTTTTCTTTTTCATTTCATTAACCATTTCAGAGGAAAGAACTATTTGATCTTGAATACATCTTCCTTTGATATAAGTTGCTTGCTGAGAAGAAATTAGCTTGGACATCAGAGTAGACATTCTTGTTGTGATTATCTTTCTGAAGACTTTAAAACTAACATTGCTAAGTCCAATTGGCCTAAATTGATTTGGACTTCTAGCTCCTTCAATTTTTGGAAGCAAAGCAAGGAAATTAGAATTCAAACCTTTAGGGATGAACCTTCTTTTCCAGAAAAATTATATTGCATTGACTACATCACTCTGAATTATCTGCCAACATGCTTTGTAAAAACAACCAGAAAAACCATCTGGCCCTGGAGAGCTGACAGGGTCCATATCAAAAAGAGTTTGCTTGATCTCTTCAGCCGATGGAATGACATCCAACATTACTTGGTCATCATTTGTTTTCACTGTTGGATTGACTTCAAGCAGAGAATTATCAATTTCTACCTCATTGAATTTAATTTTTTCCTCAAAATAGTTAACAAGAACTTCTGCAATTTTACTTTAATCTGTTATGATGTCTCCTTTGCAATTTTCTAATTCACCAATGGAATTTCTTGCTTGTCTTATCTTAAGATTAGTATAAAAAAAACTTATATTGGCAGAACCCTCTTTTACCCATTTTGTTCTAGCTTTCATTTTTAGCATTGTACTTAACTAAACTTCCTTAGAATTGAGCTCATTTTCAGCCTTAACTAACTGGTCCAAAAGATCTGAATTTGAAGAATTGCTGTCAGATAACTTCATTACTTCCATAACATTTTTTTCTGCTTCTTTAATCTTCACCTGAACATTGCCAAAGACATTCCAGTTCAAATCAACTAATACTTTTTTGAGCTTCATGAGTTTACTTTGAAATATATAAGCTGGATCCCCTTGTACTTCTTCAGACCAACATTTACCAACAACATCCATAAACCCTGGATGATCAATCCAGATCTTCTGAAATTTTTGAGGTACATTCTTTGGTTTAGGTATGTTAACACAACCACCTAAAAGTGGAGAATGATCTGAAGCAATTCTTGGACCTACTTTATATCCCCAATCTTCATATTTTTGAATCCATAAATGATTGAACACTACTCTGTCTAAGTTACATAAAATTCTCTTGTTGCCATGTTGACAGTTGGACCATGAATATTGAAGACCAGATTTGGGAGCTTGATGTAATTCACATTTATCAACACAAGATATAAATTCTAACATTGATCTTGTATTAGCAGTTCTTCCTCCAAATTTCTCATCAGATGATGTAATAGCATTAAAATCACCAATTGCCATCCAAGGTTGTTTAAGTTCACTAATTACTTCCATTTCAGACCACTCCTCAGTAGATCTTCGTCTTCAATCGATGAACGCCGTGAAGTCTAAATCTCAACTACATGTTATATCCTAATCCGAGACATAGCTATAAGTAGACTAGAAATCAAGACTATTGTTTTGATCAACTAAACTTGAAAAACAAGCTTGAGATAGCAACGCTTGCGAGTTCGACCGAGTAGTGCTCTAACAACTGCCACTGCTAGTGCTACCCCTCTCAATGTTGCAGGCTCTAGTGGTACCGCAAACACCACTCCTCCAGCCAGCAATGTCACGCCAGGTGTTACTATTACTCCTTCCAGTGCCGGTTCTCCAATGACCACCCCTGTTAATGCCGCAAGCGATGGTACTAACAACATAAATAATCCTCTGTTTTGCCGGTCTCCTGAAGAAGTCAGAGAAAATCCGCCTACCATAGATGATCTTATGAAAGTTCAGGAAGTTCTCCCCAGAAATCAGACTGACATGGCTGCAACACAAAAAGAGTTATGTACTTATCTGAAAACTCTCACTGACAACATGTCGTCTGATAAAACTCAGGGCCAATGCCGAATGGAAAAAGGAAAAGCTAAGGAAACATCCTTGACTGCTGATCTTGAAGTTTCTCCAATCCATGTCGTGGATGATGATGAAGTCCGCAAGGCTGTAGATAACCCACCAGCAAAGGAACCTGCAAGTTTCATCACTCGAGAAGAGCTGGAGCGCTTTTTGGAGGATCGAGGAAAAGACAAGACATCATCCATCCACTGTCACCAACCTCCATATCTTGCTGCTACACAGAGAATTCCTCTTCCAAAAGGATACACTTCTCCAACGTTCACACTCTATAATGGAATAGGCAATACTCGGGAACATGTTTATCGATTTTTAGAGTCATTGGGCGAGCATGAACACAGCCATGTCGGTTGTCTGAAGGAATTTTCAAAGTCTCTGACAGGTAGAGCCTACACCTGGTACAATAACATCGCATCATGAAGAATTGCCAGTTAGGGAGAGATGATTAATGCTTTCTACAGAAAGTACTTCTTTGTTTCAGATCAAATCACCCTCTCTGATCTGGGAAGGATGTTTTAAAGGAGCAATGAAAATCCCAATGATTATGTGAAAAGGTTCAGAGTTCAGGCTCTGGACTGTCATGATCCAAATGTCACAGAGTAGCAACTTGTGGACTTGTGCATAAACGGAATGATCCCAGTCTACAAAGCTTTACTGGAAAATCTCTGATTCCAGACTTTCTCAGAACTCCATGAAGCGTCCAAGCGATCAGCAACTACCGCACCTGCTTTACTTGAAAGAGCAAAAGCTACATAAGCCGAGGAACCACGAGAAACTCGAGGTAGCAGACGTTTGATCAACAAGCAATAAATCCTTCATCCTTCCACAAACTTTATTGCAGAAGGGAGCAAACTGAAAGACGAGGCACAACACAAGCACGCTCCTCCATCCCCTCCAAAAGCACAAAGGAAAGATAACCAAACCCGGAATGCGCAAGCCCAGGCCCAGCGTACGGAAACTGATCAAACAGAACCTGACTTTCTTTTTTCCATTGAATAGGTGATCGAACTGCTAGAAGTCTAGATCCAGGATGGTGCAATCAAATTACCATATGTTAGGAAAGAACCAACTGAATAGGAAATGGAAAATCCTCGTTATTGTCGCTTTCATAGATTCGTCAATCATCCCATGAGTGACTGTAGGATTTTGAAGCGCATATTCAAAGAAAAGGTCGAATCAGGATAGCTTAACTTGGGGACTGAAGGAGTACACAGATACCCTCTCCCGGTCAGGACTTTCACTCTCTCTGAACCACCTGTCAAGGAAGCAGTTCAATTCTTAATCGAGCATGTCTGTGAATTGATGTACTTATCAAAGGCTCAAAGGAAAAACATGTTTGCTACATTAAATCGCATCGTGTCAGGAAAACATCTATCAATTCAGGAAACATTCCCTGAACCTCCACTCACAGACAAGGAGATGTACGACTGAGGACTTCTCACCACAGTCCATCTCAAATGAAATGAATTTAGCGAGTGTTGATCGATGTTGGCATTGTTATCAATGTCATCCCGTTGAAAATACTCAGAGATGCTGGTATCACTCGACAAGAAGCTACTCATGCTCCCATCTCAATCATGGATCATGAAGGAACGCTCAGGGATGCTTATGGCTACATTACTCTCAAGATGAAAGCAAGCTCGACTTGGACAGAAACCAAGTTTTACATAATCCGGGAAGATCCGGGGTATGACATGGTTCTCGGATGAGCATGGATTCATGCTGAAAAGATGACTACTGATAAGGTGTCTACACCCCTTTCAGACGAAGAAAGCTCTGATTCAGAAGATTCAACAGATGTTCCATCAACAAAGCATTTGGAGCAATTCCAAACTCGGATGGAGTTGAAATAAGAGCCTAAAGAAGATACATTAGCATTTATCATGAGATTCCATACTCAGGCAAGTTTCATTTCTCCTCATACGTCCATATCATCTGTTTTCAAACATGCTCTCCTAGTCCGGGGAATCAATCCTATTAGTAACTCTGCCATTGCAAGACGTTATGAATGGGTAGCTTCTCCACAACAATATTTTACTATGTGGTTGAATATGGAATCTCTCTGGATTGAGCATCTCGCTGAGACATTCATTGCTGAAATAATGACCAAACACAACAAGGAATATCTTGGGTATTCTCCTTTGCACTAATGTCCACATGTGCCACAAAATTGGAAAGCTATGATGCCCTCACAAGCATGAAATCCTACTGTGAAAGGAATGTCAAACCAGCAGAAGATATTCAGAGCACGAACGATCAAGCCTAACAAGTTTCATGAAGGAGATCTAGTTCTCAAAGCAACTAAACGCAATCTTCATTCTGCAAGGAACTCCAACTGGGAAGGACCTTTCATGATCACTAAGTCTGTGGCCGGTGGACACTACAAATTAGTCAACATGGATGGATTGAGATATTGGACACTTTGAGGTATCAGGTGTTTGAGGCACGAACACCCAAAACATCTGGATTTGGCATTTAGAATATTGTATCACTATATTTTCAATTCCTCCAAAACGTTTGCAATACCTGTATTCAATATTTGAATTCAGCAATTAATCAAAGTTCATTTTACTTAAAGAAAATCTCTATCAAATCCAAAAGAAAATCCTCAATGATCTACTTATCCAAAATCAATCAAAATCAAAACCAAAAGTAAAACCTCACGTCTCATAAGTTTAAAGTTCAAGAGATCATGGAAGGGAAATTAAAGGAAACCAGTAAAGTAAGATTTTTGCTCATCTGCATTCTTCAAGACTTACAAAGCCGCCTTCTCCGACTCCAGTTCTTCGGTCAATCTAGCAATCTTGTCCTCCTTCTCCACCACAACATCATTGGGAAAGGGTATGTTCTTTTCACGGGAATCCTTGATAATGTTTATTCTCTGACAGAGCCACTTCACGTTGAAGGAAAGTCTCTCAGAATTCTCCAAGTTGTACCCCCAATCAAAGAGTACATCTTGAATAACATCACTTTTAGCTATGGTTCGTATATCATCTATAAAACGCAAGATAGCTCATACTTGCATTGTCAAGAAGTAAATGCGTTTGGGGTCTTTAATAACGACGATATGAGCATACATCTCCCATATCTTCTCGTACAAGCCAGTATATCCAATAGAAATGCTAAATCCACCAACTAGTTTATGATGCGGGAGTAACTCACCCAATGGAGGATCGAAATAAATCCCAGCATTAGGGTATTCGTGCACCACCATACGAGTCTCAATCGTTGGACCAGTTTCTTCTATCTCCGGAGCAACAACAACTTGGGTTTTCGTCTCTTCGAAAACTTCAATAACAACCACTTCATGGCCATGAGGTGCTGAGATGTATGTATCATAATTTTGATTCACCATATTGTTCGAATCATCATTATTGGCTCTGTTATTCTCAACTTCGTCATTTTGCACCTAATACGACAATTACATGAGTTAGAATGCTTCAAGCTTGGAATTCAAGTGTCAATCATAAAATTCAGAATATAAGTGAACTAATATCATCAAAGTTCTTCATTATGCATTCAATATGCAAACAAATAGCATAAATGCACAAAAAAGACGTTTTACGATAAGCTCGCCTGAAGTGATTTTACACTGCCCTGTACAAGAAGACGAGCTTGGAGAAATTAGTAAGGAATCTAAGGTTTATTCATATGTAATTATCTTCGTATGGATGTCCTTTAAACCATATCCAAAATTCACAGTAATTGGATGAATGAGCAAAAAGATACAACCGAAACATCGGACTACATGACAGCTGCAAATTTTCTGAAAACTTCCTGGAAGTTTACTGTTTCGTCGATTTCTATCCCTAAACATGCTAAAAATCCAAAAATATACTATGAAAAAGCTAGTAAATTTCCTGGGCATAATAAAAAAAGGGTGGACCGTAAAAATCTAATGTCGGATGAAGATTCTACAGCGTTTTTACTAAAAGACTGAATTCTGAATTTTCTGGTGACGTATTTCGGCAAAACTTTCATTCATTCACATGGATTTACATTCATTCATTTACAAATCAGCAATTTCATACTTCTATGAAGACAATGTGAGGATGGATATTTACGTGAGTGGTCTCTACAATGTTCAAAGAGTCAGAATTGCCAGTATCACCATTAGGAGCATCATTGCTTTCATTCGGCTTTGAATTTTGGGAATCTTCTTCTTCACTATCCTCTGAGGAAGAATGAGCATCAGCTGTACCCTCCTTATCCATGATAATCTCCTCCTGGATACATAAGCAACAATCATTATTATTTCATGTATGAAATTCCATCAATGATCATGCGAAGAAATACTTACATCAACTTCTTCTTCGATAATGCTCGATTCATGAACAACTTGTCCAGCAGCGGTGAATTGAAGACCGTCAATGCTTGATGGAGCAAAATCCTGAAACAAGGTAACAAATATTTGTTTCACAATCCTAATTATACGGATAAGAAAATGTCAAGATGGAAGAGGTGTTAACAACTAACCAAAGAAGTAGATGGAGAATTAACAACATTCGGTAACATCCTATAAGTCTTGCTTCTAGTTTCTCCGCCCCGGGGACTTTCTTACACTTCCATAAAGTCCACATTAATCCGAGGCTTCACAGCACGTCCATCCTATGATAAAAGTCGATGAAATAATTAAGATGCAATTATCATATTTTTACAAAAAATCATAAGAAAAAAACTTACTTGTGAACATTCCGGAAGTGTTTTTCGTTTATCACCAGAAGGATACTTTGAACTTGGTCGAGTAGAAATCATCTCAACATTAGGGGGTTCTTATTCTGTGGATTAAACATCCATCACAAAAGTATGTAGATGCTCAAGTTTCTCATTCCAGAATTTTATATAGCATGGAGTTGCAAATATGACTTGGTCAGAGCAAGGAAACAGATACTCGCGTCCATCCACATGTGTGCAATCTAAACGAGTCTTAAGTTGCTCAACTGATAGTTTATTCTTTCAAACGTTTGGAACACATTGGTCAAGACCCATCTGACGTGCTGCTCTGTCAATATTATACTCTTCCACACAAAAAATTCCTCATGTTATGGATACTAAATGGTCGGGAGTACAACTCAGCATAAAGGACCTTTCACAATCACTGAGGTATGTACCAGACTTCAAGCTGATGTTTTCTCCAGCATTAAAGGTGATCAACTGAGAAACGAGAGGAGGAACAGATGCCCATGGATGATAATTAAATTCGGATTCGTTGTCTAATAAATCTACAAGGCGCACCTTGAATCGAGGTTGTTTTGTAGACCAACACATGATTCTAGCATTGTCTTTCTCCAAAAGAGCACGACGCACATCAACATTCGGTCCTTGCAAGATGCTACGAGGGATGGGTGCATAATTCT
Organism: Papaver atlanticum; assembly: GCA_023531105.1. Classification (NCBI taxonomy): domain Eukaryota; kingdom Viridiplantae; phylum Streptophyta; class Magnoliopsida; order Ranunculales; family Papaveraceae; genus Papaver; species Papaver atlanticum. The sequence continues at coordinate 1,421,010 of JAJJMB010017331.1, forward strand.
TGAAATGCTCCCATAATAATGCTTAGAGAAAAATTGAATTAGCATATGATTCAATTTTCATAAAACCATTAGAGTTGCTGGAGTCAATAACCAAGGAGTCTAAATTGGCGAACTATGAGCCCAAGAACAGACTACCAACAAGAATTCCCTTTCCTTTAGCCATCTTAATGGCAAAGGGAATCACAAACGGTTTCAACAAATGTGCACTATCTTCAAGCACATCTCTGGAAAAACACAAAGATAAGAAAGCGGTGATGGTTAACGTACCGTCAGCAGGCCTGCCAAAAACCTTATCTCTCGGCCACCAATGTCTCAACCATTGGGCATAACAGCATTTGCTAGAGATTCAGTTAAGTTCGTGCATCTTGGCTGTAAGAGTTCTAGACATCTCCATTTCCTCTGCTGAAAACTCTCCAGGAAGGTTACCTATTACAAGGAGATGCAACAAGACTGCCACGTCCTCCAAGGTGATGGCGAATTCTCCCCATCTGCATATAAAGGTGTGAATAGGAATATACCAACGAGCAAGTAAGGCTACTATACCTCGCACGTCATGATAAACAAAAAGTTCTCCAGCTGCTTGAATGGCCTCTATCACTTGCGCGCGATCTAACATGGCTCGAACGTGATCATGACCTATCATATATCTTGAGCATCCAGAAAATTCTGCTAAAGGTCTTCGAGAAAGCTTAAATTCTATAAGTGAAGAAGAAGAATGTCCTCCTTGTAGACATAATCGAATTATTGCTTGAGGATACACCAACTTTATCTGATTGATGTCACTAGGATTGACAAGAAGACGGAATGAAAAGCCTGGAAGACATTTTTCGGGTTTATACTGAATTACAAAAAATTCATCATCCGTGTTCGGAGTGTTCTTAATCACTGATTCTTCCTCTTCATCAATTAAAGCAGTCTCATAGCCATCATCTGGCATCTTTGTAAGTAGTTGTGACATCCATACAACACTTCTACTTCAGTATATCATTCATACAAGATGCAAATTTCAACAAAGCAATGGAATCATGCAACAACAAAATAATAAGGATGCTCACATCAGTGTCTACAAAAATGGTAACTTTCCGATTCTTATCTGTTTACAATTCCACTAACAGTAGTGATTGTGGTACAAGAGTTAATACTTCAAAAACTTGCTCGTATCTTCAAACCTGCAAAAACGAGCACAACTCGTTATTTAAAAAATCAAAACTTGATTTTTCATAAAACAGTGAACATCGTTTTCACTGTATGAACATCCATTATTGAATTGTGAAAGCTCACACCAAGACAATATTTCATCATAAATAATTGTCTACTTTTAATGATTATTCAAAATCAATATTTTGATTTTCAACAACAACAAAAAAACGTGAATTACTCACGTAAATTTTGAAGAATTTTTTTTTTCTCTCGAACGAGAGTTTATGCGATTTTCGTGAAAGCTCACCCATTAAAAATAAAATATTGGATTTTCATGAAAGCTCATAAACAAAAAAAATTCACTAGACGCATGTCTATTAAAGAAAAAAAAATTCTCTCTTATGCTAGGGATTATTGTTCGTTTCTTAAACGAACGAACGACCGTTCCTAAAACAAGGATTTTTGTGAAAGCTCATACCTATATATATATAATTTTTTTTTAATATGAACAAATCATGAACAAGTTACAAACAGTAAAAAAAACAAAAACATCGAACCTGGTCAGTGCCGGCCGGAATTTGGTCGGATGGCGGTGGCAGGTTCCGGCGATTTTTTTTCTCCTCCTTCTTCTGGTGCTCAGACGTGAGGTGAGGTATAGGAATGAGGGAGGTCGGTCGGTAGTGGGAGAAATAATTTTTATAAAAAGGTATCTCTTCCCTTTTATAACAATTTTATTTCTCAAACCTAATTTCACAAGGATTTCCTTTTTGGGTCGAACCCGATGTTAAGCCGACCAAGATTGAACGTTCCACCACCCGAATCAGCGGTGCCACATCAATTTATGCTCATCATACGACGCTCTATCATAATACTAGGGTCTTTCATCCAAGCAATTGCACGCACATGACATCATTTGAGCAAAACCGATAATCCGGTAACATTCTTTCTTACGACTAAGTTCAATTACTTATTTCGTTTGTAACTAGAAAAATCACCATCCAGTGCTTACTTCCGGACATTACTGTCTCTCACTAAGCAGGGGACTTAATGTTGATGGTGGATTTGTGACGAAGGCTAAAATCGTCAAATCATAACTTTACATATCTTGACCAGCTTCAGAAACGTATGTGAAGTTTATATTTCAGAATCTAAGCATGAAAGCTCATGCCATGATGATTTCTGATTAAGTGTACTGCCTCTCAGAGTACGCATGAATATGCAGTCTCTCAACTGAGACCACGACATATTTCATCAACTGAGCAATTTCAGTATTCACTTCTATATAGAATCGAAATGATTGGACGGCTCCTAGATGTATTAATCACTAGTATAGAGCAATAACGTATTCAGGATGTCGCAATGTTCCCTGACTTTACAGAATAAAACATTCAAAACGAGTATGACGCTTCAACTAGCTTATACCTCGATTTTTGAATAATTATAATGCTCCTAGACAGCTTGCCTGCTAGTATATAGCCATCAATTAATTATTTCTAGTCGCAAAATTTATCAATTGAACTCCTAGAAAATATTCTACGTTCTTTATAATATTTCGTTACTTCAATTCATTGCTTTTACCATCAGAATTCCATGGGTTAGTAATAAATGTTCAACGTACGATTATCTGGGCCACCACCGAGTAAGCCCTGAGAAAAAGGTGCGAGTGTACTTAACAATAATGCACGAACGAGCACCCAAATGCACGAACGAGCATTCAAAAATATGTACGAATGAGGAAACCTATGCAAAATAGGGGAAAAAATAATAAAATAATAAAGAGGCGCCTGTGGGACCGGGCCCACCAGCCGGTTGGTCATGCCGTTGTGGCCGGTCCCACGCCTCTCCATTTATTTATTTCTTATTTTAATATATTTTTCTTAATCTCATGAAAACTCCTTCATTCGAGTAAAACTCTTAGTTTTTCCATATTTCCTCACACGATGAAAGTAATACAAAATAGGGAAAAGTGTACGGGGACCGGGCCCACCAGCCGATCGGTCATGCCCTAGCCGTGGCGGGTACCACAACCTCTATAACTCCTTATTTTATTATTATTTCTTCTCTCATCTCATGAAACTCCCTCATTTGAGCAAAAAACCATAATTTTTCCATATTTCACAATTATTGCTCAAACTACAAAAAAGCCAAAAAGTCAAATGGTCACATGACCGACTAGGCTTCTCACGACAAATATTAAAATATTTATCGCACAAGCAAAGTTCTACTTGCTCATTCAACCAAAATTTAGAGTTTCTGTTAGAGCACTACTCGGTCAAACTCGCAAGCGTTGCTATCTCAAGCTTGTTTGTCAATGTTAGTGATCAAAACTATAAGTCTTGATTTCTAGTCTACTTAAAGTAATGTCTCGGACTAGGATAGATTATGTAGTTGAGCATTAGACTTCACGGCGTTCATCATTGAAGACGAAGAACTACTAAGGAGAGCTTGTGGAACTTCATCAACAAAAGGTATGTGGAGACTGAAACTTATCTATCACTTGGAAAGTCTATTTCTACTCTATCTCCTGTAGAGACAAAAGTCGTATTACGATAGTTTTCGATTATACACATTTGAGATTTCGATCTCAGTTTAACTCGCTTACATATTTATCGAAATATGTGTTGGTAAGTGAAAAAGCGGGGGTACAACAACCTCACCCAATATTTCGCTTAGCAATCTATATGGCCTAACTCCAATATACTTTCAAGAGAATCAACTAGACAGTCAGACTCAATCTTAATAAAAAGTATATCAAAGAGTTATATCTCAATTTCTCAATTCAATCCGTACTCAAACAAATAGGAATTTGCGAGCCTGATTGAATATAAGAGAAATAACTTGAATGGTACCAAAGATCAATGTTCAAGGATAAATCAATTTCAATCAACAACCAAAGGTTGGATTTACCAATTGATCGATTCAACGCACAACCTGTGATATTTCAATTATATAACAAAATATAATGCGGGAAAGAAATAACACAGACACCAGAAGTTTTGTTAATGAGGAAACCGAAAATGCATAAAAACCCCGGGACCTAGTCCATATTTGAACACCAAACTGTATTAAACAGCTACAGACACTAGCCTACTACAAAGCTAACTTCGGTCTGGACCGTAGTTGAACCCTAATCAATCTCACATTTATTCAAGGTACAGTTGCGTTCTTTACGTCTCTGATCCAAGCAGGATACTACGCACTTGATTCCCTTAGCTGATCCCACCCACAACTAAGAGTTGCTACGACCCAAAGTCAAAGACTTGATACACAAATCTGTCTCACATAGAAAAGTCTATTTAATAGATAAATCTGTCTCCCACAGATATACCTACGAGTTTTTGTTTTGTCTTTTGATAAATCAAGGTGAATTGGAACCAATTGATAACCCGGACTTATATTCCCGAAGAACAGCCTAGTATTATCAATCACCTCACAATAATATTAATCGATTAACGAAACAAGATATTGTGGAATCACAAACGATGAGACGAAGGTGTTTGTGACTACTTTTCTATCTTGCCTATCGGAGATATAAATCTCAAGCTAATCTTAAGATTGTACTCAATCACGATAGAAAACAGCAAGATCAGATCACGCAACTACAGAGAAAATAGTTGGGTCTGGATTCACAATCCCAATGAAGTTTTTAAGTCGTTAACCTACAGGGTTTCGTGAAAAACCAAAGGTTAAAGGAGAATCGACTCTAGCTTATGCAACTAGTATCACACATGAGGTGTGGGGATTAGGTTTCCCAGTTGCTAGAGTTCTCCTTTATATATATTTAAAATCAGGGTTTGCAATCTAAGTTACCTTGGTAACAAAGCATTCAATATTCACCGTTAGATGAAAACCTGATAAGATTCAAGCTAATATCTTTCAACCGTTAGATCGAAATTAGCTTGTTATACACAAATTAAATGCACCTTCATTTAGGTTTGGGTAACCGTACCTAAACGTGTATACTTAGTTGGTTCAACAATAGTTAACCATTGGTTATCCATATGAGCACTTTCATATCAACCTTATTCATCTTCACCATAACTAGTTCAAGTGACTCAAATGAATTAGTTAGAGAGTTGTTCAATTGCTTAGATCTCATAGAAGTCTACAAGACACAATCGAAGCAAAATCGATTTTGATTCACTCGAATCAATTCATGAACATTATAGCCATGGTTTGCAAAGATTGCATTCCTTATTATATAAATATTTTAGTTCATGAACAAACCGATTTTAGAAAGTAACCTTCTTAGGTATGAAAACGGGTAAGCATACTTAAGTGACCGGATTGAGTTTGTTTTCACTTCCAAACTCCAGCATAAATTCACGGACGTGAACTTTCCGCCAGTATGCGTACGGGTACGCATACTTACTCGGATTTCCAACAACCGCCAATACGCGTACGGGTACGCATACTTTAGGTTCCCGGTTTTGGACTTTTACATAAATGTGAGAACACACTATGTTTATATTCAAACATGGTTACTTGATCTAAACTCTCATTTCAATCATTGAAACTTTCTTAGAGGATGTTATAATAGTTGTTATCCAAAAACTATTTTCATCAAAGCGATTTTCAAGTTATTGAAATAATCAACATGACTTGCGTCACGAGTAAAGATGAACTAGGCAAAATCAAAACCTTACCAACACATATTTCGAGAAATAGATAAGCGAGATAAACTCAGCTTGAAATAGCAAATGTGTATAATTGAAGTCTATATAGCAACATGACCTTTGTCTCAAAATAAGAGATAGAATAGATAGACTTTCGAGTGATAGATAAGTTCAAGTCTCCACATACCTTTTGTTGATGAAGTTCCACAAGTTCTCTTGAGTAGTTCTTCATCTTCATTCGATGAACGTCGTGGATTCTAGAGCTCAACTACACTTACTATCCTAGTCCGAGACTTAGCTATAAGTAGACTACAAATCAAGACTTATAGTTTTGGAAACTAAACTTGACAAAAAAGCTTGAGATAACAACGCTTGTGAGTTCGACCGAGCAATGCTCTAACAATCTCCCCCTTTGTCAATTTTAGTGACAAAACTATCAATACATATGGAATTCAAAATAAATAAACTTTGTAGCTTCTCTTCCAAATGCTTTATCTCCTTGGTTCTTCAACATTACTCTAAATCTTCGTCACTTCCAAGTACTCCAATGATTCCAAATGTGTTCAACTCCGCATCATTGTTGTTGAAGATCCGTATCTATAACAATGAGAAAACAATAGCTCTCAATCATTGTTATACAGTGTCATAGTATTATTACACAGCATCAAAGTTCAATTGTATCACAACTTTGACAATAATACTATGGTGATATGTATCACTCCCCCTTAGTCAATACTCCATCTCACATGAAAACCACTCCCCCTTACATAATGATCTGATAACCATATGTATTTGTAGTGTGAACTACACATTAATTCTCCCCCTTTTGTCAATAAAATTGGCAAAGGTACGAAAATTAGTGGGATCCTAATGAAATTTCCATAGAGACACTTCATGACCAAAAGAAAAGCACATATCAACTTTTTTTTAGATGCCATCATATAGCCGAAACTAAATGCATTCATCAAGGAGTTTATAAAGATACAAGATAACCCCTATAATATTCCACAGCCGCACTCCCCACAAAGATTTGGCAATTAAGCACAAGTTCAATTAAGAACTCTCCCCCATAAAATGTCATTCCTGAAAGAACAACAAGAGCGACCTTACTTTTACAAAAAAAGAATGATTTTTTTTTGACATTAACAAATCACATGAAACATGAATTTGTATCCAAAAATCTCAATTAAAGTAACCACAAGAAAACCCATGATTAAATCAATCGGAAATGCTCACATAAGAAAACTTACGGAGCTGCACAGTATTTACATAAAGATATGGATCAGGGAAGATCAATACTGCGGAATAAACAAAGATTCATTCTATTTTTCATCACTATTTGCACAATGACATATAATAGACTTTAATCTTTGTAAACAAAAGTTCATCCTATCTTCCATCAATATTTGCATAATGACATAATAGGCTTAACTTTTGTTTGTCAAAAGCTCATTCAATCTTTTATCAATACTTCCATACTAACATACGAAAGACTTAACTTTTGACCACGTATGGGACAATCATAGTTCACGGACGCAAACACACATATCCCATAACAAGTTGCAATATAAGACCATAACGATTAATATTGCAAAATCATCTTCCAAATAAACTTTAGAATTTAAATAAATAAATCTAAAAACATTGCAAGATAAAAATCGTTGGAAATAGCTATGTGTACTCACAATAATTGCTATTCCAAACCCTAGTTATCCTTCTTAAAACACAAGAATAAATTCTCATAAGAAGTTTCCTAGACATTATAAAAATCAAGTCTCTTTGATAACATCATACCTTTGGAATGGTCCATCATAAAAGGTATCACTGATATCCTTGATTCTTTTGGCCGTAGAGACCTCATGTTTATGAGTGAGAACATTAACTTTCCGATCAACAATGCGGGCAAGATGCCTAAATTTGACGCAATCCATGATGAGCTTCTTCTGATTCCTGATCAAGGTGTTTTGATTATCAAGGATTTTGGTATGTCTATCAATAAGCTGATTTATTTGCAATTGAAGATTTGCAAACTCGACCCTAGAGTCATTCTGAAAAAGAATTAATTCCTTGACAGATTCTCTAATGCAGGAGTTGTACTCTTTCATTTCAATCATCTTTTTCAAGACAAGTTCTTGAACAGAATCACATCCTTTAGAGTCTTCTTCCATCTCAAGATTCACCACTTCTTGAGGTCTTGAGGAGTTTTCCATACCCTTTTTAAAAAAAAAAAAAACTTAGGGAAGGCAAAAACAATATAAGATACATATATATATATATATATATATATATATATGTTTTCAAACAAGAGAGGGACACCCTTGTTGTGGAAACCCTAACAACTCCCAAGAGAGACACGGACGTTCGTGGACTGGTTGAAGATAACAGATCAGAAGAGGTCCAAGAGGAATAGAATACACTCTTCTTTCATATATCCGTTATCATCATGACTCAATAATTAAAAGATTTAATTAGAGCATAAGAAAGAGATATAGAGTAACAAGGAGTCAAGAAGTGACTCTACTTTCACAACAAAACGAAAACAGCATAGTCAAACATAATACAAATGGAAAACAACAGTAGACTTGAGCATCTCTCAAATATCATTCTTGCATCCCTCAAGTTAGATACAAGAATGAAATTGCCTACGATTAGGTAGTCAAGTGAGATGTAATCCCACTATGAGTATTGAGAGATGAGTTGTAAATTCCATCTGAAAGTTTAAACCATGTATTCCTTACCTTCTTTCGGTTATTTCTTATTCCTGAAGAATTCAACATAACCTTGTTAGGTGATCTCTCAGAGAAATTTTTCTGAGGATTAAGTCTAAGACCTCTAGGGATTGGTTACAAAGGATTAGAAGAGACATGTCTCCACCATATAGACTTAGATTTACCAGACTTATTCTCATAAATACTGGGAATGTGTATTTTTGTGGTGTAAGAATTTGCACTATGCAGAGGGACACGATTCCTGTGGGGATTTCAAGATGAGTGATCATTGAAATCCATTTTATGAGAGTCCTGGTTTTCTGTAGGAAAGAAATCCATTGTAGTGGTCATTAGAGAGTTTACTTTGTTGACAGTGAAAAGAAGTAGATTTTGAAGATCAGAAATCTGTTTCTTTCTAGCAAAACAATGTAAAACATGATGATTCTATTTTCCCACAGAAGGAACAGGTTCGTGGAAGAGAAACATTGGAAGGAACCTGTTTTAAACTCATAGCCCTATTAGAAGAATGCAAGTTATGTAAACACTTTTTAGCAGGAACTTCCTTTGGAAAACATTTTTTCATGTACTGTAATTCTGTCTGAGAATTAGTGATCGGTACAGAAGAATTTCTCATTAAAACAGAGTTTTAACTTTTCAAGGATTTGCATTGTTTCTGGGCTAGAATAAGGGATGCACCCAGTTTCTCTTTTTCAACACGAAGTCTATTTAGATCAGATGAATGCATCTCGATCAAACGTTTTTCTCTAATCGAGTCTTCTTTAACAATATTCTCAAGAACACTAATCTTTTCACGTTGTAGGGTAGTTTCTTGAATTAGTTTTTTGATATTTTTGGAGAAGGACTCAATGATGCTATAGAGATCCCATTCTAGACCAAGATACTTTTAAAATTCATCAATGAGCTAAGCATGATTACGAAAATCAATAGACTCAACAGTTTTTTTTTTTGAAATTATAGTGAGTTCCATTTCAGCTTCTGACAAAATGTCAAATGTCTCATTTGAGGGAATGTTATCAGAACTTGATAAAACAACCTTTCTGCCTCGGGATTCGGAAGAATCAGCTAAGGAGTTATCCTTTGAGGAAATTCCAAAACATTTGGCATAATTAAAAGCTTTGGAAGACATATTGGTATGCGTAAATGCAAGAGATGAAATTCTGTCCATAGAATTAGATTGCTACAAACACAGACTTATGAGGTCTTAAACGTGTTTGCCTGCTCTGATACAAATTGAAAAAGCGGGGGTACAACAACCTCACCCAATATTTTGCTTAGCAATCTGTATGGACTAACTCCAATATACTTTCAAGAAAATCTTCTAGACAGTCAGACTCAATATTAATAAAAAGTATATCAAAGAGTTATATCTCTATCTCTGGATTCAATCCGCACTAAAAAAAAATGAATTTGCGAGCCTGATTGAATACAACATAAATAACTTGAACGGTAATTAAGACCAATGTTCAAGGATCAATCAATTTCAATAAACAACCAAAGGTTGGATTTACCAATTGATCGATTCAACGCACAACCTGTGATATTTTAATTATATAACAAAATATAATGCGGAAAATAAATAACACAGACACCAGAAGTTTTGTTAACTAGGAAACCGCAAATGCAGAAAACCCCCGGGACCTAGTCCAGATTTAAACACCGCACTGTATAAAGCCGCTACAGACACTAGCCTACTACAAAGCTAACTTTGGTCTGGACTGTAGTTGAACCCTAATCAATCTCAAACTGATTCAAGGTACATTTGCGTTCCTTACGTCTCTGATCCCAGCAGGATACTACGCACTTGATTCCCTTAGATGATCTCACCCACAACTAAGAGTTTCTACGACACAAAGTCGAAGACTTGATAAACAAATTTGTCTCACACAGAAAAGTCTATTCAATAGATAAATCTGTCTCCCACAAATATACCTACGAGTTTTTATCTCGTCTTTTGATAAATCAAGGTGAACATGAACCAATTGATAACCCGGACTTATATTCCCGAAGAACAGCCTAGTATTATCAATCACCTCACAATAATATTAATCGATTAACGAAACAAGATATTGTGGAATTACAAACGATGAGACGAAGGTGTTTGTGACTACTTTTTTATCTTGCCTATCGGAGATATAAATCTCAATCCAATCTTACGATTGTACTCAATCACGATAGAAAACAGCAAGATCAGATCACGCAACTACAGAGAAAATAGTTGGGGCTGGCTTCAATACCCAATGAAGTCTTTAAGTCGTTAACCTACAAGGTTTTGTGAAAACCCCAAGGTTAAAGGAGAATCGACACTAGCTTATGCAACTAGTATCACACATGAGGTGTGGGGATTAGGTTTCCCAGTTGCTAGAGTTCTCCTTTATATAGATTTCAAATCAGGGTTTGCAATCTAAGTCACCTTGGTAACAAAGCATTCAATATTCACCGTTAGATGAAAACCTGATTAGATTCAAGCTAATATTTTTCAACCGTTAGATCGAACTTAGCTTGTTATACACAAATGAAATGCACCTTCATTTAGGTTTGGGTAACCGTACCTAAACGTGTACACTTAGTTGGTTAAACAATAGTTAACCAATGGTTAGCCATATGAGCACTTTCATATCAACCATATCCATCTTCACCATAACTAGTTCAAGTGACTCAAATGAACTAGTTAGAGAGTTGTTCAATTGCTTAGATCTCATAAAAGTATACAAGACACAATCGAAGCAAAATTGATTTTGATTCACTCGAATCAATTCATGAACATTATAGCCACGGTTTGCAAAGACTTCATTCCTTATTATATAAATGTTTTAGTTCATGAACAAACCGATTTTAGAAAGTAACCTTCTTAGGTATGCAAACGGGTACGCATACTTAAGTGACCGGATTGAGTTTGTTTTCACTTCCAAACTCCAGCATAAATTCACGGACGTGAACTTTCCGCCAGTATGCATACGGGTACGCATACTTACCCGGATTTGCAACAACCGCCAGTACGCGTACGGGTACGCATACTTTACGTTCCCATTTTTGAACTTTTACACAAATGTGAGAACACACTATGTTTATATCCAAACATGGTTACTTGATCTAAACTCTCATTTCAATCATTGAAACTTTCTTAGAGGATGTTATAATAGTTGTTATCCACAAACTATTTTCATCAAAGCGATTTTCAAGTTATTGAAATAATCAACATGACTTTCGTCACGAGTAAAGACGAACTAGGCTAAAGCGAAAGCTTTCCAACACATATTTCGATAAATAGATAAGCGAGATAAACTCGGCTCGAAATAGCAAATGTGTATAATTGAAGTCTATATAGCAATACAACTTTTGTCTCAAAATAGGAGATAAAATAGATAAACTTTTGAGTGATAGATAAGTTCAAGTCTCCACATACCTTTTGTTGATGAAGTTCCACAAGTTCCCTTGAGTAGTTCTTCGTCTTCGGTCGATGAACGTCGTGGAGTCTAGAGCTCAAATATACTTACTATCCTAGTCCGAGACTTAGCTATAAGTAGACTAGAAATCAATACTTATAGTTTTCGCAACTAAACTTGACAAACAAGCTTGAGATAGCATCGCTTGCGAGTTCGACCGAGCAGTGCTCTAACGTAAGCTTTCGCTTCAACCAAGTTCATCTAATATTCTTGACGAAAGTCAAAAGATGATCATGTGAAAATTGCCGAGTAACATCTTAAATGGTTTGTATGATACAATCATTTGGTGTAGACTTGGAATGTTTCGTTATGATTATTTCAATAACTTGAAAATTGCTTTGATGCTAATAGTGTGTGAAAACGGCTATTGTCGTCCTCTAAGAAAGTTTAAATAATTGAAATAGAGTTTAGAACAATTGGATTTGCGCATAGTATGCGTACTTGAATATATGTAATCCATGTTCGGGAACCATAGTATGCATACCCGTATGCGTACATGTTGATTTGTGAAAGTCCGGGTACCTAAGTACACATACCGGTACGCGTACTTGCATAAGGTATAGGTCTGGATTTCTGCTGAAGTTTGGAAGTGGTAAGGTTTGTGTACCTGTTCGCATACTGGCGAACCCAAACCAAGTCCGGTCACTAAGGTATGCGTACCCGTTTTCATACCTAAGTGAATCATGTTCTAAAATCGGCTTGCTCATGAACTAACACATTTATATAATAAGGAATGCAATCTTTGCAAACCATGGCTATAATGTTCATGAATTGATTCTAGTGAATCAAACTGATTTTGCTTCAATTATGTTCTTGTATACTTCTATGAGAATATAGCAATTGAACAACTCTAATAACTAGTTTCATTTGAGTCACTTGAACTAGTTGTGGTTAAGATGAATAAGGTTGATATGAAGGTGTTCATATAGCTAACTCTGGTTAACTACTGTTGAGCCAACATAGTGTACACGTTTAGGTACGGTTACTCAAACCTAAATGAAGGTACATTACTTTTGTGTATAACAAGATAAGTTCGATCTAACGTATGAAAGATATTATCTTGAGTTGAATCAGGTTTTCATCTAACGATAAATATTGAATGCTTGGTTACCAAGGTAACTTAGATTACAAACCCTGATTTGAAAATTATATAAAGGAGAATTCTAGCAACTGGGAAACCTAATCTCCACACCTCCTGTGTGATACTAGTTGCGACTAGAGTCGAATCTCCTTTAACCTTAGGTTTTTCACGAAACCCTGTAGGTTAACGACTTAAAGACTTCATTGGGATTGTGAAGCAAAACCCAACTATTTTCTCTGTAGTTGCGGGTTCTGATCTTGCCCTGTTCTATCATGATTGAGTACTATCTTCTCTAAGATTTGCTCGAGAGTGATCTCCGATAGGCAAGATATAAAGTAGTCACAAACATCCTCGTCTCTTCATTTCTGATTTCACAATATCTTGTTTCGTTACTGTTTTGGGGTAAAAACTGATTCTGCTAATTTCGGTAAATTTGGGTGTGTTGATAAGAAGCGAATTCAAACCCTAAACAAATGTACTACACAGGAGTACTTTTAGATTCGAGAGATCAATCTATAAGACTCAGGCCTAAACCAAGAAATGGTCATTCCAGATTCAATTCGGTCAAAAAGTGAATGAGAAGGGTTGATCTTAGGGAGGGAAGCGAAGAAGGTGTTTGAGATCCAAATGTTGAATGAAGGTATGGTTGTTTTACGACTAGTATCAGAATATGGTTTATGGCTACTTGTGTTGATAACACTTGTATTCTGTGTTGAAATAGGTGAAATCCTATTTATACAAGTCATGTTCGAGCGCGCCCTGATCTCGTAGGAAGTAGAGGCAGTTAAGTAGTGGAGAAGTGGGGTTGTGCAAAAGGTGGTGACCATCACGTTTCCATTATGAGGGAAGACTGGTCATCCTTTTCACCCACTACTCGCTCTCATTGTTGTTAACCGTCCGTCCATTCCTGACACTTTCTCGTAATGGGCGCGTTGCACGCCGCACGCCGTAAACCGCCAGACCACTACCCAGTGAATATCCCCCAGTTTGTGACATGTTTGATTATCGAGTATTTTGTAGGAAAAATATATACAGCAGGCTGCTGAATGCCTCAATTCATGAGACTCGTTGCTTAAAGTAGCATATAGTGCTTTTAGGTCAAATAATAAAATTATTTGTGGAATAAATATTTATAAATCATCGTTTATAATTGATGCGCATGAAGCATCGCTTTTAAACAAGCTGCTAAAAATAATTGATGTGCAGGAAGCATCGTTATTTTAGAGCTCGTCCAAATTAGTCGCGAGTTGAACGTCTTAAAATGACCGGCCATTTTCAGGGAGATGGTATGAGTTGTGCGCGTGTGTCTGAGGCTGGCCGGTCGGTCCCTATAGGAGAGTGGCGCCTGGTAGCCATTCTAAAATCCTATCGGTCGATCCAGGTAAGATCTGGACCGCTTAAATCGGCTAGCCAAGTTGAGTGGCTGAGATGATTTGCGACAGTTAATGACTGCTATAAAATCATTAAAATTATATATAAGCAGCGTGAACGACCACCTTTGGGCGATCGTTTGGGAACCCTATGGGAAAGCTACAACTTGGCCGATCGTTCCCTGTGGAAGAGGGATGGCCGGTGATTACAGCGTTACCCTGTTGGCCTCCTGAAAATAATCTAGACCATCCGACTAGGCTAGCGAATTTGGATGGACGAGATGATTTGCGGCAGTTGCGTACTGCCGTTGATTTAATTTAGGGTTTAGAAGCCGTGTGGCCAACCCTATTTTGGCTAATTAATTCAAGGCACTGGACATTGGTTTGAGCAGGCCTATTGGTCAGATGCAAAGTCGGGCTTCCGGTGAGCATGCTGACATCTATTGGGCCGCCTAAAATTGGATCTAAGCCATTTATTTGGCTGGCGAAGATTGATGGCTGTGATCGATTTGCGACAGCAGCACGCTTCCGCAACACAAATTAGGGTTTCTGAAACATCGCGTTCACCCTAGTTTGAGCAAACGATTTGATGCGCTCCTGGCTTGCCATGAGCAAGTCGATCGACCAGGGATGAAGCTGGGTCGCCGGTGAACACACCAGCACCTCTTTGATCATTCGAATGAAGATCTAAACCATCACACTAGGCTATCTAAGTTGGGGGGATGTGATGGATTTGAGACCGTTATGATCGGTCTTAGCTCGTTTGAGCCTCTCTTTCAACAGCGCAATCACCCTAGTTCTGGCTAGCGATCAGGGGTGCTGCGGGTGAACTAAAAGGATTCTGATCGGCGGGTATGCTAGTGGGCCCGCCTGTAGACATCATGGAGATTGCCTGGTTCCGCTGGGAAGAGACTAAGCTTTTTGAATTGACTGGCCAAAACGTGTGGCCGTGATTGCTATTTAAGACTAATATGGACAGTCTAGGTTTTCCTTGAGGAATTTAAGCGTCTTCGTGCTAATTTTTAAATAAAAGAGCGATGACACGAAAATCTCTTTATCAAAAAGTGATGTAGCATGTGTGCTCCTGAGTATTTTCATGCAGATCTCAATACTGACACTTCGGGAGTTTCGTGCTACTCCGCTACGAGTGAACATTAATCGTCATGTCATGCCAATATTGAGAGTTCATCTGGGGAACATAGCATAGAATAAATACTCGGCAATCCATGCATTAGTAAATAATGCCGGCGAGATGTTAATAACATTTACAGAATATTTGGGATTGTTGCTACATGCACCAATACTATTCTGGATAAATTTCATATATGAGTATACTGAATTGCTCAATACATATGTAAGTGAAGTGGCATAGGAACTCATCACTTTTAAATGGCTCTATTTCATTAGTGAATAATGAACCTAGGAGCTTAAATACTTATTAGGTTCTATACTGGTGAACAATTCATCTAGGAGCTTGAGTTTTAATACAATATGAAGAGCGTCATAGGCACTCATCATATTTTAATATATTCTTCAAACTCCTTGCGGAATATGGAATATCAAGGTCTACTATTTCTGACACCGAGTCAGTTAGACAGACTTTTACAGTTTTCGCCCTAAACTAAAAACCACCATCAACAGCTACCATACGATTAAGATTATTGTGACGTGATTGATAATACTTGGTTGTTCTTCGGGAATATAAGTCCGGGTTATCAATTTGTTTCTGTGCACCTTAATTTATCAAAAGACAGAACAAAAACTCTTGGGTATTTCTGTGGGAGACAGATTTATTCATTCTATAGACTTTTATGTGTGAGACAGATTTGTTTATCAAGTCTTCTACTTTGGGTCGTAGAAACTCTTAGTTGTGGGTGAGATCAGCTAAGGGAATAAAGTGCGTAGTATCCTGCTGGGATTAAAGACGTAAGGAGCGCAACTGTACATTGAATCAGTGTGAGATTGATTATGGTTCAGCTACAGTCCAGTCTGAAGTTCATTGGTAGTAAGCTAGTGTCTGTAGCGGCTTAATACAATGTGGTGTTCAAAACTGGACTAGGTCCCGGGGGTTTTCTGTATTTGCGGTTTCCTCGTTGACAAAACTTCTGGTATCTGTGTTATTTATTTTTCGCATTATATTTTGTTATATAATTAAAATATCACAGGTTGTGTGTTGAATCGATCAATTGGGAAATCCAACCTTTGGTTGTTGATTGAAATTTATTGATCCTTGAACATTGGTCTTTGGTACTGTTCAAGTTATTTCTCTTATATTCAATCGGGCTCGCAAATTTCTATTTTATGATTGCGGATTTAATTAAGAGATAGAGATATAAAACTCTTTGATATACTTTTCTCTAGATTGAGTCTGACTGTCTAGTTGATTCTCTTGAAAGTATATTTGAGTTTGTCTATTCAGATTGCCAAACGAAATATTGGGTGTGGTTGTTGTACCCCCGCTTTTTCAATTTCATTCAAGATCAAACTCTTCTAAAAGTCCAAAATATTGCTGGAATGCACGTCAGAAAATATCAAAACTCTCAGAATTGAGCCACGAGCAATATCATGACATGGGCATGCCACCTTGACCGACCAAGGTCGGTCCTTTGGCTTGCAAGGAGCCGGTCCCACACATCTTCTTGATTTTGACCTAATTTGATCTTCTACAATTCATATTAGGTTCAAACTCTTTCCAAACAACTTGGAATTCAATCAAACAACCAATAGTTACTCCCACGACCACCAAGGGACGGTTCCATACCCTTTTGGTCGGTCCCTCATCTCTCCATAATTAGGTTTTATTACCTAATACTCAGACGAGCACTATTTTAATAAATGATTAAACCATCATTTAATCATTCTTTCACCAACAGGTCTGCAAAGGACTTTAGTGTTTGCTCATTCAAGCATCTGGGAGCTACATGGTCGGTCTATCATCCGATGTAGCCGGTCCCACTCACTCATTAATTTCCAGTAAATTATCAATTGCTCAGCAATCGATCAAAATTAGGGTTTCGAACCAAATGCTCTGCAAAGAATAATTCTGAACAGGTTCAAACGCCAATGTTTTTATGTTGATCCAGCAATCAACATTTTAATTATTTATATTTGGTCCAGCTGCTAATATTTTAAATTAATATTTTATTTGGTCGTGCTACCAATAATCATTAAACAAGCAATATTTGCTCAGACTAGAAATATTGATTCAACTATCAATATTTAATAATTCATCAAATGAGCACTATTTGCTCAGACGAGAAATATTTACTCAGACTAGAAATATTGATTCAACTATCAATATTCAATAACTCATCAAACGAGCAATATTTGCTCAGATTATCAATATTCATCATATTGATTTCAACATTCTTTCGAGAACTATACATCTGTCTCAACAGACATGCTCAATATATGAATCCTAGAGCATTCGTCAATCATGCTTGACTCAGCAATATAAAGACTCATCGTCTAATCAAATAAACAACTGACTAATTAAATACACGTCTGTCTTGCAGACTCCACAATCATGAGACATCAATCATGTCACATGGGGGGATATTAACTAGGGTTTTGGTCTTATAGCATACGGCATGTGTGTTTACCCCCGATGAGAGATGTTTGTAAGTCATGCAAGCAGTTGAGGGAGTTACCAAAGTAGTGGGTGGACAATCAACCAAGTCTCTGCACGACGTGTAACAAGTTTAACCACGATTTTCCACTTTCCCACTCTTTCACTCGAGCAACCGTCACGCTTACTGGAGATCAATGTGTCTACATTATGGAAATATAAATAAGTTTCTGAATTCATGATCGAAAAGGGGGACAGATATACGGAAATTAACACAAGAATTCTCATCTGAACAATCACTCTCAACATAGCAGAATTCAAACTTATTCGAACCCAGCAGTTCATCAATTTGCAGAAACCTATAACACATTCATAATCCTTTGATCATCATTGATCTCACACATACTTCCCAGCTTCCCTCCTACAGACCAACCAATCCTCTCTTGTGGCAGAATTGACTCTGAAATGACCATTTTCTTGGTTTAGGCCGGAGTCCTACATATTGAACTCTCGAACTCAAAGCACTCCCGTGTAATGCATCTGTTTGCAAAAGGTTAAAGCAATTTGCTCGTTTGAGGAATCGACCCTCGTCTCATCACTTTTCCTCAAAACCAGTAAATTGTTTTCTCCCGTCAACAATAATATACGGATGAAAGGAGTAAGAATCTTAGATATGTTTAAAAATACTTGGAATATCATTTTTGATCATGCATACCGCCTATAACAACATTATTAATGTCTAATTTCAATTTCAAGTTTTAAATGCATATGACATCCTACACAGAGAAAAAAGACTTTCTTGAGATTCTAATGGAGAAAATGGGTACAATGGACTCGGCGAACTAAAAAATTAAAGAGAATGCTTAAAAAGCAAGAAGATTAGAAAGACAGATTTGGATGTCATGACGAGGGGCTCTGTGAATTGGGCGAAAACTGAGAAAACTTAGTTTTTCAATCTTTTTTAGTTTCCTCAAATTTCAATTCTTCTAATGTCTTCTGCTTTCTTAGATTAATTTGCATCATGTTTTGATTATTCCATGCTTGTTTCATTCTTTTCAAGTTGTCAATTTTGTTAAAAAGTCTATCTTTAATGTGATTCTATTGCCTAATCTTTTTTTGACGTTCCTCATACTAACTTTGTCTTTTAATAGCTGACCTATTTGTACTAAAAATAATTTGTTTTTTGGTTTAAATCTCTCATCGTGTTTGCTTAATTCTTTTCTATTGGGTCTCTTGTTCTCAATAATGGTAGGCATTCAATATTGGAACTTTATAGGTGTTCTCCTAATAGCAATATTGTTGCAATCATGGAAAGTATTGTCAATCTCTCCGGCAGCTTTATTGCAATCTATCAATTTCTCGATGGAACCTACAAGTATGTTTCAGTATTATCCTATCTGTTAGAGCATTGCTCGGTCGAACTCGCAAGCGTTGCTATCTCAAGCTTGTTTGTCAACTTTAGTTGCCAAAACTATAAGTCTTGATTTCTAATCTACTTATAGCTAAGTCTCGGACTAGGATAGTAAGTGTAGTTGAGCTCTAGACTCCACAACGTTCATCGAATGAAGACGAAGAACTACTCAAGGGAACTTGTGGAACTTCATCAACAAAAGGTATGTGGAGACTTGAACTTATCTATCACTCAAAAGTCTATCTATTTTATCTCCTATTTTTGAGAAAAAAGTCGTATTGCTATATAGACTTCAATTATACACAATTGTTATTTCGAGCCGAGTTTATATCGCTTATCTATTTCTCGAAATATGTGTTGGTAAGCTTTTACTTTGGCAAAGTTCATCTTTACTCGTGACGTAAGTCATGTTGATTATTTCAATAACTTTAAAATCGCTTTGATGAAAATAGTTTGTGGATAGCAACTGTTATAACATCCTCTAAGAAAGTTTCAATGGTTGAAATGAGAGTTTAGATCAAGTAACCAAGTTTGGATATAAACATAGTGTGTTCTTACATTTATGTAAAAGTCCAAATCCGGGAACCTAAAGTATGTGTACCCGTACGCATACTGGCGGA
Source organism: Papaver atlanticum (assembly GCA_023531105.1). Taxonomy (NCBI): domain Eukaryota; kingdom Viridiplantae; phylum Streptophyta; class Magnoliopsida; order Ranunculales; family Papaveraceae; genus Papaver; species Papaver atlanticum. The sequence goes on from JAJJMB010017331.1 coordinate 1,440,988, forward strand.
AGTTTCACGTCCGTGAATTTCTACTGGAGTTTGGAAGTGCGAAATGGTATGCGCACCCGTACGCATACTGGCGTAACCAAACTCGGTCCGACCACTTAGGTATGCATACCCGTTTGCATACTTAAGTATGTTACTTTCTAAAATCGGTTTATTCATGAACTAAACCATTTATATAATAAGGAATGCAATCTTTGCAAACCGTTGCTATAATATTCATGAATTGATTCGAGTGAATCAAAATCGATTTTGCTTCGATTGTGTCTTGTATACTTCTATAAGATCTAAGCAATTGAACAACTCTCTAACTAGTTCATTTGAGTCACTTGAACTAGTTATGGTGAATATGAATAAGGTTGATATGAAAGTTCTTATATGGCTAACCATTGGTTAACTATTGTTGAACCGACTAAGTGTACACGTTTAGGTACGGTTACTCAAACCTAAATGAAGGTACATTTCATTTGTATATAACAAGCTAAGTTCGATCTAACGGTTGAAAGATATTAGCTTGAATCTAATCAGGTTTTCATCTAACGGTGAATATTGAATGCTTTGTTACCAAGGTAACTTATATTGCAAACCATGATTTGAAATCTATATAAAGGAGAACTCTAGCAACTGGGAAACCTAATCCCCACACCTCCTGTGTGATACTAGTTGTATAAGTTAGAGTCGATTCTCCTTTAACTTTAGGTTTTTCACGAAACCCTGTAGGTTAACGACTTAAAGACTTCATTGGGATTGTGAAGCCAGACCCAACTATTTTCTTTGTAGTTGCGTGATCTGATCTTGTTGTTTCTATCTTGATTGAGTACAATCGTAAGATTGGATTGAGATTTATATCTCCGATAGGCAAGATAGAAAAGTAGTCACAAGCACCTTCGCCTCATCGTTTGTGATTCCACAATATCTTGTTTCATTAATCGATTAAGATTATTGTGAGGTGGTTGATAATTCTAGGCTATTTTTCGGGAATATAAATCCGGGTATCGATTGGTTCATGTCACCTTGATTTATCAAAAGACGGAACAAAAACTCGTATGTATATCTGTGGGAGACAGATTTATCTATTTAATAAACTTTTCTGTGTGAGACAGATTGGTTTATCAAGTCTTCGACTTTGGGTCGTAGCAACTCTTAGTTGTGGGTGAGTTAAGCTAAGGGAATCAAGTGCGTAGAGTCCTGCTGGGATTCAGAGGCGTAAGGAACGCAACTGTACCTTAAATCAGTGTGAGATTGATTATGGTTCAACTACAGTCCTGACCGAAGTTAGCTTTGTAGTAGGTTAGTGTCTGTAGCGGCTTAATACAGTGTGGTGTTCGAATCTGGACTAGGTCCTGGGGTTTTTATGCATTTGCGGTTTCCTCATTAACAAAACTTCTGGTGTCTGTGTTATTTCTTTTCCGCATTATATTTCGTTATATAATTGAAATATCACAGGTTGTGCGTTGAATCGATCAATTGGTAAATGCAACCTTTGGTTATTGATTGAAATTGATTGATCCTTGAACATTGGTTTTTGGTACCGTTGAGGTTATTTCTCTTGTATTCAATCAGGCTCGCAAATTCCTATTTGTTTGATTACAGATTGAATCGAGAAATTGAGATATAACTCTTTGATATACTTTTTATTAAGATTGAGTCTGACTGTCTAGTTTATTCTCTTGAAAGTATAATTGAGTTAGTCCATACAGAATTCTAAGCAAAATATTGGGTGAGGTTGTTATACCCCCACTTTTTCACTCTCTATCTTATATATGATTCAATTGATGAGTTGTGGATTATATTAAGAACTCAGTTCAACCGATTCGGTTTGTAACCCTAGATAATTCAAAATTCAAATTTTCAAATCTTCCCCCTCTCTCACTCCGAGATTTTAGAAATTAATGTTTTCAGAAATCAGCTAACTCATTCATAATTTATTATCGTATTTTCTTTTGGGATTTTTGTAAAGATTTTCCGAACAAACACAAAAGGCAACAATATTATGCTTCTACCAAATTATGGTTATTACAGTCCCAATCCCTATCTTTATATTAAAGCAATTTCAGAATCTCTCTCTGCCTCCTTTATTACCTCTAAGATAGTCAAGAGAAACCCTAATCCAATAGCCTCTTCATCAAATAATCAAGTTTCTGCTATCACCAACCAGATGAAAAATGCAAACATTCGTGACATTTGTGCTTATGCGAAGAGCTATGGGTTTAGCTAAAGTTATCTCGGACTCTGATGAAGAAAGGAATACCAGCTTGATATGTAAGATCTTCTCAGTAGATCCCATTGCAATTGAAGACGTTAAAAAAGATATCAACATGCGCTAGAAGAAATACAAGAACAACGACATTCGGGAGGTGGGCAGAAATATCTTTATTTTCAAACTAAACTCTAAAGAAGATGCAGAAGAGGTGGTCAAAAAATGACCATTGAACATTAACATATGTCATCTCAATATGAAAAAGTATAAAGCTTCCATCCCCATCAAGGATTGGAAGTTTATTAAACAGTAGATGCAATACCCCGTGGTTTTAGCATGACGCATGCTCAAAGATGCGCCATAGCTTGAGATGAAGCTTCATCTCAAGTTTCTGTTGCGTTAAGAGGAATATTGGCCTAGGGCCAATATAGCGCCAAGTATGGCGCATTTCGAAGGAATATTAGCCAAAGGCCAATATCGCGCCAAGATGGCGTATAATGTTGGGCATATTCCATCTAATGGATTTCAAGGTTTTAGAATTAGACCAAGGCTTCGGATACCACTATTCCATCTAATTGATTGGGTGACAACAATATTTCAAAAATTATTATTAATCTCTTTCCCTATTAATTCACTATTAATCGGTAAGGTTCCCAAAAATTAATTGTAAACACTAAGCATATATTATCAAAGAATTAATTCCAAGCATAATATATCAAATTGAATGACAACTAACTAAGAAACTCATTTTTATCTTATGAAAATATATAATTATAATAATCCTTGTGAGTTAAATAAAATCAATAATCAAAAGAAAATTACCAATCAAACATATGAGAATAGCTTCCTCCTTTGCCTTAGTCGCCGAATCAATAGCCGCTCATGGTAGAATTAGAATGCATATTTGGATTGAAATACTTAATTAAAATAATAACTCTCAAATATGTTTACAAGAGATAAAAATAAGAAATGGCAAATTGATGCTCTTGAAAAAATAACTCTCACAATTAATCTCCCTTCATAGCAAATTTTCTCAACTCTCTCTCTCACTCTTATTGTTGGCTTCTAATTCTTCCCGTCCAAAAATGATATTGTTTGGTCCTATTAACACCCTATTTATACACAACAACCCATTACTCAAACATTTTTTCAAAATCTTCTTCCATAACTCCACCAGATTTTCTCTTTAATGAAAGATATCTCAAAAATAATTTTTATCTTCATTTATCACACATCTTCCTTTATTTGGTAGAATAAAATCCTGGGGATATTATCTTTTTTATTTTTAAATAATACCCCAGATTTTCTTTCTCCTTTTCAATAAAAACCAACTCATAAACATATTATCTCTTTTAACTTCAAGATATGGAAACTTCCTGTATAATAGGCAAGAAGATATCTTTGCCTTAAATCTTTGAAATCTCCCATAAATTCTGTGAATCTGTTTCGAAATGAAAAAGAAGATGGTGCCTATATGCATTTGTTGGGTGCCCTTATCTGAAATGAAAGTTCCTTTAACACTTTTAAAGCCAATTCTTCCAAAAATACCTACACACATTAAACACCATAATAAGTACAAAATCGAGCACTAACAATACAGAAAATTGAGAAAAATTCAGACACAAAAATGTGTCTAGCAGTATGCAAGTAGCGGAGCTTGCATAAGCCTAAGAAAAGTACGGCATGAGCCTGATTGATGCACCCTTGGCACAAGTAAGAAAAGTGCATGCTTTCAACAATGGCTAAGCTAAGTAAAGATGTGGAATTAGGCCTCCAATAGCCCATGCGTAAGTCCAAGGCGTGTTCTATGCCGGGAAAGGACTCGATAGCTAGTAATGCATGTAGAAATTTATTGGCACTAGCCTTTATGGCTTTATACCCTTCGCAGAATAAGGGGAAGTTGGAACGGTGTTGAAGCTAAGTCTAGCTATATCATGCTAAACGAGCATGCTTGCAGGGGTGCAGATGAACGTGCATTTGCCTAGTTTTTAGGCTCTTATTCCAGTATCAGAGTGGCGCATCGGTGAGTTATGGCCTACGCGCGCCATGGAGCGCTAGGCGTAAATTTTTTGGTCCGTCACAGTAGTGGTCTATACAATTCAAAAATATTTTATTAGAGCATCACTCAAAGGTCATTGTAAATGAATCTCTCAAAGAACTTAGAAAAAAGATTTTTACTGACCCTAAAAACAGTAGACCAAGATCTGGAAGCATGATTACTACTTGAGTAGAGATATATTTGAAAAAGCCGTTACACATAGGAGGTTGGTGGAATACTGCAACAGGGGAAGTAAAGTGGGTTCGTTATCATTGGGCGAAAGAACTGCATAATCTTTGTCCGGATTGTTATACTATAGACCATGATGAAGAAAATTGTGCAATTGTTGCTAATGATTTAAAGATAAAGTGTATAAAAAACGAGGAATATGTTGAATATTATCATGATCTAGCTAGACAATATGGTGTCGACATATTTGGAGACCTAGATGACATGTTACAGAAAATTTGTGAAGCAATCATACAACAAGCAAATGATAACGTGCAAGAAATGGAGGAAATTAAATGAACCAAGAGATCAAGAAATGAAGAGCCTGAACCAAATACCAAATGTAACAGTTCTCTCACACCTATCTTAGTTCTACATGATATCCACACAAAAATCATGGAGAATAATACTGAAACAAACTTGCGTCCCATTGATAGAAAAACTTGTGGATTCAAACGAGCAGTGCTCTAACAGAATTTTTTTTGTTCTTGTTCCATATGATCTAGCTAATATTCCATATTCTCACTCTTTTTAGTACTCCCTCTGTTCCACTTTAGATGATGGTTTAGGAGTTTTCCCGCAAATTAAGAAATAGAGAGAAAGATGGCGATGAGAGTGCTTATGGAAAGTGTTGTAAGATCGTTTCCTTCCATGATGGCATGTTTCTTAGACTCATACCAAGTTGGCAAAGACCTCATAATTTTCATCACAATATCCCTATCAGAAATAGTCCTACCTAACGCATGAGAGGCATTCCCTATCTCGGATAACTGGTGATTAAATTCCTCAAATGAATTTTCGTCGGCCATACGAAGGTTTTTCCAGTAAGAAGTTAAAGTTTTGAAGCCTTACCTCTTTCTCTGCGGTATTCCCTTCAAATATAATTTCTAAGATATCTCAAGATTGCTTCGATGTAGTGCATGTAGACACATGGTGTTGAAGGTCTTGGCTTCTGGCATGGATAATAGCATTTAGTCCATCAGAATTATGCTTAGCATCACTGATTTCGTCATTGGTATACGTAGTTATGTCTTTTGCAACAGTTTTTACACCTCCAACAACTGTTGACGGATTATACCCCTCTATAACAAGAACCTATGTCTGAAAGTCACATGGTTATGTCTTTTGCAACAGTTCTTACACCTCCAACAACTGTTGCCATAAACACAAAATTGTTAGTTCTTAAGTTGCTTGCCTGCTCTGACACTAATTGAAAAGGAGAGGCTACCAAGTACACCACCAACGTTTTCGTTCGACAATCTGTATGGACAAAACCTAATATAATTGCAAGTCGTCCAACTTCATGATCCTTGAATAATATGTATATAGAGTTTACATCTCTACCTCTTCACAATCATACAGTCAAGACAACAAAGTTTGTGAACTTGATTGTATAGAAGAGTACTCGAAGATCTCAAAAATCAATATACAAGATCAATTTAGTCATATCCAAATAATTGAATCCGAAATCTGTCAAGTATGCAAATTCTATATGAACGAGTCTCGTGATCGATCACAATTAAGATGGACTTATCTACTAGATTTGGTTACGTAGTACTTATGTTATTCTTATTATAAAAATAAAACAATATAATACGGAAAAAGAAACATCATGACACCAGAAGTTTTGTTAACGAGGAAAACTACAAATGCGAAAAAAAAAATCGGGACCTTGTCCATATTTGAACACCGAACTGTATTAAGACACTACATACACTAGCCTTTTATCAGACTTCGGACTGGAATGTAGTTAATATCGAATTCACAATCCAAGAAATTCAATTGAAGTCGTGCTCCTTACGTCTCTTGCACCTCGCAAGGTTTTACGCAATTGATTCCCTAAGATGACGTCCTTTACAGCCTAAGAGTTGCTTCAGCCTAAGTGGAGACTTTTGATACCAATTTTCCTCTAACAGATTAGTCTATTTGATTTTCCTTTAGATCAATAGATCAAGGCTTAAAAATCTGTTGCAATAGATAAAGCTAGCAAACCTCACAAATCTGGAATACTTACACTCAGTTAGCTGAGAATCCTGGATTATTAATCACCTCTCAATAACAATCTTGAACCAATCAATAAAGACGAGTTTTAGATATCTATTTTAAGGGATATCTATTTTGAGGAATCACAAAATCTGAGACGAAGAGAACTTTGTAATTTCTATCAATCTTATTCCTGAAAGATATTACTAAAACCTCGATAACATAAAGAATAAGATCGGGATACACGAACCATAAAGGTAAAGATAGTCGGACCTGGCTTCACGAATCCTTGAGTTAAGTCTTTAAGTATGTTTCTCAGAGGAAACCCAGGTTCATAGAAGACGAATCTATCAAACAACTAGGAAACAAAAATATCAATAAGGATTGAATTTTCTAGTTGTTTGAGTCTCTCTATTTATAAATTTTCAAGACTAGGGTTTGTTAGAATTCAAGTTAACATAACTTAAGATTCAAGAAAACACTTTCTCTGTTTAGATGAAACTCTAGTTAGGGTTTCAAGTAAGCATGTGAGAGACTTGTCTTGAAATCACATAGAAGAATATACATCGTGGTCCGGGTTCCGGAACCGTGTACAATGATAGTTCTTGGAAAATATGCCTTTCAAACTTATAAGCAAAGTCGTGTTCATTTAAACACTTAAGATTTGAATAATGATGCACATACACAAAGTTTTTTAGTGATAAAGATGTCTTAGAGTTGCTTATGAGAGTCATAGCAATTAATGCCAAACGTATTTAAGAAAATAGTTTGAATACATCTACTTTAGTTCTTATTAGGTAGGTATGCGAAAAAGTACACGTACCTATGGACAAGTTCGTAAATTCAGATGGCCAAGGTGCGCGTACCAGGTATGTGTACCCTTAGGGATATTGACCACTGGTCCCCTTGTATATGCCAGTTGTGTTGATATTAGTCAGACCGGTATCTCAGTCCATTAGGATAGGTTCATCTTGGCGGAGGCCTTCAGACAGATATGAGAAAACACCGTTCACCTAGTCAACATCAAAACCATCTATGTTTTTCTATATCCATCTCTTAATCTTTCCATGTGATTTGTTGACTCCGGATATTGATGTCCATAGTGAAACTATCTAAGTAGAGCTCTGTCACTTATATACGAATTTTAGTGCAAACTCGTGTACAGCAATTTGAATTTCGCATCAGGGTACTTCCTCCCGTAATCAATAAGTATGACAACCAAGGAGGTTCTTTAGTGCTATTTCAAGGTTCTGCGTAGATAGCTAGGGTCTGGAGTAAAGGTTTTGTGGGTACACCTTTGGTAAACCCTCCCGAGACTATAACTCGACCACTAGGGCCACCTAGGGGTTCAAAGGCTTGTTGCACACGCTAAGTGCAATCGCGATGCCTGCGACAGTGAGTTAGGATTTTATTTTGTGGATTAAATTTGCTCGGGACTAGCAAATAATAAGTTTGGGGGTATTTGATAGACGCATTTATGTTTCTATTTTCATCTCTATTGTATATATTATTAGTACCCATTTTTGTACTTATTATGGTGTTTTATGTCTTTGTAGGTATTTTTAGAGAAATAAGCTCTTGCGACGAAATTGGCTCGTAAAGTGGTGTTTTACACCCCAGGATAGAGTACTAAAGGCACACCAGAAATGCACCAGAGGCACCCCAGAAATACACCGGAGGAACCCCAAAAAAGTGTTGAAAACACCCAAGAAAAAGTGTTAAAGGCACCCACCAAAATTACTAAAGGCACCCTAAAAATGGATAAGGGCGCCCCCAAGGCAGCTGAGCTGCCTAAGGGAACCCGCGTTTTGGATTCAGGGCACTTCACCCTCATCGTTTGAAAAAGAAAATTTTGGCGGGAATTCTGGATTCAAATTTCCAGTTCCTGCGTACTTTGTGTTTGATATTTTGAGGAAGATTTAGTCGGATTTTCATCTTGCTTTGGATATGTACCAGCCTGTTAGATCACAACAAGGGTGGTAAGTGCATTCATTTTGATTAAATCACAGAATCTCATCAAACAGGGGAAGATTTTTATCTCGGGCTGGAAATGGAATGTTTGTGAATCAAAGAGGGAGGATATCTTCTCTGCTAGAGGTTTTTTTTTATCTTGGAAGGAATAACATCTCAGAGACGCATGACAAAAGAAATTTAGCGCATGCAGAGAAAGAAAATAAGAAATTATTCCCGAGAATAATATTCCTTTACTGTGAAGATTTTGAGGAGTAATTGGCGAGATTTGGAGGCGCTTCTGTGTTATAAATAGCTTATGGGATGTAGAGGAAAGGGGTTGAGAGAATTGGGAGCAGTTGGGAGCAACACAGAATCGGAAAATCGAAGTTGCAGGAAAAACAATTTTTCTGCTGGTGAAGAAGGTACGAAGAACATAAGACCCTTAAAGACCGTCGTTCTTCAACAATGCCAGTGACAGTATTCCTTTATCGTTTTCTGTAACAATTGATTTTGTAACAAATATAAGTGTTACAAAACCCTATTTTATTCATTTTTCTCCCATTTCATCATTTGTGAACCATTTTTGAGCATTAATAAAGATGAATTTTGAGCATGTTTCCATGATAATGATGAGCTAATTCTCGCGTAATCAAGGCACGGAGGAAGCTATTTATGCATGAATAATTGGTAACTATTCTATTTTTCTCTAATTTGTATTTTATAATTCACTCAATCACTACTTTGTAGAATTTTAATTGTTTGCATAATTTTTCCTAATTAGTTGTGATTCAATTAGATAGGTTATGCTTTGGTTAGATAATCTATGCTTAAGGGATACAATTAATGTTTGAGAATATGCTTGATAATTTGTGAATTAAGAAAAAGAGATTTTAAAAATAATTAGAGTTTGGAATTTTTATCATCATTTATTCATGTGTAATAGTGGAATCTAGTGTCTTGGTTATTTTCACTCTAAAAAAAACAAATTTGGATTTAAATTTTCTCTACTTTTAGTTTAAATAAATCTAAATTCAATTGCTTTCACAAGTCTTACGAACTCATTCTTAGCACTATCAAAATTCGATCAGTACATATTTAATTTCAAATATGTAATATATATTGCACTAACCTTAGTTTGAGGAAGCTGTAATGGATGTACTAGTGAATAGTATATGTAATTTTTATATGCTTTACAACCACCTATGAAATATGTGATATTTATGATTTTACTGAAAGACCAAGTTGGTTGATATGATCTAAATGATCGAAGGGAACCATAAGAAATTATTAAGAAAATGGTCTTTGTCAAACTCGATGAGTTTAATATGTGTGTTGTAAATGTGCATTATATCAGGTGTATACAAATACACTAATATCTCAAAAGAATTAATGGAATGATCTGATAAGAGACTTGCGATACTTGAGGTACATCTTAAATTGTGTATGTGATACATATTGTACTGACCTTAAGAAATGTGGTTGTTTCAGGCTATGGAAAAATCTTAGCCTATGTGTGTACCCTCTTAAGGAGTGTCTATCTAAGGAAGTCATTAAAACACACATGATGAAATCCCATTTTTTGAGAAATCAAAGTTCGTGCGCTTTGATTCAAGCACGAGAGGAAGCCAAATGGATATTAAGATGATTCTTAGAAGATATTCCTCTGTGACCGAAGCCTGTGGCCACCATTGCAGAAACTCAATTGACTATGTGAGTCTAAAGTAAATTAGCAATGACAAAGTCTAGACATACTCGGAGAAATCTAATTCGGTAAGACACTAGTAATTTTATTTGACTCATGAAGTCAAAAAGAGAGTCTCAATGGACATGTGAAGTCAAAAGAGAACCTCATAGACTTAGTGAAGTCAACAGAAAAATTAGCGATCCTTTGATGAATGGATTTTCTAGAGAGATAGTTTGTAATTATACATAGAGGGGGATGGGACTTCAGCTCATAAAATAAACTTTCCATGAAGGATACTCAACCTTGCCGACTGGAGATCCCAAGATAAAGGTTTTGAATGAGACAACTAATTTGTGGTGGGTAAAGGTAAACACTATCAGAGAATTATATTCTCTGTCCCTTCCCTATGATGTAGATGTGATCGTGTGAATCTTAATGAGTTTTATAGTTTCAATTTAAGATTGAAGTGGGGTGTAGCAGTGAACACTCTTGATGGAACTCACCTATCTAAATGAGGAAGGAAGTCTCTTCCTATGAGAATATGAGTTGATTCTCTAGAGTATTCTGAGAACAAGATACGTATAGGGCCAAAACGGACACAACGGCATGAGCTTGGAAGCAACCTTGGAGATATCATACGTGGTTGTTATCGCGAATTACACCAAACGTTGGACAATTCAAGACATCACATTCACTGGATAACAAGTAGTTCTGGTAACCTCTCACTAAGCAAAGGTTCAAGACTTAATGGACACTTATGCCTATTTGTGATATTTCTTGTTTTCTGTATTTTATCGCATTTTCTTTCATGTGGGGGATTGTTGGAAAAATAAGGTTCTATGAGAATAAAAATTAATAATAAAACAGTTTTTCAAAATAATAAAAACACCTTCCAAATTTATCTCTTAGTTTCTTACAAGATAAGTTTACCTTATATATTTTGGATTTGCGTTAGGTTTTTGTAACAGATGAACCTTTTTTGCATCCGGTAATGTAGAGTACTTCTTCTTCGTCATCTATGTTTGATACGAGGGTTTAAGTGCAAATATTTCGTGAGTTTTCCGCTGCCAAGTTCTAGAAGGATAAGGTTTGAATGTGCTATTAAAGCTTTGTTAAGATTGTTGTATCTTGGAGGCAGATGTCCAATTGGGCTATAACATCATCTTTTTCAGAGTGTAGCCGGGCATTTTTATCTTAAGGACAACATGTTGAACATGTGCCTGATAGACGTATTTATGTGTCTAATATATCTCAATTGTATATATTGTTAGTGCTCGATTTTGTACTTATTTGGTTATTTTATGTATTTGTAGGTATTTTTAGAGAAATAAGCTCTTGCGGCGAAATTGGCTCGAAAAGTGGTGTTGTACACCCCAGGATAAGTACTAAAGGCACCCCAAGGGACAACTGTTATACGGACTCCAGCAGTGGATAAGGGGCGATCACTGGATAAGGGGCACCCCCATCTCCTTCACGTTCAAAAACAGAAAAAGGCGGGAAAATGATGTTTATCCCTGGAAGATTTTCAATCAGATTTTTGGAGTCATTTCAGAGAGACTAAAGGGATGGAATTGATTGGTATCATTCCTAGGACCCATAGAAACATGGTATGGTCTTTGGTTTCGACCAGAATTGGTTAGAATTCAAGTGTGGAGCAAAACAGGCGTGATATTCCCGTAAGATATTTTCGGAATTTTTGGTAATTTTGGGAAGTTTTCTTGTGGCTTCTGTGTGCCTAACTTATTCTGGGACGTGAAGGAATGTTTATGGTGTGTTCAGCACGAGATTATACGCGTAATTAATCTAAAAATGGAAATTATTCTTTTCCATGCATGGGAGTAAATGAGAATTATTTTGTGTAATTGACGCGTGATTTTTGGGCTTTTGGTGTATAAATAGAGTCACAAGGTTTCATATAAGGGGTGTCGAGAGTTTGGGGTCGATAGGAGAGCTCAGGAGGCGTGAATCAAGAGTTTTCAGAATTGTTGTTGTTGCTGCTGCTCGTGAAGAACAGGGAAACAGTGACGGTTTCTTCAACTGGTTGTAACAGTTTCTTCAACTGGTTTGCAACATTTATCTTCATTGTAACAGTTTATTCATCCTCTTCTGCAACATTTATCTTCAGATTTGTAACGATTATCTTCATCATAACAGTTGAGAGTTGAAACAGTCGGTCTGTAACGCACATATGCTGTTGCAGATTTCCTGTTCCATTATTTTCTCTTCTTGTAAACACTTTTTGAGCCATGAATACATATTTTGAGTGTGTTTTCGACATGATGAGTTAAACCTCAACACTGGGACGACGGAGGAGGCCGAACTTCAAACATGGGTAAATTTATTTTATTCTTTTTTATGACTTTTGCACTAATATTAATTGAAATATGATTTTGATTAATTATTTATTATTTTATTAGATGGGCCATGCTTGCTTAGATGTTTGATGTCCCATGCTTGCGATTTATAACTAATGTTTTTAGAATCTACCTTGGAAAAAATAAGAGTCCATGTTTAAATTTCTTGAGCTAAAATTGTTGAGAATAAATAATTCAACCTTATGTTATGAAGATTGGCCGAATCCTTAGTTCTAGTACCTCTTGCACCATTTGTAATATTATTGTATATTTTTATTAAATTTAAAAACTCGAATCTTCACAAGTCTTAGAGTTCGAATCATTTTTACCACAACTTAAAAATTACATCAATTTTTGGCGCCGCCGACGCAGATTTATTTTTAGATTTAGAGTTTTTAGATTTTTATTCTTTTGTTTTTTTTTACGTTTCTTGGGTATTTGTCTTTTTGTTGCAGGTTTTGAATCAAAGAGGAATTGGAGATGAAAGACCTGGGGGATTAAAAGCTATACAAAGCGAAAAGAACGGAGAAAAGACGAAGATATTTTATTTTATTTTATTTTATTTTATTTTATTTTTATTTTATTTTTTTAATTAGATTTTATTTATATTTGTAGATTTCATTTTTTAGAAATTATAAATAGAACTTTATTTTTGTAATTTTATTTTTGAACCTTTTTATTTTTGGACTTTGGACTTGGACATTATTATTTATTTTTTTAAACCCTACTGAAGGGAAAAATTTTAAATATAAACTGTTTGCAGGGAAGGACGACGATTACGATATTGTCTCGGCCCCTCGGGTTCGTACACTGACACAGGAGTCAGTGGCCCGAGTCGACTACAACCGTTTCATCCCCCGTCTGGTACGGGAGGTAAGCTTCTAAATACCCGTGAATCCCCTGTCAGCGGGTTTACTGTCTTCCTTAAGGTGCATATATGTTGAGGTTTTGAATACGGACTTTAATTTCCTAGTAAAGGGCAAGGCCAGGCCATACAAGATAAGGGTTCGGATTTCATCACCGTTCTCTTCTTGCCCGCCTTAGGAACACATAACCTACGCGAACCCAAACTTAAAATACTGATTAGAACGAGACCGATAGGGTAACGAGCTTGTAGGAAAGTCATTCAAAGGGAAGTATTGGGTATCTTATTAGCTTAACTCAAAAGTTCAGGAAGATTACTGTGAGTCGATTAGAGCCGCCCTAACGGGAAAAGTTGCCAAAGAGGTGGGGGTATCAAAGCTCCTCTGAGCTTCCCCTACTTTTCTTCGACTCACTTTATTCGGATCGATCTAGAGAGGTTTGCTAAAACGATACCTAGTTGCCTTTTGGAGGAATAGAAGCTGGTCTAGAAACAATCTAAGGGAGCCATCATGCTTGTTGTTTGCTAGATTTTATAGGTTTGATTTGGTCGAGTCAGCCTTGCTTGTGATTGTGTAGAATTCCCTTGAAATTAAGAATGTCGAACTGGTATGATAGAAGCCAATACAATGAGTATCGACCTGAATTTGATTATGGACATCATCATTTTTATGACCATGGTGGGTATAGTAGTTGGGAACGCCAATCTTTTAAAGGTTATGGTTCATCCCATGGTGAGCCCAAGTACTATCCACACACGAATTGGCCTTAAGAGAATAATTCTGATAATTCCTCTTTACTAGAGTCGACACGTAAGTTAGCTTAGACAGCACGTAAGTTTGCAGAAATAAATAACTTAGTTATGGACGAAAAGAATGCAACGAGTGAACTTTCTTTACCTTCTTTCCTAGATTATGTCAGGAAATCATGTGAGTCGACCCAGAAGCTTTTGTTAGAGACCCAGAAAAGAACTCCTCTAAAAGATCTAAGTTTTCAAAATAGTATTTCCAATTTTACCCTTGATATCAATGGTGAATATTTGCCTAATTTAGAGGACGAGGTTAGAATAAAAGACACTAATTATTTAGATAAGGTTCAATCATCTTCGTACTATTATGATGATGAGGATAGTAATAATGAAGAATCTGAATTATGTAGGCATAGTGATTAGGAATCTATTAATCCAATTGATCTTTGTAATGATTATATTATTTCTAGTTCAAATCCAAATAATTTTTATGATTATTCACCTATTCAAAAGGATGAGGATTTGATTAGGGATACCACCGTTTTAGACGATGTAGTTTTTCCTTTTGATTACGAAGCCGATAGTGGTTTAGAGGAACGGGTTTATTCTGAAAATGTTGTTTTAGAGTCTAGCGACTTAGAAACAATAGTCTTAGATGAAGAAGATAGACCCGTATAAATGAGTAAAGATGCACTACCTGATAATAACTTAGAAGAATCAATTGACCATTTTCAAGAATCTGATGATCTAGAAATTAGGGAGATTGTGACTAGTCTAGCTAGAGACACTGAAAACTCTAAGTTTGGGGGTGATTATCACTTCCCTAGTGCCTTACCTTTAACTCTCAGAAAGTCCCCTCACTTAGGACTTGATATTTGTGCCTCGACCATTTTACAAGATTACCTTCATACTCGTTTTCCCGAACCTAATGATGTCCAGGAAGAAGTTCAGTCGTTAGAAACCCATCCTCTGGTTGATGTGGTTTGCCCAAGCTATGATACCCAGATTGACTTTGTTTTCCCACCAAATAGTTTTCTTCCAACTGTGGGAACGTTTATATTCCAAATGTGTCGAATATTAAGTTGTGAGACTAAACCTAAATGCTTTAGGAAATTAGAATCGACACATTTGCTTAAGAATGACCATCACTTTTATCGTGGTCAATTGTGTAAGTCAAATTTGATTGACTTTAAGGATCCTCAATTATTCAGGTTATTATTATGTGCTTCTAAGTTCTTATTGAGTTTTTCCAGACTCTAGGACCTAATAATTCGGATCCAACCTATGAAGAAACGCAGCCAATGAAAATATTTTATTTAGACCCTTTCATAGAACCTGAACCTGAACCACAATTAGATATAAATTTCTTAATCAGGAAACTAGGTAAAGGCATGCTAGTCTTGTTCATTTCGTTGGTTTATTACAGTTTCCTTTGGTCAGCTCTATTTGGTTTTGAAGACCCACAGTTATTCCGACTACTGTTATACGATTCGAGGTGACTAATCCTTTCCAATGTCTGGCTGAAGACTTTAAACTTAGCACTTCTTGGGAGGTAACCCATTCTCACGCAACACGGTAATATCTTTCCTTAACTCTTTTTCTTCAAATGGTAACAGTTTCTCCTTGTTCATGCTTTTAATTTCATCTTTAGAACATTGAGGACAATGTTAGATTTAAGTTTGGGGGTATGGGAAAAGCTTTTTAGTTGCAATAAATAAACTCCAGATCCTAGAAATTTATGCCTATTAAGGATGGCACTAATCAATCTAAGTGGATGGAAGCATTTTGGTTTTAGGAGTTGAGGAACCAATCTGAGTAGATGGAAACATCTATAAGAGTCTATTCGTAAAAGCACAGAGCTCAAGTGTTAGAAATAACATGATAGTTTCGCCATATCTCTTTGAGTCCTTTTCACTTCTGTTTTTATTTTATTTTCTTTTTAAAATATGTTTCTCTAAGTGATTAGGTGGGGCTCACGATTCAAGTTGTTACCACTGCTAGGGTGTAATAGAGTTATTGAGATACTAAAAAAAAAAAAAAAAAGACCAGACCAGACCAATCAGACCAATCGGAATAAATATTAACACTTGGATAGCAATATGTGTGTGTTCTCCCTGTCTCCGTCGCCTAAACAAGCGTGGAATGCAGGATCCACGGGAATTACCATGTAATCTGCTAACAAGAAGCATGCGCTTGGATCCAAAAGATCTAATCATGTTGTTAGTTCTTAAAAAAATAATAAATAAACATGTGTTCAATAAATCGACCGTTGGTTCCCTTGTATATGCCAGACGAGTTGATCTAGATTTAGGATTATCGACCACTGGTTCCCTTGTATATGCCAGTTGTGTTGATATTAGTCAGACCAGTATTTCAGTCCATTAGGATAGGTTCATTTTGGCAGTGTCCTTCAGACAGATATGAGAAACACCGTTCACCTAGTCAACATCAAAACCATCTATGTTTTTCTTTATCCAACTCTTAATCTATCCATGTGATTTGTTGACTCCGGATATTGATGTCCATAGTGCGACTATCTAAGTAGAGCTTTGTCACTTATATATGAATTTTAGTATGCTTGAGTGCAAACTCGTATACAGCAATTGGAATTTCGCATCAGGGTACTTCCTCCCGTAATCAATAAGTATGCAAACCAAGAAGGTTCTTTAGTGCATTCCAAGGTTCTGCGTAGATAGCTAGGGTTTGGAGTAAAGGTTTTGTGGGTATATCTCTAGTAAACCCTCCCGAGACTATAACTCGGCCACTAGGGCCACCTAGGAGTTTAAAGGCTTGTTGCACACGCTAAGTGCAATCGCGATGCCTGTGACAGTGAGTTAGGATTTTATTTTGTAGTTTTGATTTGCTCGGGACTAGCAAATAATAAGTTTGGGGGTATTTGATAGACGCATTTATGTGTCTAATATATCTCAATTGTATATATTGTTAGTGCTCGATTTTGTACTTATTTGGTTATTTTATGTATTTGTAGGTATTTTTAGAGAAATAAGCTCTTGCGGCAAAATTGGCTCGAAAAGTGGTGTTGTACACCCCAGGATAAGTACTAAAGGCACCCCAAGGGACAACTGTTATACGGACTCCAGCAGTGGATAAGGGGCGATCACTGGATAAGGGGCACCCCCTTCTCCTTCACGTTCAAAAACAGAAAAAGGCGGGAAAATGATGTTTATCCCTGGCAGATTTTCAATCAGATTTTTGGAGTCATTTCAGAGAGACTAAAGGGATGGAATTGATTGGTATCATTCCTAGGACCCATAGAAACATGGTATGGTCTTTGGTTTCGACCAGAATTGGTTAGAATTCAAGTGTGGAGCAAAACAGGCGTGATATTCCCGTAAGATATTTTCGGAATTTTTGGTAATTTTGGGAAGTTTTCTTGTGGCTTCAGCGTGCCTAACTTATTCTGGGACGTGAAGGAATGTTTATGGTGTGTTCAGCACGAGATTATATGCGTAATTAATCTAAAAATGGAAATTATTCTTTTCCATGCATGGGAGTAAATGAGAATTATTTTGTGTAATTGACGCGTGATTTTTGGGCTTTTGGTGTATAAATAGAGTCACAAGGTTTCTTATAAGGGGTGTCGAGAGTTTGGGGTCGATAGGAGAGCTCAGGAGGCGTGAATCAAGAGTTTTCAGAATTGTTGTTGCTGCTGCTGCTCGTGAAGAACAGGAAAACAGTGACGGTTTCTTCAACTGGTTGTAACAGTTTCTTCAATTGGTTTGCAACATTTATCTTCATTGTAACAGTTTATTCATCCTCTTCTGCAACATTTATCTTCAGATTTGTAACGATTATCTTCATCATAACAGTTGAGAGTTGAAACAGTCGGTCTGTAACGCACATGTGTTGTTGCAGATTTCCTGTTCCATTATTTTTTCTTCTTGTAAACACTTTTTGAGCCATGAATACATATTTTGAGTGTGTTTCGACATGATGAGTTAAACCCCAACACTGGGACGACGGAGGAGGCCGAACTTCAAACATGGGTAAATTTATTTTATTCTTTTTTATGACTTTTGCACTAATATTAATTGAAATATGATTTTGATTTATTAGTTATTATTTTATTAGATTGGCCATGCTTGGTTAGATGTTTGATGTCCCATGCTTGCGATTTATAACTAATGTTTTTAGAATCTACCTTGGAAAAAATAAGAGTCCATGTTTACATTTCTTGAGCTAAAATTGTTGAGAATAAATAATTCAACCTTATGTTATGAAGATTGGCCGAATCCTTAGTTCTAGTACCTCTTGCACCATTTGTAATATTATTGTATATTTTTATTAAATTTAAAAACTCGAATCTTCACAAGTCTTAGAGTTCGAATCATTTTTACCACAACTTAAAAATTACATCAGTGCCTCAATCTACCATTACCAGTTTCTTCTTTCTATGGTGTTTAACAGGGATGTTCAAGACATCAACACTCGAATCGGAGACGACACAAAGAACAGATAAGTGACTCTTATATAAATTAGTTGTTTGATATATTATCAATCTAAATTTTTATTCCCCAACAATAAGTCGAAATGTTGATACATTTTTAAGGTACCAGACATGTGGTAGCATTCTTCTGACCAAGGAATCAAGCACCTAATCAACTGGGAGATGCAAGAAACATTATCAAATTAATCCGTCGACATGGTTAGATCAGGAGACCAATCAGAAACTTAACTCATGAGCTCTACCCAACATATAAATTTAAGTTTTGAGCCTAATAAGGGGAGCAAAATAATAGTACTAATAAGAGGCGCAAAATAATAGTATCTTCGTCCACTACCTTTAACTATATGTAGAGAAAGGATATAAAAGTGAACAACATGTAAGTTCCACCAACCACTTATGTGAATAGTGCTCTAACTATCCTGAACTCCAAACTTCACTTGAGTTCACGAACACAAAAACTGGCTTCGCTAACTTGGCCGAATTTTGAAGTTGTTGAACTCCAAAATTGCTTGAGTTCGCAAACCTACAAGTGATGAGAAGTTTCTGACTCCAAGTTTTGAATCTTGATTTAGGCTGTTGAAACTTTGAATGCACGCGCCTAATGATCGGTACCTAATAATGCATATTCTAGATCATTTTGTTGTCTTTTCTCACATCTCCAAGTGCTTTAATGTCCCATTTTAAGTCAAGTTATGTATTTTGCGTCTCGCGGCATCAATAATCTTTTTTTTGTTGTAAATATTGATATTTTGTGTTCGTTTTGTAGGATTGATAAATATGGAAAGGTCCATAAAGTGAGCAAGTGAAGAAGAATAAAGTTGCAGAGATATCATGGAAAGTGGAAATGCAAAAGATGGCTAAGAAGTGGAAGCAAAATGAGGTGTGGATTGTGTATAATTGATGGGCCAATATACAAGCTGATTTTGTACTCACGCATCGCGGTTTTGAAAATGCAAGCCCAATCTCTAATACCAATACAAGTATCCATAAGCTAGTAAGCATCCAAACATACCCTTACCCATCCTTATTTCCAAGGTCAGAAACAACTTTCTTTTATTTTTTTCTTGCAGAACCGACAATCATGTTTTCCCATTTCTCTCCTGTAAAACCCATACCTCTCTCCCATGTCTACCATACCATCACCGACCAATAATGTTTCTTCTTCCCTATTTCATACTCAAGTACACAGTCTAGCTTCGTATATTTATTTTTATTGTCTGTGTACTTCTTAGATACTCTTTTAGAGCTATAACTAGCTTCACTGCCCATGAAAAGTGAGCATAGATGAAAAGTCTAAATCAATCTCAGAAGATGTTGAGGAATCAAGGATTTAACTGCAATAACAACTTTTCTTGTAAGTGGTGGTTTGTGTTCAACCCTAATTTTTCAATTGTACTTTATTGAAAACAAGGATTGATAATTTGGAGAATTTTTGGTATAAATAGGAGAGGTTGTGAAGTTTGAAAGGTATGCCGATAGTAGTTGGTGCACCAAGCTGTAGTAGTAATTTTGGCTTTCTATTTTCAGTTTATCCATGTTTTAGTTTTTTTTTTTTTTTTTACTGTGGTGGAGATGAAACCCCTAAATAATTAGAATCCTTTGGTTTGATTTACATGTTCTCCGTGAATATATTTTCAAAAACATGATTTAATCTCCAAATTCATAGCAAATTACTTTCACCTTGTATGTCATGCATCCATGGTAGTTTGAGAAATCCTTTGTTATGTATTCAAGCTTTATGTAAACTGATTTTCCTTAAACAAATAGATAATGCTAGGGATTGACATATTTTGTTGAGGGAACTAGTATATCAATTTAGGGAGTTCTAAGCATTTAGGCGGTGGATTCGATACCATAGTGTTGATGGTGGTTTTTAGTTCAAGGGCTAAAATCGTAAACCATGTATTTGATGCGCTGTCATCCTGCAAAGGAAAACAAGCCATTTAAAAGCAATGAGTGCTTAAGCCTCTTCGCTCACATATGTATTGAGCAATTCAATATATCTGTATATATGAAATTTACTCAGAATGGTGCGTGCAACAACAATCCCAAAATATTCTATGAATTTTATCTTCCACCGGGATTATTCACTAATGCATTGCCTGTCT